>WHUZ01000038.1:0-571257 GCA_015179045.1 Kalaharituber pfeilii | reverse complement strand
TTTTTTATTTTTTTTATTTCATTACTCACATGCCGCCCTAGCGTGCCCGAAGTGGTAACGATCTGCCCCCCTGTAACGATCCACTCTCTGGGCACTCCTCGTCATGCATTCCTCACTCTACTACTTTTATTTGAATATATTGCAACTATAGAAATTGCTTAACATTATACCAATTTGACATCGCTGAATCAGAATTTGCTATCATAATGAAGAAAAAATCAAAATTCCAAATTTACAACTAAATTTATCATTATTTACGTAAGTTGAGTCCTCCCTGTATATAGTATAGCTCAACATTCTCGAAATCAGAAAAATTATATAGAAAACTAGTAATTCTCATCTATCTTAGGGCTGGTCTTTTTATTAAAAGTCAATATTGCATATACAGATCATGTGGGATGCAATGCACCTTCAATTGTATAGAAGTAGTTTATATTCGTGAGCTAATCTCTATACCTTGATCTGACCTTCAGTGTTCCTAGACTCCTCAAGTGATTCAGGAATACCGGGACTTGAAGTTGTAGTATTGAAGCACTAGGGGTGTAACAGTAACTCCTTCTGAGGTTCCAGGTATGACAGAAGAGAACCTATGGCTCAAATCTGCTATTGGAACCTTGTTCTACCCACCCCCCCTTCTAGTATTCAGACCCTCCTATCTCATGAACTAAAGATCTTTCCCAGCCCCAGCCCTTGCATGTGAGTTCCTCTATGTATCTTTTTGTAACTTGTTCAGCTGCAGCCATTCTCTCTCTATTTTCGTTCTTCTTTTGCCTTGCTGTCATGGGTCACCTCGGGTGGCCGATAGAGCGTATATGCGACGTATGCGAAATGCGACAGCAAAATATATGGGATGCAGGTGCGTATTGCTAAATGAGCTATGCAGAGGACTAGTAAACGTCACTAGTCAAGTGTTTTTTCACTGATCTGGTGGATGCGGTTCTCTACCCAAGACGCCCAAGACGTTATATTCACCACTTCCTCCTAAGCCGCCTCGAGCTGAAGTTAAAGCAATACTGGAAATAGAAGGAAAAAATAGTAGGAGATGTTCGGAGAGTACCAGCGAAGGTCAGAAAGGAGGAAGAGAAACTTCAGAAGGTGCGAAAATAGTTTAGGATAAGAAAGAAGCGCTGATATGCAAAGTAGTTAGCAGCGATGGATCGAGAAAGTAAGGCAAAAGAGGAACGAAAATAGAGAGAGATGGCTGCAGCTGAACAAGTTACAAAAAGATACCATAGAGGAACTTCACATGCAAGGCTGGGGCTGGGAAAGATCTTTAGTTCATGAGATAGGAGGGTCTGAATACTAGAAGGGGGGTGGGTAGAACAAGGTTCCAATAGCAGATTTGAGCCATAGGTCTCTTCTGTCATACCTGGAACCTCAGAAGGAGTTACTGTTACCCCCTAGTGCTTCAACTACTACAACTTCAAGTCCCGTATTCCTGAATCACTTGAGGAGTCTAGGAACACTGAAGGTCAGATCAAGGTATGGAGATTAGCTCAGGAACATAAACTACTTCTATACAATTGAAGGCGCACTGCATCCCACATGATCTGTATATCCAATATTGACTTTTAATAAAAAGACCAGCCCTAGATGGATGAGAATTACTAGTTTTCTATTATTATTTTCCTGATTTCGAGGATGTTGAGCTATACTCTATACAGGGAGAGCTTCAAATTAGGTGAATAATAATGAATTTGGTTGTAAATAATGGAATTTTGATTTTTTCCTCATTATGATAGCAAATTCTGATTCAGCGATGTCAAATTGGGTATAATATTGTTAGCAATTTCTATAGTTGCAATATATCCAAAATAAGTAGTAGAGCGAGGAATGTATGACGAGGAGTGCCCAGAGAATGGATCGTTACAGGGGGGCAGATCGTTACCACTTCGGGCACCTTATGGGCTATGGCGAGGACCTCTGGTGGGCCAGAAAAATTGTCTTTTGTTCTCCACCCACCTGGGTCGGCCGTCGTCGGCGTCTCCCCAGGTGACTACCGGGTTTTTTTTTTTTTTTATATCATTTATCGCTTACCGCCCTGTGGGCTATGGCGATCCGGGTCGTCTGGGTCATCCAGATACTCGAAGTATATGAATGTCCCTCTTTTGCCTTTGTTTTCTGTCTTTAGATACGTCGTGACAGCCCTCGCGACGACTGTGAACGGGTCTAGTCTTGGGGCCGTCTTTGGTGGAGTGGCGGTTTTGCTTTGTCGCCGTCGCCGTCGCCTTCCGGAGGTTTTCCTGTGTTAGCGGTTGGGGCTTCTTTGCCTCGTCTTCTTTCATCAACAGTTCCTTCACGAAGCTGTCCCAGTTGTCCTTTCCTTCCGTCTTCTTGTCATTTGGCATTTTGTGATTGGTTGTTGCCTCTTATCCGTGGATGCCTATTGGAGCTGGGCGCCGGAGTGGCGTTGGTGGTATGTTGAGTGGCGAGTGTGTGTTGTTGGGGATAGTGGCGTCCGGGTGGTAAATTTTCGTAGTGTGGGAGGCCTCTGATGGGGTCTCGAGGTGCCCCCGCTGTCGAGGTGACTGTGTGGGCTGAAGGTGGGTTGGGGAGGTTGGTTTTTTTTTTTTTTTTTTTTTTTTAAATCACATAACCCCGCTTGTAGCACTTGGCCATGGCAGGGTCCCTGGGCAAGCCCTCATAGCCCGGAGACAGGCTAAACTAACTCTCTACGTACATGGCCCCCACGCGCCGTCGCCCCCGCTCTCCTAGCTTCTAGAACTTGACCCCGCATTCTCCTACCTTCTAGAACTTGACCCCAGCGAAGAAATTCTCCAAAACGTCATACTCCTCCCCATTCTCCGCCTTTCTCTTCCAATCTTTTCCATGTCGCCCCACCTCTCAAAGCCTTCTGGACGGTTCTTCTGGTTTCTGCATCGGAAAGCGAGTGCTCCCCGGTTTGCACCTCCCCGCACCTGCACTTATCCGACTCAGCCGCCCCTATCCTCTTCAACCACACGCACACCTCCCTCTCTCCAGGCGCAAGGCAGTGAAATTGGATACTGCATCCTATTCCACTCCATGACCTTTCCTCCTCCAAACCTCCACTTCTCTCTTCTCCTTCCTCCACGCCTTCACCCTCTGGCGCACCCCACTTCCGGTGGCCACCTCCTTCCCCTGCATCACCGTCCCCTTCTTCGCCCACTCATCCGCCTTCTCATTCCTGCGATTCCGATGTGAGCCTTGACCCACATCAGTTTCGCATCCCCTCCCTTCTTTTCTTCCTCGCCACGGCATCCACCACTCTCCTCACATCCTCGGTTTTCCCCTTTCCCTCCCTGCCTGCCTTCTGGATCGCCATGACGGCAGCCTCAGAATCTAAACAGATCAGTACAGGGACCTCCTCCTCCACACTCTCCAGCGCCTTTCTCACTCCCCTCACCTCCCCATCGAACACCGTCGCCGTTCTCCCCACCACCTCCGCCACGGCTGCCGACCTCCCCCACACCCCTGCTCCCACCTTGCTGTCCTCGATCTTGCTGCCGTCGGAGAAAAGGACTGCCCTTTTCTTCCGGCTTCCCCGATCGCGGCTTCCCACTCCCCCTCGTCTCCACTTCTCCTTTCCGCCTCTCCACCACTTCCACCTCCACCTTCTCACACCCCCCTCCCCACGAGATCTCCTCCCCCTCCTCCGAGAACCTCGCCCACTGACCTTGCCAGCGGTCCAGCACTGCTTCATACCCCTCATTCTCGACCACCGCCCACTGCACCCCCAGTCTCTCCAGTTTCTCGCCTCCTCCTCTCTCTCCTCACTCCCTCCGAAGTCGCCCGTGCAAAGCTCCGCCAGCTCTGACGGCGCCTCCACCTCCGGAAGATCGCGCCATCCAGGACCGTCTCCACGTCCTCCACTTCCACACACCGCACTCACCCCTCCTACCCCCGCTTCCTCTCCCTCCTCCAGCCGCCTTCTTCAACACCTGCAGCTGGACTCTCTCCATCTCCTTCCTCCATTCCTTCTGTCCTCTCCCCCCGATCTCGCTTCCCCACATTACAACCGCCCTCACCATCCCCGTGTAGGCTTGCCTCCAGCTGCGTGGAGACATCCCCCAGTTCCGGTTGCCCAGTCCCGAGAGAGCCCCCGCCAGCCTCCGCGCTCGGCTCAGCCTGTTTCGCCAATGTGCGCCAAAGGTCAAGTTCTCATCGAAGATGACTCCTAACCACTTTAGCATCTCCCCCTCTTTCCTCCACCTCCTTCCCACCCCGAAGGTTATCATCTCCCACTTCGACTCCTCCAGCGGGATCTGGTCTTCCTCCGCCACCTCCGCCATCGCCACCTTCACCTTCTCCCTGAGCCGCCCCATATCCCAGTACCCGTGCCAGTCCAGGATCGTTGCTGCCAGGTCGTCAACATACGATGGCACTTCTACCTCCGCCCCCATCGCCACCCCCCTCAGCCTTCTCTCCATCTTCTCAATGGTGGGTGCCATGAAGATGAGGAAGATGACCGGTGACAGTGGTGACCCTTGCGGAACCCCCACGTTCGACCTGCCCCTCCCTTTCTCCTCGCCGTCCCACCACACTCCGAACTCCCTGCCTCCCATAAACTCCTCCAGCCACCTCCGCTTCTTTCTCACCCCCTCGCTCCCCCTCTCCTCAATCCTTCTCAGGACCACCTCCTTCCTCACGATGTTAAAGCCTCCTTTAACATCCGCCGTCACCCACGCTGCTCTCCCCCCCCTGTGCAGGCACCTCTGCACCTTTGTTACCGCCCTCGCCATCGCCTGGATCGCATTCCTCCCCTTGCGTGCTCCTAGCTGGAGCCTGTGGAAGAGTCGGTCTTCTTTCTGTAGCCTGCTGGCCATGACTTTCTCCCCGATCTTCCCGATACAGTTAATCAGGTTGATTGGCCTCCACGCTTTCGCCGTCTTGATGTCCTTGCCCGGCTTCGGTATCATGACGACCCTCATCTCTCTCCACTCCGCTGGGGTCCTGTTCCGGATCCAGTTTTCGGCGATCTCCCTCACTAACTCATCCCCGATGGGAGTCTTCAGGGCAGCTTTGATCAATCGGTATCCGATTCCGTCGGGTCCCGGTGCCGAATTGTTTTTGGTGCCCTGCAACGCAGCCCTCACTTCTCCTTCTACTCTCTCCCTCTCCCTCTCATCCCCCTCCTCCTCCGCTTCCCCCTCCCCCACCTCCTCCCCCGCCTCTGCCTCCCCCTCTTCCCTCCACGCAAAATTCCTCTCCACCAGCGCCCTCACCTTCTCTCCGTCCCCCTCCAACTCCCTCCCCTCCTCATCTTTCAACCTTCCCATCCTCTCCTTTCCTCCGAAAGGGTCCTTCGCCACCCTCACCACCCTCCATGGGTCGCTATACCCTTCCTCTTCTACGAACTCCCTCCAGCACTTCTTCTTCTCCTCCCGGATCTTCCACTTCATCCTTTGCACCGCCGCCTTCCAACCCCTCACCCTCTCCCCCTCCGTCAACCTCGCTCTGGCCCCTATCCCCCCCGTGCCAGCCTGTTGACTTCTTTCCTCATCTCCTCTATCTCTTCCGTCCACCACCTCTTGCTCCTCCTCCCCACTCTCACCTCTTTCTCTAGGGACCTCTTCCACCTTTTCAGCCTCTCGTATGCGGTCCCTCCCCCCACCCTCTCCAACCACTCCCTCCTTTCCTCCTCCTCCCCCCACTCCCCCCCCCACCCCTCTACCTCCTCTTCCATCCTCTCCCAGTCAACCCTCACTACCCTGTTCTCCCCTTCTTCCACCTCCCCCTCTCCCCTGAATTCTACCACCAGCCCCGAGTGGTCTGACCCCACATCCACCAGGCCCACCCGGTCCACCGTCACTCCCCTTACCCACACCAAGTCGATCCTCGACTCTCTCAACCTCCCCTCCACTTCCCTCCTCCACGTTGCTTCCCTTTCTCCCACCAAGGTGAAGCCAGCCCCCTCCATCCTCTCCCTCAGAATCCTGCCCCTCCCACTTTCCTCCACCCCTTCCAGACTCCACGCCGGGCTGTGCGCGTTCCAGTCCCCCACTAGGACGCACCTGCCCTGCACCTCTAGCACTCCTTCCAGCCACCTCTCAAACTCCTCGTTCCTCCATCTCCCGTCCACATATACCCCCCTACTGCCACCCCCTCCCTCTCTCCCCATACTATATTCCCGTCGCCCCTCCTCCCCCCTCTCCCCTCTCTCCGCTCCCATCCTACCACCCTCGTCTCCTTCCCGACCCCCCCGATCCTCTTCAGGCTTGGGTGCCCCCCCACTTTCCATCCCCCCACTTCTTCCCTTTTCCACACTTCTCCCTCAAAGCCCAAGTCCCACCCTTCCTTGAACATGGTCTCCCTCCACACATGCCCCCCCACCGACGATCCCCCAACATTCTGGTACCCTACCTTCACCATACTGGTCTGGGTACCCCGCTGCTCTCTGCTTCCCACCCCCCATCAAGCAGGCCTCCGTCCCCAAAAATATCTCCCAACCTCACCCCCGGTGCATGTATAGACCCCGCCATGTCCCTTCTGTCATCCACATCCATCCTCTCTCCTCCCTTTCTCTCCTTCATCCACTCCACCAACTCCAACGCTCTCGCCTCCGCATCCCAGTCCTCTGACAGGACTCCCGAAAACTTTACTTCCCCCTTCCCCCTCACCTCCGTTTGCTTCCCCTTCCCCTTCCCCCCTTCCACTTTCATTGCCTTACTGCCCTCCTCCTGTTTCTTCTTCATCGGGGTCTCCTCCACTCTCTCCCTCTTCTGGCTTTGATTTGGAGTGACCGGTTTCGGCCTCTCCATGCACATCCTGGCAATGTGCCCCCACCCTCCGCAACAGTAACAGGTCATCACCCCTTCTTAAACTTACACTCCCTTGCTAAATGACCTTTCTTTCCGCAGTTGTAGCAACCCATCCCCTGGCTCCCCTGGTTGCTCGCCTGCGTCCCAACTACCTGCACCTGCACTCCTGCCCCTGGTGCTCCAAACCCCACACTTGGATGCACCACCTGCACCCCTGCTGGGTACCCCCTTCCTGCCGCCACTCCTCCTCCCTGCTGCCTCTGCTGCTGCTGCTGCCCCGCCGCCGCCGCTGCCGCGATGTTGGCGTAGCTCACTTGCACGTCTCCCTGCATGTGCACTCCCGGCTTATACCTCTCTACCACCCTCCTCACTCCTCTCCACACCAGGCCCTTCTTCAAACTTTCACCGCCTCGTCCGCGTCCACCACCTCAAACTTTACTTGGGAAACTCTTGGTTTCCCCATGGGTGGGACTGCACCGAAACGTACCGGTGGTCTCAAGCCGAACTTGACGTCCGGATTCTTCTCTCTTAGCATCCTCCTCATCTTCTCCACCTCCTCCGTCCCCTCCTCATAATCAACTCCCTTCAGCACCAGGGGGACCGCGTTTTTATTGTGGACCTCCACCCTCACGAGGTCCTCCCCAAAGATGAGGCGCATCCATGCGCCGAACCTCTCCATCACCTCCTTCTGGCTCTCCTTCTCCTCTATATCCACCAGGAACCAAGTCCTTTCGAACTTGGACGCTGCCGGGTTCCTCTCCACTCTCGCTATCCTCCACCCTCTCTCCTCCGCTCCCTTCCCCATTGCCTCCCAGAGAGACTCACACCTCTTCATGAGGATGTTTCTCTCCTCCGTCCCCTCCTTTCCAAAAGGCACTGCCGCCTTGTGTCCTCCCCTTCACAATCGTCCAGTTCTCCCCCTCAATTCTCTTCTCCGCCTCTCTTGCTGCTTTCTCCGCCTCCTCCTTCAGCTTCCTCTCCTCCTCCTCCAACTTTTTGAGCTCTTCCTGCGAGCTCCCCGGTGTCCCAATTACGTGCGTCACCTTCTTCAGAACCTCCACCCTCTTCACTGCTGCCTTCCTTTCTTCCTCAATCTTTCTCCGGCTCTCTACCTCCGCTTCCTTCTGCTTCTCTTCTTCCCTCCTCTTCTTCTTTTCCTGCTCCTCCTGCCACTTCCGTATCTCCCGGATCTCATTCTCCTTTTTCCTCCTCTTCTCCTCCTCAGCTTTCTCCTCCTCCCTCCTCCTCTTCTCCCTCTCCAGTTTCCTCTCTTCCTTTCCTGATGCCAGACCCATCGCTACGTGCATTTCTGCCACCATCCTCTCCAACGCCCCTAACCTCTCCTGCGTCTCTGTCTCCGCCTTCTCCCTCACCCCCTTTCTAACTGCCTTCGCCTCTTCCTTCCAGTTGCTCACCTCCCTCCCCGTCATCCTCCACCTCCGATGATACTCGAAAGCCGTGTCGCCTTTCCCCACCCTTCCTCTCAGCTCCCCCCATCCCTTCTCGAAGACCTCTGTCCCCAAGATTGCTCCTACCTTCTCCCACACCTCTCTTACCGCCTTCTGATGACCTTTCTTCCCTTCCTTCCCCAGTGCTTCTCCCCTCCTGTTTAGCACCTGTGCTGCGTGCATGAGCGCTAGAACCTCCTTCGCCCCCTCCTCCAAAGCTCCCCCTTCTTCCTCCTCCCCCTTGCTCTCCTCCCCCGAGACTTCCTCATCCTCCCCTTCCCCGTCCTCCATCTCCCCTTCCTCTTCTCCCATTTCCTCATCTTCTTCCTCCTCCTCCTCCTCCTCCTCTCTTACCACCGGCAGGTCCACCTTCGGTACTACCGGTCCATATTCCGGTTGGGAGTCCTGGATCTCCAAGGTCCCTCCGCTGCTCGCTCCCCTCCCCCTGCCATCACACGGGGATGGACTCCTGCTCCTGTCCCTCCCTCTCTCGCCCCCCCTCCTCCCCCAACTCATCATGACCCTGGTGGTCCTCGGAGTCTCCTGCTGTCTCGCAAAAACTACCTGAGGCCCCTTTCTCACCACAATGCATTCCCGCGTTGCATTGTCTAGAACTTCCACTTCCTTCTGTATCTTTATCCCATCTGCTCCATCCTCATATTTCCTAAACATCGCCGCGTCTTCACTCCAGACCCGTACCACTTCTGCCACGTCCGTGATGCTCCTGAGCTCCTCAGTCTTTGCCCAGCTCACCTCCGGTACCCCTCTCCTCTGTGCTGCCTCCACCGCATCCTTCCTCAGCTCCTCGATCATATCGAGTTGCCCATCGTATTCTCCTCCCTTTTTCCACGCCCTCTCCACTCTCTGCTGCACCGTCGTAACATCCTCTGCCTCTCCCACATTTGCCAGCCACCACTCCTTTCTCTCCCACTTATGCACCTCATCGATGCCCCAAACTTCATTTCTGTCAATGACAAAAACCTCCCCTGTCCACCCATCCCCCACCGGTCCAAGGAACTCCAGCCTTGGGTTTCTCCCTTCTACCGACATTCCTTTCCTTTCCTCTCCTTCCTGTCCTCCTTCTCCTGCCTTCCTATTGTAACTTCCCTTTTTCGGGAAGTCGCCGCTTTGGGAGTAGCTCGGTGCGCTATTCCAAAATCGAAGGTGGTCTGCCGTCTAGCTCGCTTCTGTTCTTGGTCGTCGTCTGCTGCCGATCGGCCGATTTAACACCTGTTCGCAAAGTCTTTGCTACACTAGCTCGAAATCGGTCCTAAAGGTCAGCACCAGCGGGGCTTTGCTGGCACCAATCAGGCGCGAGCCCCCCGCTTCCCAGAATTTGTATGGGAAGAACTTCGAAAAGTCCCAAAAACTTAACCTTCAAAAAGCGTGCTGTAGATTCTGGATTTCTGTAAATTCGAGTCGATATTCTTTCTCAGGCGGTCCTGAGCTTCGTATTGATGTAACTTTCGGATTTCTGGTGCGCCGGGAAGATGGTTTTCTTCCAAGCGCGCGTTCTGTAAAAGTTGTCGGTGATGCTTACCCCTCTGAACGTATGCTTACCCCTCTGAACGTATGTTACCCTCTGAGTGAGGTAGTGTGCACTTCTGGTGGTTGAAATTCCGAGCCTCTGTAATTGTCATTTTTAATTTGAGCATCAAACAATAACGCCCGGCTTCAAGGCAGTTTGCATTCCTTGCCACTCTCTTCTCAGATGCTACCTATGGGAGCTATGGGAGAATACTATATCAACAATAATAAAATTTACTGCTTCTTCTTCGTTTTTTCCTTTTCTTCTTTCACTTCATAGAATTCTGTTTCCATAGGCAGAAGTGAAGAGTTCCATCTAAATCGAAGCATATTTACTTACAATATGTTAAAATTTTGTTTCTTAATTGGTAACTGCCTATTATATAGAACTTACATAGGTACAACGCGGCATACGAGTAATGATATTAAAAAAAAAAAAAAAAAAAATAGGTACAACGGATGCCCATTAATTCTGAATATTATCGAGCGTTGCAGAGAGCACTAGAATAGTTCAACTTATTTTTTCTTATACTGAGTTACGGCCTTGTTCTGGTATTACTGCTTCCGAAGTTTTTAATGTAATAATATTTTATAGACCTAAAACAGTTTAATCTTAATCGCTTGTAATGAATAATATTTATGTACGTATAGAAATTCTACTATAGTAGAAATAAACACTCGCTGGTATTGATTCAGATGTTTAGAAGTATCCACTTATATTAGTTGTTCTAACAAGTCTAAAGATTTCCAAAACAAGAGAGAATTTCTATTATACTTGAGGTTTTGAGGGTAACTCTTCAAGAAAAAGGCGGACAGGATCTGGTAAGCCTCGCCGACCTCCCCATTGCTTCCTTCTTGGCGCGCCTCGCCACGTAGAGATTTCCCATTTCGGGGTAACCGCGAAATGCGTATGAGATTGCACTGTGATCTCTGGAGTTGGTCGAACAGCACGCACAGGCAGCAGCTGAGGGTAACAAACCCTGTGAAATGTCATGCTTGCCAGTGTTTCTTGGCCCCGTCCAAGGTGTAATTTGGGAGGAGTGGTCGGGACTTTCACTCCCACCAATAATATCATTCCCAAACCCGATCACCACCATTTATTTCCAGAAACGCCAAAGAATAAGATGTCCTGCCAGCAATAACCGTAATCATAACAATCATCTATCTGTATGAAGAAAACTCTGTTGCATTGCAATGATTAAAAATGTGAAGCAATCCGTGATAACCTCATCATATATATAATCAGCCCGAATCTATGAACATTTATGCCGTTAACAACCCAACTATGTGATCATTTTCAATCAGCTTCAACGTTGTTGGATTCATCAACGAGCTCAAGACCTACCAATGTACACATTGTTGGGTCGTCCACTAAGCATTGCGATTATTATCGGAAAAGAAATCAATTCCTCCTTTGATTACAACAAAGCCCATAAGTCCTAGGAACCAGGTGGTCATCTTCCTATCCGACGCCCGCGAGACCCCCTGCAACCGCCTGCTTGGCAACACTCGTAAATACCGATGGTCAGTTGAGGATGACCGGCTGGAGGGCACCCCAATAAAATTCACTTTCAACTCGAGCCAGCACACTCTGCTATTGGATCGTGGGGCTGCGTTTGCCTCTTTCTTCTTGCTGCTGTCCAGTTCCGCCAATTCCTCCACACTCCCAGCTTTCTCAAAGGCCATTCGTCTGCTCCATCTTGTCACATGCTGCGTGGTGGCTCCAAGAAAAGGAAGGGGAAGATGCCAGCTCCCAACCAGCCCTATGAGATCAAGCGCCAACTCAGCGATGAGGAGGCAAAGAAGATCGCAGCATCTCCGGGAGCACCACCACAGCCATCGCCATCACCGGAACCATCGGCGTCGGCACCACCGCCATCAAAAACACCCACACCTCCACCAAAACCCTCCAACAGCTCAAAGGGAAAAGGAAAGCTTCCGACCCAGGAAGAAGCTTATCGGCGCCACCGGGAAGCCACTCGGAAGGGCCCCGCCACCACCACCTCTCCACCAACCACACCCGATGCCACCACTAGGGGAAAGGCCGGCATCGTGATACACGGTATCGCACTGAGGAAAGACCTGGGAAAGGTCAAACAGTGGTTGGAAGCCGCGAACAAGGAGTTAGGGAAGATAGGGGGGATTCGCTGGCTAAGGAAGAGGAACGTGCTGGAGGAGGAAGGCAAGAAAACTAGTTCGGTGGTGATTTACGTGGGAAAAGAGATGGATGTCGAGAAGGTGAGGCTAAGTGGACGGTGGCACAAGTCGGTCCGGTATGAGTCGGAGAGGGGACGGAAGTAGGGGATCATACTGGGCGACACCCGCATCACGGAGGAGTCCGCGGGCACCACATGTAATTAGGTTGTTATTTGTGTGAGTTTGGGATGATGTTATTTCTTTCTTGAATAAAGACCCTCGCCATAGCCCTCCGGGCGGCCTGCGAGTATTGATATAAAAAAAAAAAAAAAAAAAAAGCAGCGTGGAGGATATAACTGTATGCGTAGCTCCAGTCCGTCCAGGAGTTTGGTACTTTCGTGAAGCAGAAGGAGGTATAAGGGAAAGGGTCCGGGGAACGCGGGGTTGGCGGATATGGTTGGGGAGACGCCATGGAGACTGAGTAAGAACCCATGGTGTTACTAATGCTTGACCTGCTCACTGTCTTCTCCTTGTTTATCTGCAGCCACGGCGAAGTCATGTAGATAGGTAGACAGCTAGGCAGCATGGTTGATCCGGCCCACAAGCCGGTGTCACAGACCTGCCTCCAGCTAGTAAAGGGGTGTGGGGTTACGTGAACAAAAAAAAAAAATAGTAAAACCGAAGGCGAGAGAGGGATGCGGGGACCCGCTGTTGGAATTGGTGGGGTGGGTGGATAGGTGAGAAGGTAAGTTATGTGCCAGGTTCTTTCTTTTTCCGCGGGGGGATCTCCCGCCCCGGGGTTGGAGTTGGGGAGGTTTAATCGTTATCCTTTTTGGTGTTGTTTCCCATGTTTCCTATTTAGCCTCACCATAGCCCATAGGACGGCATGCGAGTAATGATAAAAAAGACTCTCCATTCCTGGTTGACCACCTTCCAAAGCGCTCTGCCATTCGCAGGTAAAAGTACCGTCATGGCCCTCCCTCCGGAGATACGCGAACCCAGACACTTTTAGAAATTTGCAGTCATGTCCGGTCGGACATGAACCGGAGCTGACTTAAACTGTCGGATATCCCACAATTGAGCGGAATACAGGCCCAAAAGCAACCTCATGCTCTGTATGTATGTAGATGGAGTACTTCGGCTACTTCGTCAACGAAGGAATAGTATCAATGTCGTTTGCCTAAGTTGAACGCGCTCAATTCCCGGCAGAATAGGCGACCTCTGGATGATGGAGCTGGGTTTGCGCGGAGGGTCGGAGTCACCTCCGTAAGGAAACTCAATCGTCGTAAAACCACGGTGGAAACCGCACCTGAGGACGTTGCACAAAAACTGCATGTTTAAAGGAGACGCAATTCTCAACCGTCCAACATTATAGCCGGAAAATTAGATTGCGGAGTTTTTTTTTTTTTTTTTATGGTCAAGTAACCCCGCATACGGGCTACCAGTCTATGGCAGGGAAGACTGCGGAATTGATCTATACGCATAAAGTGCTGCCGATACCAGGGGAGACCAATAAGGATCAGCTGATCGTCAATTCCTTGGACGCATTCACCCTGACTATGATACACCGTTTGAGGCGGCATTTGAACCTTTGCGACACCTCTTCCACCCTACCATTCGATTGAGGGCAATAGAGAGTGGATATTTGGCGATTAATCCTGTTTTTCATATCATTGTCCGTATACCGCCATGTGGGCTGCGATGAGATATGGTGGTAGATTTTAAGAATAACACAAAAGTTCTCCATGGTTCCGTTGACGCGGCGAGCCAATCTGATCATTATGTCCATCTTGCCCTCGACGAAAGGTGATTTTGCAGCTACTATAACGTACTGACTGCTGATTAGTAAGATGAAAGTACCAGGATATTGGAGTATGACGTAGTATTAGGGGAACATACGCACTGTACATATGTGAATTTGTTGTTCCTTGTTGTTTGTTGTTCTTGGCCGGTGACCTTGATGTTGCTGTGCAATTTACAACGTTCTTTCTCATTTCATTAGTTTCTTGACAGCTGACTCAGCCCGGGTTCAGTCTTGCCAAGATGCACTACCATATTATCCATGCCATCCATGCTTTGAGCTCTCGCTATCCCCACCATTTCCAATCAATTATTGGCATCGATTCAGTCTGCAGCATTATCAGTTTACGGCGCAAGTGTTGCATATGGAATGTTCTGCAATGGCTGCAATTTTCCATTGGAATACAGTTGCAGGCGTGGCTTCGGATTAGGATTTCACATGACCAACCCTTGATATTGAAGTGAAGTAAGTACAGGCCTTTATAGACATTGAATATCTCCATTTGCTAACTATATCTCCGTCGACATGTTCTAAGGAATGTTCGATACAATTATTCAGTCAAATGGCGAAGGCAAAAAGTACTCGAGAATTCAATGGGCGCAAAAAAAAAAAAATTATATCACTGCACATGTTAAACTTAACCCCCAAGCTAACTCTAGTGAGGCAGGTCACCACCCTCGGTATGAAGATGCATGCCACATCGATGCGGCACTTCCTTACACATCGCTAAACGCAGAAAGAGCAACCCCAGGGTTATCGATAGACCTGCGACGGGTCAATCGGCTCCGATTGCAATAAGGTACCCGGTGTAAGACAGACAGATAGTATCCACTACTGTCTTTTTTTTTTTTCCCTTTCACGTGACCCCGCTTGCAGCCGTTCGCCATGGCAGGACTCCACTACTGCCTTTCGATGGACCGGAGCGGTGAGATCTGGAGGAACGAACGTACGACCAAATGCGAGTGCGAGTGCGAAAGCGTAGGTGCGAGAAGAGAAAGTTGTTGATTGTATGTGCTATAGTACAGAAGATCTATATTCATATGGTATCGCCGCCCTTATCTCTACGCGCCGTCGATTCCGTCGCACCGGAGCATACTATATTTTGCCAGGACCTCAATTTTCAAAACCCGCATTATCTTGCATTTCCCCGATACATATAATTTTCTGTTTTTCTCGTCCTGAACGTATACCCCGAAGTTCAGATTCCCAATAAATCGCTGAAATCGTACCAAGTAGAAGTTACTTGTAGTACTGAACCAGCAATATCCTCGCATTTTTGGAGCACTACAGTACTAGGTAGCTCCGTTTTGCTATTCTAATACTTGCCGGTGATATTTTATTTTTTATTTTTTATTTTTTATTTTCATTTTCATGGTTAATTTTATTTCTTCAAAACTTTGTTTTTTGACTAGAGGTTGTGTATGCTTTCCGTGCGCAGATTTTGCGTAATAGCGTTCTGCGTAGCTTCGTGTCACTACCGCCCCTACCATTTATCACCAAGTCTAGAACCACGGCACAAAGTCTACCAAGGGGCCTAATTACTACTACCCGCATCGCCCGCAGATGGACCCGGACGGCTAGCTACCTTTAGGATGCTAAATTCACATTAACTTTGGTGAGCGATTTAGTTCCACATAAATATCCATCGGAAGATTCAACTGTGTGAAATGCGCGAAATTGCAATCCACAGAAAAACAAACGAATCCAAAAACCATTTTTAAAGGAACTATAGATGGGCGGGATGGAGCACAACTAATAATGCGGCTGATGTGCATGACAAGGAACTCCATGCATTCCCCTAACTCCTCTACTATTCGTCCCCTCCCCCAGCGCAACGACTTCACTACTGCCGTTCAAACTCTCCCACCTTCGCTGCCTAATGCGGCTGGCATAGTCAGGTGCCATACGTTATAAAACCTGTCACATGAATGCCAGCAGCGCGGCGCTCTGTAACCCCAGCCACGTGGACCATGAGAGAGGTATCAGTGTGGCGGACAGATAGCGCATGCCCTCAAGATTGCAACCGACAGCAGCTTGGCATAGACAGATGGTGTGTACTCACTCGCTCGTTTGGAAAGTATTGGAATGACTGACTAATTATGCGCTAGTCAGAGTAGTTTTACCTTGCGCAAACGGGGGATAGCAGGAATGATTCTTGTTCAAATATGGAACCATAATAACATATAATGTATACTCTTCCAGACCTCAACCGGATTTACTTTAAGCTCGAGAGTAGCACTGTGATGGAGTATTTTTGTCTCGTTCGCGAATCCAGCCCTCTAACGAATTCAGCGCTCCGCGCAGCGTTGGAGACGGTTTTCTAATTTTTTGTTTTTCTTTTTCTTTTCTCCTTTTCAGCGGCAGATGATGAATTGTGTGAATATTTTAGGAGAAAGGCCGAAAGGCTCTTCCGTATTTTCTTTCCCTCCTGCATACCTATAGATCCCTGGTTTGCGTATTGAGCGCTCTGATTGGCTCTTGGTGCGGGGTTGATGCATTGGCAACTTGAGGCTCTGTGTAGTTATAGACCTAACAACGACGGTGATACCTGATACTATCGGCAGTGATCTTGCAATATTCCAGTCTTACCATTGTCGGTCTATTAAATTAACTACAGTACTGCATTGATGGATCCCTTCACAATTGCAACCGGAATTGCCGGCTTGCTCTCACTTGCTATCGAGATCACAAACATCCTCAAGGAATACACTAGCCAAGTCCAATCTGCCCCGAAGGATGCGCAAACGTTGCTAGTGGAGATCAGTGCTTTGAGCCATGTTCTTCGACAGCTAACTACATTTTTGACAAAGGAGGATAAGAAGGGGACTTTTCAGCCCACTTCAATCCTATGCAACGTCATGAGTATCTGCAAGGGCAAAATCGAGCATTTACACTCAACCCTCATCAAGTTTCAGTCCGCAGGTTTCAAAGACCGACTCAGGTGGCCTTTTCATAAGCAAGAGTACCTTGAGGTAGCCTCAACCTTGCATAACTGTGCCCAAATAATCGAGTTTTCGCTTACTATTGCGAATTGGTAAGTTTCACACCATAAATTGTTTTAAACGTATTGATTAATATTTAATAGTGAATTACTTTCACAAACCTCGGAAGAAGTAATGATGGCACTATCAGAGCAAAAACAGAAGGTCGACTCTCTGCTACCATTGTTTCAAGATGCATCTACTGCAGCTGCAGCTGAGATGAAGAAAATGAGCGTCAGCATAAGGGAGGTTTTAGGCTTTGTCTCGGAAATTGACAAGTTAGCTGCGGAACTGCAGGAAATCAAGAGTGGGGTTCAGATTATACAGCAAAATATGGATGGTATGGAGTTCATAAATTTCTTCTTTCATTCTTGCTTGAACTACACCGCACGTGCTAACTTCCGGCTTGCTTGGTATTAGTGGAAAAACTTCTTGCCTGGTTATCGCCCCTTGAGCCACAAAAAAGACATCAGGATATCAAGAATAGTAGGCTAGAGAATACTGGAAAATGGATCCTCCAGAGTGGCCAGTTTCAAAGATGGATAAAAGGCCAACCAAATAGTGAAAGCAATCAGGTTTTGGGCTGTTATGGTGAGCCAGGGGTCGGGAAGACTGTGATTGCGTAAGTATACCTACCATTTCTGCACCACGGAAAATGAGGCTGAAGAAGTATATAAAGCTCAATTGTCATTGACTACATCTCTGCCAATTCAATAAGACAGCGAACAAGTGATGTATATCTATACTGTGACTATCGAGACCGAAAAGAACAGAATCTGGTCCACATTATTCGCAGTTTTGTCAAACAATTAGTCTTGCAGTTTATATCCTCCGGAACTCAGTTACCCCAGTCAATTCACGATCACTTCAAATCTGCTTATAAGAAGAGAGAAAGTTTAGCTATTGACGAAGCACTTTTGATGCTGAAACATCTTTGCGCAGAGCTGGATGAAATCTTCATTCTGCTTGACGCACTTGATGAGCTACAGGATCAGACAAGGTTAGACTTCCTGAAGGCAGTACATGAGATTCTGCACTTGCAGATTCCCAGTTCGGAAAACCAATCCACGAACTTTAATGCACATTTATTTTTTACCTCGCGTCCACACATTCAAGACCAGGTTAATCGTTGCCTATGTGATACCAGTACGTTGAGAATAGTAGCTCAGGAGGAAGACATTCAAGCATACCTCAACTACCGCATTGACAGGGACACCATCGAGAACGGCGAAGATGCCATGAATAGCGAGCTCAAAAACGAAATACTGAAGCTGCTGCCAACGAAAGCACAGGGAATGTATGATCTATTCCAAATCCTGATAAACATTGTATGAACATGATAACTAAACGTCAAATCTAGGTTCTTGCTCTCAGTCTTGCACATCGACATGATCTTAGATGAGGTAACTGTGGCTATGAGAAGATTTGCTCTTCACAGCCTTCCTCCGGGTCTTCATGCGGCATATAATGGAACCATAGTGAGGATGCGAGAGTCACAGAGTCAATCCCGATATGATCTAGGCATGAGAGCTCTCATGTGGACATACCTAGCTGAGCGACCATTGAAAGTCATAGAGCTCCGCCATGCACTCTCGGTAAAAGATGGGGATAAGGCTCTGGATCGCAACAACATTCCCTCCGCAAACATAATACAGCGCTGTTGCTGTGGGCTAGTGACAATAGATGATGAAACGGCAACAGTTCGTCTAGTACACTACACACTCCAGGAGTATTTCAAATCCTACTATGAGAAATACTTTCCAACCGGCCATAACCTGATTGCAAGGACCTGTATTACCTACCTGGACTTCTCCGCCCTAACCACCTACTATTGTACAGACCACTTAACCACCTACTATTGGACCGAAGATGAGGACAACTTAACCACCTACTATTGTTCAGCTAATAAGTATCGGATACTAGACGGCGGCTACGCTTTATTTGGGTACGCATGTTCACAATGGGGCCATCATGCGCGAAAGCAGTGTGATGAAAATACTTGCAGGATTGCTGTTACAATGCTTCAACGTAAATGCTGCCCAGCTGTTATGGAACTGGAGTGTTGGTTTAGTAGGCGGGGTGGTCATTATAGGTGCAAATCTTTGAGCTTGCCCGCTGTCGCCTCCTTCGGAGTCGAGTGTATCTTCCGTGTTCTATTGAAGAAAATTGTGGATCCGAATGAAAAAGCTAGCTGCGGCAGCACGGCGTTGCACTGCGCTGCTGCACAGGGCCACGAGGCTATAGTCCGCTTGTTGCTTGAGCGAGCCGATGTCGATGTCAACATGGCGGGAGGATGTGACAACCGAAGACGATGGTTCCTGCCAAATTCATGGGGCCTTATGGATCTGAATGAAGAAGCTAGCTACAGCAGCACGGCGTTGCACTACGCTGCTGCACGGGGCTACGAGGCTATAGTCCGCTTGTTACTTGAGCGAGCCGATGTCAATGTCAATATGCCAGATTCAAATGGCCAAACACCATTGTCCTGCGCAGCTGAACATGGACATGAGGCTGTAGTCCGCTTGTTGCTTGAGCGAGCCGATGTCGATGTCAACATGGCAGGAGGACACGACAACCGAACACCATTGTCCTACGCAGCTGAACGTGGACATGAGGCTGTAGTCCGCTTGTTGCTTGAGCGAGCCGATGTCGATGTCAATATGGTGGGTTTCGGCCAAACACCATTGTCCTGGGCAGCTGAACGTGGACATGAGGCTGTAGTCCGCTTGTTGCTTGAGCGAGCCGATGTTGATGTGAATATGGCGAGTGAGTTCGGCCGAACACCATTATCCTGGGCAGCCGCATATGGACATGAGGCTGTAGTCCGCCTGTTGCTCGGACGACCAGAACTTGACATTAACTTACCGGATAGACGGGGCAGAACACCCCTCGCTATAGCGATTGACAGACAATGCCACTCAGTAGTTAAGCTGCTCCGTGATCGAGGTGCACAGTTGAACCCCTCGCCGACCACACCTTCACTTGGACAGAAGCGAAAACTGAGCGTATATGCAGACCTGGTGTGCCATCGGAGGTCGAAATCGCCTCGCAGTTAGACTCCAGTTCTATTCCAAAACATTGCCTCTCTATACATATATATCCATCTCATGCAACAAAGGAGGATCAAGGTGACAGGATTCAGGCGCTCGTAGAGGCAGGGGCGGAGGCTTTGAGAAAGGGTGGTTGGGAAAAGAGGGTGGTTACGTGTTTTGGCAGTCCATTTCTATTGCTTGCTGGTTTAGTCTACTTGCTTTTGTAGTGCAATATTATTTATGCTCACCATAGTCTAGCGTGGGAATGAAAGAAGGAATTATTTCGGCAGCGAAGGTCACTACGTGCAATGTGTTATATGTTACCGTGTGCAAATTTGTGACTATACATTACCATAGACTAACCTTCGGGTTTGCAGAAATATCTAACCTGAAGAACCGTTTTGTAGATCTTTTCGTGCGTGCTTCGATAGATATGATTTTTCCGGCCTTTTTTCTGAATACAGTAGGGTTGGTGCGAGCAAACACCTCAACGTCCAAGACCCCTAACAATAGTGTTGAGACAAAATGCAGATAGTATGGGTAAGGCTGTTCTCGTAGCCAGGGGTAAGGCGGGAATCCGCAGCTCAGACTAATAAACCTCTCCTGGCCCGTCTCTGGGGCGACCTGATTCCTGACAGAACCTCAACACCTGTCTAATTCCACTGCCACTCCCCTTTCGTTTCCTTCGACCTCTCCCAAAAGAAACACCAAAAGCGAACTTGACATTATCGACATACCTTAACACGACGTGGATGTGCTTCTTGAGAACCTAGCAGCACACTATGTTGACATACACAGCACCTAACTTAGCTTAACTAAAGGCAGCGACCTGCTCAGGGTGAACGATGGTCGTAAGGCAAGAAGGCAATTACTGCCTCAGTCGCACGATTTAATCCTCACTTGGCTGTTGCTCCGTTGTACGTTCTGCTACTGTGGATATAATTGATGAGCCAGTTACTCTTCACTACCACAGCGCTATTGCACTAACAAGGTGTCACTTGCAAGTTTCTGCCAGTGGTGAAGCTGGTAAATTGCTACCCCCCAACCGACTCAACAGGAGATAATGCGGTTTGATGTAATTAATCTGCTGTGCTCCTAGAGCGCTATGCGCTACGAATACAGTTCTGTAAGCACAAATAGAGTTTTTCGTCAACACCGTTACTCTAGGAAAATTACCAAATTTTTCTCCATGTGTTTTTCTTGCTCTGGGCGAAAGTTTTGAAGTTGTGATCTTGAGCTATCCGGAATCCTCCACCATCGATGGAGTTGATCAATATTCCTGTTTGCGAGACGACAGGCATTGTATTGAAGGCAAGCATGAAAACTCCGGTGGTTGTATTGCCAGAAAAGGCGTTGTCAATACAATTTCTTCATCCAACCCGCAGGAATACTGCTGAATGCATCGAAATGTATACCCTATCAGGCTAAGTGTTTCAAATTATTGTGATACATTTTTTTTTTTTTTTTTTTTTTTTAATATCATTAATCGCTTGCCGCCCTATTGTGATACAAGCAATTCTAGTGCCTGTACTGATCAGAAGGACCATAGTGACTGTAGTGATATTTACATTTCGAAAAAACGCCAACAAGACCGCCCACAAATGAGCTAATGGAGTAGTCTCATGCCAAGACCCTCTAGGCTGCGAAAGTCTCCAGCAAACTCAGTATAACACAACGATCCTGGCCTTTTCGGATACGGCATACTGATCATTTTACTCTACTCATCGAGACGAATCGATTGATCCAGGTCTCAACGTCGGGGAACGAAGCGTTCACGCAGGACGTTGGGGGTCACCAACTTTACAGCAGGGCGGCCAAGCAGCAATGTGGGAGGCTCTTGGCGAATGGAATGTGGCGGTGGCTGACGAGGTCGTCATGCGTGACGGTCTCGGGGCGGTCATTCGGGTCGATGTGGCCAATTGGGAACGAGAGGCGCAGGCGGTCGCGGATGCAGAAAGGAAGACAATGGAGGATATTATTGGAGGACTTAGTATTATCAAAATAAGCGGAGTCTTTTTGGTAAATGCTTGTATTCACGAAGGGAATGAAAGGCAAGCTCGTTGAGTCTGATCTATTAAGAAGTGGCAGAATTGCCCAACTTATATACACAGAAAGTGAGATATAACGTGACTTCAGTACCATGACAGAAAAGGAAAACATAATCCAACCGAGAGGTGTGTGAGTCAACGCTAATAATAACCGAAACACTATAAGCGCCAGACATGGTTCATATGCATGAAATAATCAAGTGAAACAAGTGATAACGGAGTGAATTACTATTTTAGGAAACTGCAACATAAATGCAACGGATGTACCATTCCAACAAGTATGATGACCCGTGCCGCTGGAACCAGTGCGGCCCTGGTGGAACTTATGGTTAGAGAAGGGCAACTTGTTGAGAATGCCCCACTATGGAATTTGCAAGACCTTCTGAAGACGATCTGGAGCAAGTCAGCCATGCAGCTTAGAGATGTGGGCATCGCCATCAGGAGATCTAGGACGGCGGTGGAAGCGGAAGCGGCGCAGATGCATAGGCAGAGTGCAGTGAGACAGATCGTGGAGGCGCTAAATCAGGTTGGGAATGGGAATACGAATGGACCGGACTCTGGGGAGGAGGAGGAAGGGGGGGGGCCCAGTGTTGAGCCCCTTACCCTGGAAGAAGATATGAGTTCGGATGGGGACAAGGGGACAGGAGCCGGGAATGCCAGTGGGGTTGAGCACCGCCTCGGGCAAGGGGAGGAGTTCTGGGGTTTTGATAAGGGAAGCGAGATAGAAGGACACAATATTCCCGAAGCGTTATATTGGGCACACAGGGCATTACACCGAGTGATGCTCTACAATTTCAGAAGAGTCAAGGGGATGGCTCCAAAGCAGGGCAGTAAGGTCCTAGATGCGCTACAGGCGACTACCGCAGTGTGAAAAGGAGTACAGAGGAATAGGCTCAGAGATGTGTGTATTCGATTCTAATGATCAATCAAGAACGGGGCTTCCAGAGCCCATATATATACAAAAACTCTATAACACGAAGTTGCATACAAAACCAGTGAACAGAACAGCTAAGTATTTGGACTGCCTAATATGGAATACTCAGTCCGGAGTGTTTGGGCCATCGCGGATGTTCGGAGTGCTTAGGCCATCGCGGATGTTCGGAGTGCTTAGGCCATCGCGGATGTTCGGATGTTTTACACACTCGGACTGTTTCGCTCGGACTGTTTCGCTCGGACTGTTTCGCGTGTGTTCGGCTCATGGTTTCTAACACGCAGGGTTGGCAGCTCTAATCAGGTCACCCATTTACCCCGGTATGGAACAATTGGATATGGAGAAGGTGGAGGATTTGGAAGGCGACAGTACCTATGAAGACCTGATGGCAACCCTGCCATGGCTTAGTGCTACAAGCGGGGTTATGTGATTTAAAAAAAAAAAAAAAAAAAAAAAGACCTGATGGCAAAGGCGGCTTTGGGCCGTGACCTCCGGAATATCAAGAGTATGGTAGAGGAACTCTATGTCGCACAGGGTTTAGCCTCTCAGAAGGTAGCAAACAGGCTACTGCAAAGGAAGAAGGAGGAGGAGGCACAGAAGAAAAGGCAGAAGGAACAAGCGACAGTTAAAAGTTGGGCGCAGGTGGTAAGAGGGGAAGAGCTTGCTGAGGCACGGGCAGAGGCACAGGCGCAGGCACAGGCACAGGCACAGGCACAGGCACAGGCACAGGCACAGGCACAGGCACAGACGGGGGCACAGCGAGGAGAAGGGCCTGCAGACCAGGCAGAAGCAGAAGCAGAGGGGGCGGCGGCCACTACCGATATTCCAACAGGGCCAAAGATTGGGGTTGGGAACAGGCACCGGCCTATGCCAGTTCAATGGCAGCCGAAGGAGGCAGTAGGCAAGAATGATGTAGTAATTACAGTCAGACGGCAGCTGGATAACCTCTCGCCAGTCGAGTGGCAGAGGAACAAGGCAGCGGCGGTTAAGAAGGTCAAGGACGAACTCGCAAGAGTAGGGGGCGGTGCGCAATATGATGTTAGGGCGGTGGAGCAGTCTGCAGTTGACCCCAAGGAGAGATATATTCTGGTGCGCCTCCCAGAGGTGATGGAGGATAAGGAGACAGCAGCGGAGGAGCTGGTGGCGAAACTTAAACGTACAACTATCACCTGGACAGCGATCTTTGTGGAGAAACCGGTCTGGAGGCTCGTATTGCATAGGGTGGATAGAACAGGTGTTGAGAGTGATGCAGTGCTGGATGAGCGGTTGAGAAGTGCTTACCCTGACATTGCGTGGTCGCATAGACCAGTAGTACGTACCATGGGAAAGGGAAGAGGGCAGAGGCCAGTGGTCCTAGAGTTCTCTAATGAGAGAGATGCCGCGGAAATGGCAGTGGGGGGAATAATTATTAATGATAGAATCTACAGGCAAGAGAGATACCGGAGTGAGCAAGGCCAGAGTGAGGCGCAAAGACTGGAAACGTTTTGCCAGGGAGCGCACCAGCATATCTGAAGGATGCTCGAAATGTGGGAAGAACCATGCCATGGGATACATCTGCGGGGGGATGAGGTTCAAGCCAGTGAGACCAGCCATGGGAAGCCAGCAGGTTCGAGAAAGGACCTTCTGCTATAAGTGTCAGGGCCAGGGGCACATAGCAAGGAACTGCCCTCGGTAGGGGCAGGGACAGATGAGGACAAACCCCCGAATCCAGAGACAGCCTGGCCAAGCGCAACAGGCTGGATGCTGCTTCAGGTGTGGGCGACAAGGGCATTATGCAGCATACTGTCAGGTCGACAATGAGGGCTTCACGCGCGTGGGACGCGGGGGGCGACCCATCAGGATATGATGTCCGAAACCGATAGATACCGGTTTGGGGGGGGGGAGGGGGGAGGGGGTACTCGAGGTACCCCCTGGGGGGTAGCAGTTAAGGTGCTTAATGTGAGAAAGGTTTGGGAGTATGCAGAAGCCATGGGGCCATGGGGGGAAGCTGAGCTGAGAATAATCAACGAGGTACCAAGGAATTTCGGAGCAGGTGAGGGCGAGCAGGCAGTAGGTTATAGGCAAGGGCAAACAGCGATCTGGGTTTCGAAGTGGATATATGAGACACAAGGCGTAGTTGAGCGGGAGGCAGGAATCGACGATGTGGTTGTTTTAGATATTGCGGAATGGCGAGTAATTGGGCTGTACCGACATCCACGGCAGAGCAGGGAAACGCAAAACAGGTGGATGGAGAGACTGGAGAAACTATGTCAGGAGGCGAAGGATCGAGGACAGCAAATTATGGTTGCAGGGGATATGAATGTTCAACACAAGTACTGGGCGGGGAGCCTCCCTCAACGGGCCTGGGATGATAAGGATCTTATTAAGAGTATTACAGGATGGATGGATGCAGTGGGACTTAGAGCAGCTGTGAACAGAGGTGATCCAGTTACAATGCGGGAGAAGACGCAGCACAAGGCCAGCTACTCGGCCATTGATATGATTGCGGGTACTCAACCCCTGGGCAAGGTACAGAAGTGGTGGATTGGCTCGGACCATGCGATGCTGGTAGTGGGATTATTGGCACCCTTTGGAGGATCAGTCGTAACGGGGGAGGGCAGATCAGGGAGGCGTAAGAGGGCAGATAAGGGACCTTCAAATCAGGGAGATACTGGGGCTAGGGCCAGGGCCGGGGCCGGGGCAGGAGTGGGTCTTCGTACAGCAATTGCTGGAATGCGGGAGATATTGGAGCAACCATTAGGGGAGAATGTAGGGATCAAAGAGAGCGAGGAAGTCTTGGGAACTAGAGTATTTGGCGAGAGACAGGAGGCAAGAAGGGGACAGAGTGAATGGTGGAATGACGAGCTAGAGCGACAGCGTAGGGAGCTACATCAACAGACCCGGCGGGCGGATAGGGCACGTGTTAGAGCTACTGGTAATGAAGCGGAGAGCCAGGAGCAAGTACTACGGAGGCTTCGGAAGGACTTTCGAAGGAAAGTGAGGAGAGCAAGAGATACGTATCTGGACGAAGTATTGGGCAGAGAAGATGTTCTGCTAGAGGGGGGTGAATTGGGAGAGATGGACAAGGTTTGGGAGATATGGAAGCGAGTCTCAGGGAAGAAGCGGAAAAGACGTATTGGCTTAGTCCCAGGACCGCCAGGTCTGACTCCAGAGGAGGTCATAGAGGGAATTGTACAGGCAAATTTCCCATCATGCAATATGGAGGTTCTGGGAGCAGGGGAGGTGACGTACAGGCAAGCTCTGGCAGAGAATATCGACCAGGGAATGAATAGAGAGTCACAGGACTGGACAGAGATATGGAAGAAGGTATGGAGAAAGCTTAGTAGCAAAGCGGCAGCAGGATCGATGGCTGGAATAAGCGGGCACTGGCAAAAGTGGTGAAAGCAGCTGGGCCAGAGGCAAAGGAACGGCTACTAGGGTAGGTGTTTAGGAAGAAATTGGAAGGGCATGAAAGCTGGGACGGAAAAAGGGATATAAGAATCAAGAT
Source organism: Kalaharituber pfeilii (assembly GCA_015179045.1). Classification (NCBI taxonomy): domain Eukaryota; kingdom Fungi; phylum Ascomycota; class Pezizomycetes; order Pezizales; family Pezizaceae; genus Kalaharituber; species Kalaharituber pfeilii. Next base: position 545,126 of record WHUZ01000038.1, on the reverse strand, counting down.
GATCATGAAACCAGGACGAACAGCAGCCGGGGAACTGTCTAGCTGGCGACCAGTTGGTGTTATGGGCATTTTGGAGAAGTTATATGAGATGGGCCTAGTTGAAGGTATGAAAGCAAAGGTGCACTGGTACGAGCATACACTGGGGGCGCGCACAGGACAGGGGGCAGTGGATCTGCTGATCAAGCATGCAGACTACGAGCGCATTTTTATAAGAAAGAGTACATGTGTTAAGAGGACTGAGTGTCATTCCAATACTCACGCTAGGCTCGGTATCTACTTTGACGTCAAGTCGGCCTTCTCAGGAACGTCAGGGGCACAGGTTCTGTACGCCTTAATGGCACATCCGGAGTTGGTGGAATGGGCAGATGCAGTGATTGATAGGGCAATGGAACGGACTGCTTGGATACAGTGGGATGGGCCAGGAGGAGAGGGAAGGCCAGTAATAGTCAATGGGTTACCGCAAGGGGGGCCAGCGTCACCTCTTATATGGTGCCTGGTAATGGATGTAGCATTACGGATGGCGAGGCGGAGTCTCGAGAAGAGGATCTGGAACTATATGGCTAAGCAGGGGTCCTTCGGTGGGTCTAAGAGGAAGGCAGAGATAGGACATCTATCAGAGCAACAGAAGCAAGTAATCGACTGTAGAATCAAGAACAAACAAATAGAAGTTGACACGGATGCCTATATGGATGACGGGTTTATAGGTATTACCGGTCTATTACCTGGCAAACAGTGGGATAACTTTCTTGGGCTCATAGAAGATACACTTAAGGAGTTTGAAGATACCTGGGGGCTGGTATTACCAAAGGAAAAGCGGCATACTGTTACGTATGGAGGGGGGGATGAGGCTCCAGCAGGTGGTCAGAAGCGAGAATATGAGAGGCTCGGAGTCAAAACACCAAATACAATAATGGGGAATTACCAAGATACAGTAGGTATGAGGGTCAAAAAAGCATGGGTTAGAACATGGCAGATGGCACAAACTATAAGAGAGAGGCGGCTGGGGATAAAAATTACAGTTAAGCTGATTAACATAATACTACTTCCAACACTCACCTATGGGGCGGAAATATACAAGTCTACAAAGGATCGGGAAACATTGAGGAAAGAGCACACACGGATGGTTAGGGTACTGCTGCAGTTACCCATGAGCGTCTCATTCAAGATAGCAGTAGGAGCACTGGGGGTCATACCGACGGATGCATATATTGATAAGCTTCGGAGAAGAGCAGCTATTAGGATAGCAACAGTCCCGGGTCATATAAACCGAGGTAGGATAGGGAAGGGAAGTCTAATTGATAAGTTGATACAGGAGGCGGTAGGAGATGAGTTGGGCACCAGAATCGAGTTACACGTAGCTCGGGAGTAGAGAGGGATGTGGAGGTCGGGGAGGAGGCAATTTTTCCGGCCTTTCAACCATTCGTGGAGCCCTTTGCGCTAGGGCCAGAATCCACCGCTAACGAGATAATGGCTAAAATGCTGGCCTTGCGTGCAGTGCAACACCACGATCAGTGAGCTGCACGGTTTATTATTGGATGCATTCTTGCCCTGAAATCAAGCTGCTTTTCCTTTGTCATTGTTGCAGTTATGATAGAAACACGTATATCCAGGTAGTACTAATACTCGATTAACCATGTTCTTGTTTTATTACGCTTTGTGCTCCTCTTGAAAGGCGAAAATGCATTCTGGTATGAAAGGATTTTCAGAGGCATAAAAAGATCGTAGGTGGGTATTTATAGGGGGTGGTGGTGTTTCTGGTGATGGGGACAGCTTTGGGGAATGTCGTGTGGGATGAGAAACTGACATGTTCAGCATTATGATGATGTGCATTATCGTGTTGGGGGGTAAGATTTCGGATGTTGAATTAGGATTCGTGGATCATGGTTTGTGTGCAAGTGGTGATAGCCTGTAAAATGTGCAGAAATCGGCAGCGACGGATGGTGGTAGGGGCGGGGTGGAGGGCTTCAGCATTTGGGAGCGTTTGGCGGAAGGTGGGGAATGGTGCTGCGCTCGCAAGTGCTGCCCCCCAGCCCTCCCGCGCCCCTATCAGTTTAGACCCGCTTTATTTTCTCATACAATCACAACCTCGTTAGTGACTAGCGCAGCGGTAATTCGCCCAGCATATAGTGAGAGGCTGACTGGGAACAACACGGTGACGCGAAGTGTCTTCGGACACCCAGCCTAATGCCACCGTGCCTGGGGTAGTATAGGTCCACATGGCTTGCCATGTGGGCCTCTATTACTTTAGATTACATTTTTGAATCATGTTTTTTGGCCCAGGGATCGATGAGATATCGGGGTGTGAAGAGGGGGTGGTCCCCAGGAGAGGGGAGGTGGAGGGTTTAGGCAAAAGGCAAGGGGTCGAGTCCTGGAGTCGATGGGGGATTTAAAGCTGATTTATTACCTCAAGGGGGCTGGTGGAGGCGGTGCAGAGAGTCACCTTGTGAGGTACGTGAGCCAGGGCTACGCCGCATCGCAAATTTCCCACTATTCTATCAAACACATGTTCCAACCCACGATTCAGCAAATTAACGCCCTGTTTCCTTACCCGTAACAGCTCTTTCTTCGATCCTTTTCTCGTAAACTCACTCTCGTTGTGTTATATTTTTCTAGCCTTGGTGCTCCTGTTCCTGCAGCTTCATGAAAGCACCTAGTTTCTACTATCACCACTCCACTCACTAGGAACACCGCACACCTCGACAGGACCGTCCCCACCTACTCCCAATTCAACCTTACATTCACGGCAGTTAGTGCATTTACGCCTCAATCGTCTGTGAACACCGGACTTCCTACTTGTGATGTCGATTGTGTACTGGCCTGCACACCGTCCGCGCTGGGAGGGTCCCCCGTTCAGGTGGTGGGCGATTACACACGACCAACCGTATCCAATATCAGCAACGTCCAGTCTGATGTAGAAGGGTGGAAGGAATATGTGCACAATACTCTAGTCGACTGGTTCATCATCTGCCATGGCGAACAGCTGCACGCGGGGTCACGTGACAAACCAAAAAAAAAAAAAAAAAAAAAAAAAGACTGGTTCATCATGATTGTCTCAATGTCTTCGATACATCCTCCGTCGCACCGATATAAGAGACGTGTCTCCAAATTCAGTATCTATCTTCCAGAACCTGAGCTGCCCAAATCATTTTCACCCTATGAGGACCGCACCCTGGATTCAGTGCTAAATCTGTTGATTTCAATGCACAATCATGATCCTGGTATGGTGAAATACGATTTCATATGGGCACAAAAATCCGACGAAAGACTTTCACGAATGAGCCAAACCCACATTCGAGTTTGCTGCCTTGCATCCTCCGGCCGAGCTTCCCCTGACACAGCTGTCTATCACCCGCGATCACCTCCCCACTGATTGTTGCTCCCAAGCAACATGTCATTGGTTCAAGGGGCGCGAATTACCCTCAGCTGGACACGTCCCTTGGCGACACAATAGTACCTAAATAAACCCGGTAAAGTGGCCCGATCTATAAACACTCCGGCAATGAGAGACGAGTAGTCAGCGTACGAGACTAAGAGGCGAGGACGACCAGCAGATCCTGTACAAGGTTCGCAAACTCTCGCAGCGGAAAGTAACAGAACGAATTTAAAAGGGGAAAAAGAAAAGAAAACATTGGAGTTGGGAGGGTAGCTAGCCGCTAGCACGAATCGGAAGTGTCAGGTAGGTTGATGTGAATTCCTGTCTGTTTGAGTTCGCGGCAAACAAACATCCTCTCTGGGTGGGATGGGAAATTAAAAAAAAACGTGTGTGTTGCTAGCAATGGCGCAGATGTACTCCATTTGAAAAAACTCGTCGCCTGCTGGACACGAGATTTTTTTTTTTTTTATATCAGTACTCGCATGCCGCCCTATGGGCTATGGCGAGGTCTAGTTACATCAAAACAAAGTACAAGTACGAAAAATTAGAAGTAAATCCATCGCGCGTCCGTCCCTGGGACTAACCCCTCGCCCATTCCAAGATTTCCATCACTCCCCGGAGGTCCTCCCCTTCATCTTGGTCATCCAAGGGTCTGCACAATCCATCCTCGCCTCTTGGGCATCTCTGCTTCCAGACTCTACATTGGGACAATATGTGATGGGTCGTTTCTTCGGCCTCGTCGCACCACCGGCATTCCGGGCTGTCAGCTGTGCCGACCTTGAATTTCCAGTGCCGGAGGCCCTTGCCCCCAAGGATGCCAGCTAGCGTTGCGACCCTATTGCCTAGTCTGCGTAGTGACCTATACGATATGTTCAGTCTGTTCCTTTCGGCCTATGGGCTACGGCGAGGGTTTATTAGAAATAAAAAGAAAAATGACAAATAGATACATGTGGTGCCCGCGGTGCTCATACATGATGTGGGTGAAATGTCAATATAGGACGGGACGTCTTTCACTTCCGTCCTCTGTCCCATTCGTACTGTCCTGCTCGGACAACAGTAGGGGAGATTTCCTGCACGCACACAGGTGTATCGAAGGCCCGTCTTTTAATCTCACTAAGGCTTCGGGCTGCCTTGTCCCCTTTCGGGGCCCTAGAGGTATTAACGCAGCTCTCCGAAGCTCGCCGCTCCCTCTGCACTTGAATCCTACGCAGGAGTACCAACCTGCGACTCTCACGCGGTTTGCTTATCCCTTCCGATTGCCGACGGCCTACCGGGGCCACGACAGCCCCGCGGCCTCTCCTTGGCGGTAGCCATCTTGCCAGAACCTGCCGTTTCACCTGAACCAACTCAGGGCACCACCCAGGTGAGTACGGACAGGATTGCTGTCATAGGCAGCTCCCCTAGTGTGAGACAAATCTCCGGATTGGAAGTCCGGACTCGTGCCCGTTGTTTGCTCCTTAAGCACCGGCGCTAAGCCTCCGAAGACGCCGCAAGGTACCGACAGCCGCATCCGTCCTCTCGGACCGAACCTGCCCTTCCAAGCCGGTTCGTCTCGCCTCACGTCGTATTTAGCGACGCTTCGCGATACCTACGGAGTTCCATCACCGGGGTTGTTAAGCTGGGCCGTTTCAGGGCCTACTCTCTTCCCTCATGGGAGGCCTGGGACCTCCTAAGGCCGACGCTGTCTCGCCCTGTGTTGAAGCGGGACGGTGTGGGTTCGTCACTTAACCGCCTATCGACCACTTCTCCACGCACAGAACTAACCAACAAGTTCGGAGTCGGAATTCTCCTCATCTCCCGTCCTTGCGAGACGTGCTCTGTCCCAAATGATGGTTCAACAACACGAGGTCGCATGTTTTCGAGCGCTTTACCGTTACTGCTTTCGCCGGCCGTGACAGGAGCCCAACTGGTCAAGCCGCCACAATACGCTCTACTCACACACGGTCGACTGCGCGCGCAGCACACCATCGCCTCCAGGCCAGGAATCGAACCTGGTCACCATCTGGGTCGGGTGGTTTTCAGGTTGCTGAGGGGGTTACAATTCGCCTCTTCTCCTTTCGCCCCCCTTACTATCAGGTGACTGGAGCTCCCCCCCAGTTTTAGTAGCCATCTTCCTCCCAGTCTCACCCTGTCTACTTTCGACACCTCCTCCAGGTACACCACCACCGAGCTTGTCTTCTTTCCCTCCTCAACTAGAGTCGATTTCCTCCTTAGCCATCGGATCCCCGTAATCTTTCCTAAGTCTTGGTTGGCTGCCTCCATCCATCGTCGGATGTTCCCGAGGTCTTTCCTTAGGGCTATCCCGTGGACCACGATACCGATCTTTGGGGTTTTTTTTTTTTTTTTTTATTTCACGTAACCCCGCTTGCAGCTGTTCGCCATGGCAGGGTCGATCTTTGGGGTGTTGGCGTCGGGAGTGGTTGGAGGTGGGGATTTGGCTTTGGGGTGTGAGGGGGTTTGGTCTTGGGCGTGGGCGCTGGGGTGGGGGTTGGCGCGGGGCTTGATGAGCTTGTCTTGGTGGTGCTGACGGGCGTATCATCGGCGTGTGGGGTCCCGACCGGTGGTGAGGTGGCGATTTTCTTCGCCTCCTTGTTGTCTAGTCTCCGCTTCCAGGCATACGGGTCCTGTACCGACGCCGTTTTGCCCTTTCGCTTTCTGGTTTTGGGCGTGACCTCCGAAGTTGTCTTCGTCTCCGCTTTCTCTGGTTGTGCGGTGACTTCAGGGGCGGGGGCGGTGTAGGTGGAGGTGGGTTTCACCGCGTATGCGGTGGTGATCGCGCTGAAGCCTAGGGCTTCAGGTTTGGGGTCCTCCGGTTCTGTCCATATGCACGTGATGGGGCTGAACCCAGGGGTGGGTGGCGCCTCGTCTTGGCGCCTGGGCTTGTTGTGTTTGGCCGCCTTGGGTGGTGGCGCGGGCGGTGTGGGTGTGGGTATGGGCGTCCCTTCAAGTTTGTTATTATTTTACGTCCCCGACGGTGCCTGGCTATTGCACTTTTTCCGGGACTATACGCGGTATAACCTTTACATAGGAAACGGGGTTTCCCCCTCTGGGAAAGAAAAGCAGAAACAAAAAACAAAGAAAGAAATAAACTCCACCAGCAATCCTCCCATCATCTCCATCCTGCTCTTCCTCCCCTTCCTCATCTCCTTCCACCCTCCTACCCTTGGCCCTGCTTCCCAAAGTTGACAGGCCGAATCCGCTCTGCTGCCCTCATGCAGACATTCTGCGTCTTAGACCACGCTTCTTTTCCGAACCAGATATCAAAACCTGTAGGTATCGCCCGCCCGTCCCTGCGCGTCCCATAAAGGCCTTCCTCTAACCTCTCCCTTTTGAGCTTCCGGCATTTCCGCATAATATGGTCTCTCATTGCTGGCTTGTCTTTCCCACAGAGAGGGCACACCACCCTCTTGCGGGAGATCTCCATAAAAGCTCTCACTCCTTTGTTGGTCCAGTGCCTCAGTCCTAGACTTCATGCCTCTGCCCCTAAGTCCTTCGTAAACTTTGCTCTATCTCTTGCCCTGATTTCTGCTACCGAAAGTTGGCCAGGTACCCCCTGCATCCTCCATCCTGGTTCCACTACTGCTCTCTTGGCCTCTTTGTCTGCCCTCCCATTCCCAGCAATCCCCAGATGTGCCGGAATCCACATTATGTACCTTTATGCGCCAGCTTGCAGCTCATCCTGAGGAGCTCATGCTCTAGCCGTGAGCGTGCTTTGAATTGCCCGTCCAACGCCGTCCGTACCACATACTGCGAGTCTGTTAGATTGTACATCTTTCCTTTTCCAAAGCCCCTATCAGCTCGCAAGAGCGCCACCCGGCATGCCTCCAGAACCGCAGCTAGCGCAGCTACATCATTGTCATATGTGCCCAGCAATGCTACCCTGTATGCCTCATATCTGTTCGGCTCTTGCTCACCTGCACCCCCATATGTTTTCAATGCCGGTCTGCAGACTCTCACTGCTGCTGCCCCTACCCCGGCCTCTGAACGGCTCCCATCTGTATCAGTAGAACAACGCCATGCTTGGCGCGGGGTTGGTGTGGTTGATGTGTTGGCAACGAGCTGAGCATTCCCTCGAAATTTCACCCCAAGGGGGAAACTTGTGGGTTGTGGTATTTGGGGATAAAAATTAGATCAAAAGACTCAGTGCGCTGAGAGCTTTCGATCTATGTCGGTTTTGCTCGGGGATACGTTGTGGTTGTAGAGTCGCTTCCAAACGCTCGTCCTGTTGTGGACACGAGAACAAGGACACCTCTGTTCTTAGACGTTGTTGAATTTTTCACTTCCGGGGCAAGCTTTGTGGTACCGGGTCGGCACTTTCGTGTAAAGGATGGGTCTTTCTATGGCTTCTTTGATTATCCTTTTTTGATTATTTCGACTTCTTTCATTAGACAGGTTTTATACAAACCCTGAAATTTGCGGGTAGCTTAATTAGTAATCATGCTAAAACCCTGAGAGTGCGTCACGTTTTGTAAGTTAGCCTGAAAACTCAGGAATTAACTACTGGTACACTGCAAACGAGTGGGCTGGAAAGAGATACCGGTCCCGCACAGAGATCGAGATGAAGCTTCAAACGTTGGTTGAGATGTAGCAGGCGTTGGTTGAGATGTAGCAGGCGTTGGTTGAAATGTAGCAGGCGTTGGTTGAGATGTAGCAGGCATTGGTTGGGGTTGGCAGATACAGATTGTGATGTAGGTTGTGGTATATTGACAACTGGAGATTGAGAAGTCCATGGAGGGTGCCCACAATGTCGTACTGGGATAGATTTTCTTGAGTAGATAGAGGACTGCTTTGGCTGATTTTTCACGTTCATGGGATGTAAATATCTTTAGAATTGAGTGTTGTGGGTATTTTACAGTCTTAAGGGTCAGTTTTCCGGATTTCAGAAGGGAAATTTTCAGGACTTGGTATAAATAAACACGTTGTTAAGGCAACGTATTTTTTTCCCAAACCCTGCAAAAAAAGTTCGGGGTTTATAAAACCTCTCTATTATTGGAATTCTTTGACATAGAGTCTTTCTTTACTTTGTGATTTGAGTTATTACTTTCTTTACTTCCTTTGTTGATATGTAGATCAAAGTAGCATGCTTGTTCTGTAATTAGGATAAGCAATCTTTTCGACACTCTTGCAATACTACACGTTGCATTGCACCCACGTTCCCATTCGTTATACAACATGTGAATACAAGCCTTGTGTGTGTATTCCGCCAGTTCTCAACTTTCCGGTCACTCTGAGGATAGTAGGCACTATCGCTCTCCTCTTACATTGGTCCCTTCAACCGGAGAAATGTGCTGCAGAATACATACCAGGCTTGATACCACAATACACCCGCACCCACACTTGCAGTTATCGCCATAGCCCATAGGGCGGCATGCGATTAATGATATTAAAAAAAACAAAAAAAACAAAAAAACACTTGCAGTTGCACTCGCACCGAACTTGCATTTACATTGAGCATTGCTCCACACCATCTTTATGAAATTGAAAGAAACAAGAAGTCGCACACCTGTGCTTATCTGCTTACCTTTGTGCAAGTTTGAACAATGGAATGATTTCGGTTGAGATGGGTGGGCATTGTGATGCTAGTGGCGCTCTTGGTTTTGGAACAGAGAGTTTGTTACTAGTTGGGGTGCTTCCGAAAACGGACACTGAGTTCGTTTGTTCAAAATGCAATAGCAAAGGGGTGGAATAAATGAATTCAAAGAAAAGAAAAGAAAAGAAAAGAAAAACACAAGAAAGAAAAACGGGAGGGATAGAGATTAAACATAAAAACTCCTCAAGAATGACAGTTTACAGTATTCCAAGGCAACAGGAACGAAAAATAAAACGACCAGGAAAGATCGGCAGCAGGATTCGCACTCATTCGCACTCATTCGCACCCGCACTCACTGTTATCCCCACACTTTCTCTTGCTGCACACGCACTTTCCCTTGTGCTCGCATATGCTTTCTCTTACTTTTGCCTTTGCCCTTACCTTTACAATCATCATACATTCGAACGTCGCTGCTATAGTTTTCCAATACCTTTCTCCCTGCCTTTATACTCGCCGCCTTCACTCAGCCTTGCACACATCCTGTATCTTGAGTGTTGAGCTTTGGGTAGAAAGAGATGATTGTTATTCCTTCGTAGAGAGAGTAGCCAAAGTAATACACCTATATACATAGAGCATGAGGTTGCTCTCGGGCCCTTACCACCCTTTATCACGGACCTCTCTGATATCCGACACCTCCGACACTCCGACATTACTGTAGATCTCTAACATTGAGCAGTCATGGCTTCTACTTCTCATGTCGCATCCTCTCCCGCTCCTACTAGCTATTGTCAGGGTGACCGAACAAAGTATCAATGATGCCATGATGATGAGAGAGAAGCTTGTTAATTAGCACTCAATGTTAAATAGAATAATGCAATAACTGACACGCTGGAGGGGCCTAAATGGCCCTATACAAAGGTCAAGTTCCAAGCGTTGTCCTAAGTTACACCTACATTTCGCTGCAATCGGAGACACCGTAACATTACAACGCTCAACGCTTTACCTTTTACTTTTACCTTTTACCTTTTACCTTTTACCCTTACTCAACAAACACGCGAGTAATGATATAAAAAAAAAAAAAAAAAATTACGTTCTCGCCTTCAACCTTTTTAAGTTACTCGCTTGCACAAATGGATATGGATCACGAAGTACCCTACTCTCGAATACTGCGATCGCTATCACCGAACCCTCCGGGATCGGCTCAAGAGACTATACAAGCTCTCCAGGCTACCATCACTCGCCATAGCTCACAGGGCGGCACGCGAGTACTGATATATATAAAAAAAAAACGGCTACCATCATAGAGCTAGAACGAAAGGAACACTCCATTAATTTTTGATTTTCCAAGCGCTCAGACCAGTTGGTTGAAAAAGGGACAATCAATGAACATACGCATGTGTTCTTATTTCTTCAGGCATTTTTGGATAAGATGGGAGATAAGCTATACAAACGATGCTCCATTGACATTGAAGATACGAAAACAACTTGTGATGCATGGCAAGATCTCAAAAAGGTGGCCCTAGGAGTCTGTACCAAACAGGACTCGCAGATGATAAAGTTATGGAACGTCAAGCAACTGGTAGAAACAGGATTAAGAAAGAAATCAGTGCGCAGTAAGGTATTGGAGGACAAACAGTTAGCCCATAGTAAAGAAGAGAAGCATCGCCATAACCCTTAGGGCGGCATGCGATCAATGATATTAAAAAAAAAGAAAAGAAGAGAAGCGGTGAGCGAAGGATATGGAGGACCTAACCAGCATGATGAAGGACCTGAAAATCTATCAGACTGAGGCTCAAAAGTTAGAGAGTCAGATTGCTGAACTACGCACTGCAGCTTTCACAAACTCGAAACCCTACTATTCTCCTCGCCAGTTTAAAAATCTCGACTACCCAAACTCCAACTCAGCAAACCGTGTCGATATTAGAGGCTGCTATTGGGATAGTGGGCCACATTGGAGAGATTCATGTGAAGAATTGAGTAAGGCAGTGGAAAGAGGAGATGTTCATAAGAGGGGGCCTGTGCTTTACTTACGGCAGGAAGGACTCCATAGTCATATTCGTATACCAGTTCCTGTTGACAGAGATGGGCATATTGAGTGGCAGCGGACTGGGTAGCTTCTCAGCTAAGAAAGAAGGAATCTGAGGTCGAGGCTAGATGTGTAACGGCTGAAGAGGACTGTGAGAGGCTAACCAATGGAGAACCATATAATGGGAGTTTACCAGAGCAAAACGGAATGTGGGAACACCAAGAAAAAAAAAAGAAAGCAAAACATCGTGGAAAGTCTTCATGGGTACGGAAAACGGCTGCTCTCGCGCTTTCACACACATTAAGCTTTTACAGGGTGCGTCGTACACACGATGTTGTGGGCGGATCAATGGTACCTTTCCTCCGTGGGCATCGGTAGACATATTTCCTCTATCACTCTTGGCTGCATGAAGGCTGTTGGAGTCTCTCGCTCACCCACCGAAAGACCAAAAACATGACCCTATTGCGAGACTGATGGAAGAGTTGGAAGAGTGACAGGAACTTAATCAATTTCCGGTTTCCTCTCCTTTCAATTTACCTATCCCCCTATGTATTTGAACATCGCCATAGCCCCTAGGGCGGCACGCGATTACAGATATAAAAAAAAAAGAAATGTTGGAGGCACAAGTGGAACAAGATTGGCAATTGCGAAAGCCTCGGTTTATAATTGTATTATCTGCCGGACTTTCATTTCCGGAATAGTCTAGAGTGACTCGAGGACGCGTACGCTACTGGTATCTGTCCTGCAAAGGTTAATCTGTTTGCGTTTCTACCCTCTTGAGTGCATAGAATATTCGAACTTAATCAAGCAAAGCAAATAAGGAGGAAGGCCAGGCACCCTCAGCTTATCTACACGCGTGGAACGAGGTCGGAGTGCACCCAAGAGCACGCCACGGATCGGCTAAACTGTCCCTAAGCGCAATCCTGGCCTCATCTTCACAGATAATGGCATATAATATCGTACCACTGAATACACCCTATCTCTATCGTCACCCATCGACTGCCCGTGCACGCGTGTGATTGGCATTGCTGTTCTATCCCACAAACGATAACGTGATGCTTGACAAAAGCTTCGTCCGCATTCGATCCAGAGTACGTGTAGAGCAAGGCGACCTCGAAGGACCTCGGTGGTAGCCTGGTCGGGGGAAATCTCAAGGCAGCAACAGAAATTCCTGGAGAGTGGCGTATAAAAACCTCAGGAACGTCGCGTTATACTCTCAGATGTATGCCTGGAGAATTGAGGGCGCGAGAACACAGAATTGACTCTTAAGCTGGACAAACGTGGATTACGTTGCAACATTCAGAATATTCATTTAAATCAATATTCCATGCCTTATTTCAGGAAATCTACCGGCTCAATCGCCGTTGCTACGCACACTTCTACTACACCTTCTACTGCACCTTCCACTACACCTCCCACTACAACCTCCACCACCACTCCCACTACATCTACTTCCTCCCCCAGGACTATTCCACGCCCCTTTACCCCTACCCGCCCTGAAGCCTTCAAAGTCGTTACTCTCTTAGTAGCTGCCTGGCTTCTGATCACAGTCTCGTTTATCATCTATATCATAATTATTCTCGTCTCCCGCCAGAGAATGCGACGCCGCGACTCTGAGGACACCTCTGTCGGGTCCAACCCTCCTACACCAGGATCCGGAGGAGATATCAACACCAAATCTTACACGCTTTCTGCAGGGACCCCTGAAGCAGGGCGGAGGAGTATTGATCTGTCTGCCTTGGCGGATGAGAGAAAGAGGTTACTTGTGGATGCGGAAGAACGGATGGACGGTGAGGACGGTAAAGGCCACGCTGGCATGCTATTCGAGCTACCGCCCCTCCTGATGATTACAGAGCCTTCAAGGCCGTCCAGTCCAACACAGACAGCGCCACCCAAGTTGCTTGTGCTGAAGTTGAAGGAGTAGGCGAGTCCTGCAGAACAGGAGGGAGATGGGCCCACTTCGTCAGGAAGTGGAAGAAACGAGTAAAGATTTTTTTTTTTTAAAAAAAAAGGAGGTGGAAGATTTTGAAATTGGAGGCGGCAAAACACAATCTAGCGCCTCCGGGGCCATCAGGACAGTAGCTCGGACCCGTCGGGTGGTACATAACAGCACACATAACCTAGGCGTCAGCAGGGAGGTTGATGAGAGGGCAAGGGAAGGGAAAAGCGCATCGAAGAACAAGAGGACCAGGGTTGGAAGACAGCGTACACGGATGGCAGCCGTATAGACGGCCTGGGCGCATAGAAGAAGGAGGGCGGCTCATGGATGGAGATTTGGTTGGTTCGTTTATGTTTCTCACTACACTAGCAGGGCCGTGGGTCACTACCGATGTCATTTTAACTTCATTTCTATTTTATTCCTTTTGTACCTAAATCGCCATAGCCCTTAGGGCGGCATGCGGTTAATGATATATATATAAAAAAAAATCAGCCCCATTATACCTCGGGACAAGGGCCACGGTCACCGACGCGGAACTCATAGCGATCGTCAACGCACTGGACGACGGGGATGAAGAGATCCTTATACTCACGGACTCCCAGGTAGCCATAAAGAAGATCAAGGACATAGCAGAAGGCAAGCCGACTCCAGACGGCTCTGCACAGTCAGCCAGAACGGCTTGGGAGAAAAGGGTCCAGAGAGGAGGCCTAGACGTAGCGATCATGTGGGTTAAGAGTCACAAGAGCATAATGGGGAACGAAAGAGCAGACCTGATGGCAAGAGTGGGCGTATTTCTACAATATGAGACAGAAACAGTCAGGCAACGGCATGCGCATGGAGGCGAGAGCACGACGAGCCGAAGAGAGGAACAGACTGGGACTCAGCTACAGACCCCCACAACGCCTGGGTCGGGTAACCGCGACTGTGGGAGGTCTACTAGGCGGAAAAGGACTCAAGTCATGAAGGTTTAGGACAGGGAAGGCAGAAAGCCAGGAGTGCCGATGGTGCGGGAAAGGGGAGGAGACGACAGCGCACATCTGGGATAGATGCCGGCGGAATTACTAGAACCTAAGGAAGGGGAGGACGAGGGGGCGGACCACTGGTGACGTTACTGACGTGGGTGAAGTCATCGGACTGAGGAGCGGGATCAGTAGTTCTATTAGGCAGAGCAGCAATTCATCCGGGGAGGACTATTCTCACCATTTTCCCTTTCTTCCTTTCCTTTTATATTATTTCCTTTTCCTCTTATGTTCTTAATCTCACCATAGCCCGTAGGGCGGCATGCGAGGAATGATATTTTTTTTTTTTAAAAAAAAGAGGGCAAGGGAAGAAGAGTCTTAGAGGTGTACGCCGCAATGCGGATGAAGATGTAGGAGCACCATGCCCTTATCGTTCGTGGGGTCGAATGGAGGCTTGATAATTGGATACCCATGGTTTCGGCAACTACAATTGGGGACTTAATTTTTCATTTATGTGTTTGCGGACTATCATAGTCCTCAAATCTGACTAACTTCATATCTGAACACGAGATGGAGCGCCCAGTGCCCTGTTGTTTACTTACCATGATGACGGAATCCAAGGCCTTTTTTTTTTTTTTTTTTTTTTCACGTGACCCCGCATGCAGCTGTTCGCCAAGGCAGGGCGAATCCAACCGGTTGCAATCAAAGCTTGTTTGATTGTCATTTCTGCGGTTGAAATAAGTTCCTGATTTCATGCTTTCGTTTTTTCCCTGCCATAGGCCGGTAGCCTGTATGCGGAGTTACGCGACCACCCCCCCCCCCTACAAAAAAAAAAAAATGCACTCGTTTCTTCTCCCAACTAATCATTAGACACCGAGTACGCGGCTAGGGCGGTTGGGTACGAGATCATTTTTTTTCCTTTCACAGCAACAAGGCAGCTATGTGACCTTGATTTGGGAGAATGGTCTCCGCTCGCGCTTGCGATAGCTATTTTGTCAAACTTGAATTGGGACTCCTTAACCAGAAATTTAAATTTTCAATGTTGTTATCTCAGAGATAATTTTGCCTTTCTTACAAGGAAGAACGCTATTTCGTGAGATTCACAAATTATTCATGGTGAACATAATTTATTTCATGTGGGAAGTACCGTTTACAAATTTGCTATCGCATTACCCTGAAGCCGTCCGTGGCGCGGAAGGAGGCTCTGTTTTCGCTCACATCATTCCGTTCTGATCTATTTAGAAAGAGTTATCTTTCGATGCATAGGTGGAAGCATGCCTAGAGTTAATGGCGCAGTTCGCCGAGACTTTGGCATTAACTCTATTCTCTGGAATCGTACTTTCAGCGTCATGGGATCCAAAGGTTCCTGATCCTTACCCCTTTTTTTTTATACCATTACACGCATGTGCTTACCCCTCTGAACGTATGATACCCTCTGAGTGAGGTAGTGTGCACTTCTGGCGGTTGAAATTCCGAGCCTCTGTAATTGTCATTTTTAATTTGAGCATCGAACAATAACGCCCGGCCTTCAAGGCAGTTTGCATTCCTTGCCACTCTCTTCTCAGATGGTACATATGGGAGCTATGGGAGAATACTATATCAACAATATTAAAATTTACTGCTTCTTCTTCGTTTTTTCCTTTTCTTCTTTCACTTCATAGAATTCTGTTTCCATAGGCAGAAGTGAAGCGTTCCGCCTGGATCAAAGCATATCTCCTTACAATATGTTAATTTTATGTCTTAATTAGTAACTTCCTATTATATAGAACTTACATAGCTACAACGGATTCCCATTAATTCTGAATATTATCGAGCGTTGCAGAGAGCACTAGAATAGTTCAACTTATTTTTTCTTATACTGAGTTACGGCCTTGTTCTGGTATTACTGCTTCCGAAGTTTTTAATGTAATAATATTTTATAGACCTAAAAGAGTTTAATCTTAATCGCTTGTAATGAACAATATTTATGTACGTATAGAAATTCTACTATAGTAGAAATAAACACTCGCTGGTATCTATTCAGATCTTTAGAAGTATCCACTTATATTAGTTGTTCTAACAAGTCTGAAGATTTCCACAACAAGACAGAATTTCCATTATACTTGAGGTTTTGAGGGTAACTGTTCAGGGAAAAGGCGGGCAGGATCTGGTAAGCCTCGCCGACCTCCCCATTGCTTCCTTCTTGGCGCACCTCGTCCCGTAGAGATTTCCCATCTCGGGGTAACCGCGAAATGCGTATGAGATTGCGCCGTGATCCCTAGAGTTGGTCGAACAGCACGCACAAGCAGCAGCTGAGGGTAACAAACCCTGTGAAATGTCATGCTTGCCAGTGTTTCTTGGCCCCGTCCAAGGTGTAATTTGGGAGGAATGGCCGGGACCTTCACTCCCACCAATAATATCATTCCCAAACCCGATCACCACCATTTATTTCCAGAAACGCCAAAGAATAAGATGTCCTGCCAGCAATAACCGTAATCATAACAATTATGTTTCTGTATGAAGAAAACTCTATTGCATTGCAATGATTAAAAATGTGAAGCAATCCGTGATAACCCCATCATATATATAATCAGCCCGAATCCATGAACATTTATGCCGTTAACAACCCAACTATGTGATCATTTTCAATCAGCTTCAACGTTGTTGGATTCATCAACGAGCTCAAGACCTACCAATGTACACATTGTTGGATCGTCCACTAAGCATTGCGATTATCATCGGAAAAGAAATCAATTCCTCCTTTGGTTACAACAAAGCCCATAAGTCCTAGGAACCAGGTGGTCATCTTCCTATCCGACGCCCGCGAGACCCCTGCAACCGCCTGCTTGGCAACACTCGTAAATACCGATGGTCAGTTGAGGATGACCGGCTGGAGGGCACCCCAATAAAATTCACTTTCAACTCGAGCCAGCACACTCTGCTATTGCATCGTGGGGCTGCGTTTGCCTCTTTCTTCTTGCTGCTGTCCAGTTCCGCCAATTCCTCCACACTCCCAGCTTTCTCAAAGGCCATTCGTCTGCTCCATCTTGTCACATGCTGCGTGGTGGATATAACAGTATGCGTACCTCCAGTCCGTCCAGGAGTTTGGTACTTTCGTGAAGCAGAAGGAGGTATAAGGGAAAGGGTCCGGGGAACGCGGGGTTGGCGGATATGGTTGGGGAGACGCCATGGATACTGAGTAAGAACCCATGGTGTTACTAATGCTTGACCTGCTCACGGTATGCGAGTAATGAAATAAAAAAAAAAAAAAAAAAAAATTGACCTGCTCACAGTCTTCTCTTTGTTTATCTGCAGCCACGGCGAAGTCATGTAGATAGGTAGACAGCTAGGCAGCATGGTTGATCTGGCCCACAACCCGGACCTGCCTCCGGCTAGTAAAGGGGTGTGGGGTTACGTGAACAAAAAAAAAAATAGTAAAACCGAAGGCGAGAGAGGGATGCGGGGACCCGCTGTTGGAATTGATGGGGTGGGTGGATAGGTGAGAAGGCAACTTGTGTGCGAGGTTCTTTCTTTCTTTTTCCGCGGGGGATCTCCCGTCCCGGAGCGGGAGTCCTGGAGTTTTAATCGTTATCCTTTTTGGTGTTATTTCATTAGTTTCCTATTTAGCCTTTCCCGAGCCCATAGGACGGCATGCGAGTAATGATAAAAAAGACTCTCCATTCCTGGTTGACCACAACCCAGACACTTTTAGAAATTTGCAGTCATGTCCGGTCGGACATGAACCGGAGCTGACTTACACTGTCGGATATCCCACAATTGAGCGGAATACAGGCCCAAAAGCAACCTCATGCTCTGTATGTATGTAGATGGAGTACTTCGGCTACTTCGTCAACGAAGGAATAGTATCAACGTCGTTTGCCTAAGTTTAACGCGCTCAATTCCCGGCAGAATAGGCGACTTCTGGATGGTGGAGCAGGGTTTGCGCGGAGGGTCGGAGTCACCTCCGTAAGGAATCTCAATCGTTGTAGAACCGCGGTGGAATCCTGCACCTGAGGACGTTGCACAAAAACTGCATGTTTGAAGGGAGACGCAATTCTCAACCGTACAACATAATAGCCGGAGAAACATGCAAATTAGATTGCGAAATTTTTTTTTTTTTTTTGGTCAAGTAACCCCGCATACAGGCTACCAGCCTATGGCAGGGAAGACTGCGGAATTGATCTATACGCATAAATTGCTGCCGATACCAGGGGAGACCAATAAGGATCAGCTGATCGTCAATTCCTTGCACGCGCTCACCCTGATTATGATGCACCGTTTGAGGCGGCACTTGAACCTTTGCGCCAGCTCTTCCACCCTACCATTCGATTGAGGGCAATAGAGATTGGATATTTGGCGATTAATCCTGTTTTTCATATCATTGTCCGTATACCACCGCGTGGGCTGCGGTGAGATATGGTGGTCGATTTTAAGAATAACACAAAAGTTCTCCATGGTTCCGTTGACGCTGCGAGCCAATCTGATCATTCCGCTCCATCTTGCCCTCGACGAAAGGTGATTTTGCAGGTGCTATAATGTACTGACTGCTGATTAGTAAGATGAAAGTACCAGGATATTGGAGTATGAGGTAGCATCAGGGGAACAACGCACTGTATGTGAATTTGTTGTTCCTTGTTGTTTGCTGTTCTTGGTCGGTGACCTTGATGTTGCCGTGCAAATTTACACGTTTTTTCTCGTTTCATAGCCTCTTGACAGCTGACTCAGCCCGGGTTCAGTCTTGCCAAGACGCACTACCATATTATCCATGCCATCCATGCTTTGAGCTCTCACTATCCCCACCATATCCACCAAGTATTGGCATCGATTCAGACTCCAGCATTATCAGCTTACAACACAAGTGTTGCATATGGAATGCTCTGCAATTGCTGCAATTTTCCATTGGAATACAGTTGCAGGCGTGACTTCGGATTAGGATTTCACATGACCAACCCTTCATATTGAAGTAAAGTAAGTACAGGCCTCTATAGACATTGAATATCTCCATTTGCTAACTATATCTCCGTCGACATGTTCTAAGGAATGTTCGATACAATTATTCAGGCAAATGGCGAAGGCAAAAAGTACTCGAGAATTCAATGGGCGCAAAAAAACAAATTATATCACTGCACATGTTAAACTTAACCCCCAAGCTAACTCTAGTGAGGCAGGTCACCACCCTCGGTATGAAGATGCATGCCACATCGATGCGGCACTTCCTTCGCTAAACGCAGAAAGAGCAACCCCAGGGTTATCGATAGACCTGCGACGGGTCAATCGGCTCCGATTGCAATAAGGTACCCGGTGTAAGACAGACAGATAGTATCCACTACTGTCTTTTTTTTTTTTTTTTTCCTTTCACGTGACCCCGCTTGCAGCCGTTCGCCATGGCAGGACTCCACTACTGCCTTTCGATGGACCGGAGCGGTGAGATCTGGAGGAACGAACGTACGACCAAATGCGAGTGCGAGTGCGAAAGCGTAGGTGCGAGAAGAGAAAGTTGTTGATTGTATGTGCTATAGTACAGAAGATCTATATTCATATGGTATCGCCGCCCTTATCTCTACGCGCCGTCGATTCCGTCGCACCGGAGCATACTATATTTTGCCAGGACCTCAATTTTCAAAACCCGCATTATCTTGCATTTCCCCGATACATATAATTTCTGTTTTTCTCGTCCTGAACGTATACCCCGAAGTTCAGATTCCCAATAAATCGCTGAAATCGTACCAAGTAGAAGTTACTTGTAGTACTGAACCAGCAATATCCTCGCATTTTTTTGAGCACTACAGTACTAGGTAGCTCCGTTTTGCTATTCTAATACTTGCCGGTGATATTTTATTTTTTATTTTTTATTTCATTTTCATGGTTAATTTTATTTCTTCAAAACTTTGTTTTTTGACTAGAGGTTGCGTATGCTTTCCGTGCGCAGATTTTGCGTAATAGCGTTCTGCGTAGCTTCGTGTCACTACCGCCCCTACCATTTATCACCAAGTCTAGAAGCACGGCACAAAGTCTACCAAGGGGCCTAATTACTACTACCAGCATCGCCCGCAGATGGACCCGGACGGCTAGCTACCTTTAGGATGCTAAATTCACATTAACTTTGGTGAGTGATTTAGTTCCACATAAATATCCATCGGAAGATTCAACTGTGTGAAATGCGCGAAATTGCAACAAACGAATCCAAAAACCATTTTTAAAGGAACTATAGATGGGCGGGATGGAGCACAACTAATAATGCGGCTGATGTGCATGACAAGGAAACTCCATCACTTCACCGACAACTACTTCTACAGAACGAGCGCCTGGAAGAAGACAACCTTCCGGGCACATCCAGAAGACGTAAGTTACACCAAAGCGAAGCTCGGGACCGCCCGAGAAAGAATATCACCTTCATTGTACAGAATTCAGAAGATTGCGAGTCGTTTTCCCAAGGTCAAGTTTTCAGAGTCTTTCTGAAGAGTCCCCACACAATTTTGAGGAATAGGGGCAGTTACATCTAATTGGTGCTAGCATAGCCCCGGTGGTGTGGACTGACCTATTGATTTAAACCTGAAAGGGAATAGCGGCTAAGAACAGGCAATACCTGCCGAATACAGCAAGGCGCGATCAGCGGTGACATACCATATAAGGTAGTGATACAAGCGGCAGGTTTCAGAAACGGAAATAAGTCAAGGAAGCAGAAAGAATGTCGGGAGAAGCAGTACAGGGGATGGAATTCTTAGGACCAGTGGGGGACGGCTGGACAGGGGCGGTATATGTTATGGACAGAAACTGTGTGTGGGGAGTAAAGGATATCCACACCTGGGAGACGAAGAACTGGTGGCTGGCACGGCTAGAAGAGGGAGATATTATTACAGTCAAGGAAAGGATAGAAAGGGCATGGAAGAAGGGAGGAGAATATGATGGACAGTTAGATATGATAGAGGAGATGAGAAAAGATGCTGTGGAGGCAGCATTGGCAAGAGGAACACCGGAGGTAATGTGGGTAGATACAGAAGAGCTAACAGACCTCGAGAAGGTAGCGGAGGTGGTGAGATTGTGGGGTCCAGATGCTGCTATTTTCAGGCGGTATGTGGAAGGGGAAGAGGGGATCGCGGTACAGAGAGAGACGGTGGAAGTACTGGAGAATGCAACCAGAGAGTGCATTACAGTAAGGAAAGGTAATATTGTAGTTTTTGAGAAGCAACAGGTAACTCCTAGAGTTACGAGAGTAATGATGGCATGGGGAAGAAGAGAAGAGAGAAGAGAAAGATCACCATGTGAGGGGAGAGGAAGGGGAACGGGAGAGGGGGCTATGGAAGCGGCAATGCAAGAAATGCAGGATACACAGCCGGAGTATGAACAGCCAGTACCAGGACTAGTAACAATAGTAGAAGAAAAGGAGGAAAGGAGTGGAGAAGAGAGGGGGGAAGGAGAAGAGAAGAAGAAAGAGAAGCAGCAAGAACATATAGTAGAGGGGGTAGATGAGGTAATGGGGGGGGGAGTGAGGTAGAAAGTGGTGGAGAAGAAGAGGAGGAGGAGGAGGAGGAGGGAGAGCAGGAGGAGGAGGAGGATCTGCCGGAGGAGGAGAAGCAAATTCTTGCACTTATACATGCGGCACGAGTAATAGATGAGAAGTCCGAAGAGCTGAGGGAGAAGAAGGAGAAGAAAGGGGAAAGGAGAGCTGCGGAGGTATGGATGGCAGTGGTGGGTTTGCTAGGAAGTGAAATGTTTGCAGAAGGGTGGAAGAAGATGAAAAGAAGGCTGGCGGAAAAAGAGTGTGTGACTTACTACCGAGAGACGAAGGTTACAGGAGAGGAAGTAGAGAGCTGGAAAAAGGCAATGAGAGCAGCATGGGGGGATTGGGAGAAGAAGAAGGAAAGCGAACTGGAAAAAAGGGTAGGGAGGATGGAGACAATGATTTTGGAGGTGCATACGGCAATGGGGCTAGCATCAGCAAAAGAAGAAAGAGAGTTGGAGAGAGAAAAGGAAAGGAGAAAAAGAGAAAAGGAGGAGAAGGAGAAGAAGAGAAAGCGGGAGGCGGAGTTAAGGGAGGTGAGGAAGATGCAGGAGGAGAAGATCAAGAGGGAGAAAAGAGAAGAAGAAAGAAGAAAGGCGGCTGAAGAGGAGAGCAAGCGAAAGGAGGCTGCTGAGAGAGCAAAGGTAGTGGAGAGAGCGAAAGTTCTGAAGGAAGTGCTTGAGATCATGGAGAGTCCAGCAGCAACACAGGAGGAGGTGAGGGCACTGGAAGAAAAAGATAGGAGAGCTAGAGAGGAGGCAGAGGCAGCGAAGCAGGAGGCAGAAAAGAGAATTGAGGGAGAGAACTGGACTATTGTAAGGGGAAAGAAGTTGTGGAAGAGAACAATTAGAACTGTACATGTGAAGCCAGTACCATACGGTAAGGAGGGGCTCGAGGAGAGGGATATTTTGCTGAAGAGGTGCGAGACATTATGGGAGGCAAGTAAGAAGGCGGAAGGAGAGGGGGGGTGGAAGGTGTCAAGGGTAGCAAGGGATCCGGCAGTGTCTAAGTTTGAGAGAACATGGTTGTTGGTAGATATCCGAGAGGATGAAAAGCCAAAAGAGGTATTGGAGAAGTTTGGAGCATGGATGAAGCTGATCTTTTGGAGAGGACCTGGTGAGGGTAGAGGTCCATAATAAGGAGGCAGTAACATTAGTGATGAAGGGGGCAGACTATGAGGAAGGGAGAGGGGATGAGGGAATTATGCGAGCAAAGCTGAGGGAGGAAAATCCGGATGTTAAATTCGGATCAAGACCCCCGGTCCGGTTTGGAATCGCTCCTCCGATGGGTCCCCACGGGTTTCACAATTAAAGTTTGAGGTACAGAACTTGGAGGAGGCGGCAAAGGTTTTGAAGAAGGGTTTAATGTGGCGGGGAGTGAGAAAGATAGTAGAGAGATATAAGCCAGGGGTGTATATGCAAGGAGAGGGGAGGGTATCATATGCAAACATGGCAGCAGCAGCAGGGAATAAGGAGGGAGTTAGCCAACAGCAACCGCAACAACAGCAGCGGCTACAACAGCAAATACAAGGGGTCCAGCAACGGCAGGGAACTCAAACAGCGGAGGTTCAGATTGTTAACACCCAGCAGTCGACGCAGGGGAGTCAAGCAGGTGGGTGTTTCAAGTGTGGAAAGCGAGGGCACTTGGCCAGAGAGTGTAGATTCCAAAAGGGGCAGATGGCATGTTATGCATGCGGACAATGGGGGCATATTGCAAGAGTATGCAGCGAGACCAAAAGCCAGTCATGCCGAACCAGAGTCAAAAGAGAGAGAGGGTAGAGGATATACTAGAGAGAAAGGAGATGGAAAGGAGTACGAAGGAGGTGAAGTTGGATATAGAAAGAGTGGCAGTGGCAGAAGGGAAGGGTAAAGAGAAGGCAGTTGAAACTAAGGTACCAGAGCCGAAGTCAAAGGTAGTAGCTTTTTCCGGAGCTCTGACAACAGACTGGGATGAAGAGCTGGCAGCAGCAGGACTGGGAGGCTTTCTGAAGCGCAGAAGAGAGGGGAGCATGGAAGTAGATGAGAGAAATGATATGGAGGGTTCAAAGCATCGCCCTATGGTTATATTAGGAGATATCTTGGGAAAGGCGCCTCAAGGGGATTGGGAGGCTGAGAGCAGTGGGGTACCTGAAGCATTATGGTAAAGGTAGGATACCTGAACGTTGGGGGGAGCTCGGTAGTGGGGCATATATGGAGGGAGAATATTTTCAAAGAACAGTGGGAGCTGGGATGGGAAGCGGAGGGGTGGAAGACAAGGGTAGGAGGTGAGTGGAAGACAAGTTCCCACCCAAGTCTGGAAAGGATAGGAGAAGTAGGAGAGAAGAGAGGGGTGGTTGGCTGGGAAAAGAAGGGGAGGCACGGGATTGAATGAAGGGGGGATAGTAATGTAGCTTGGGGTAGAGTAGGGGGAGGTGTGGGTAGGGGGGGTATATGTGGATGGAAACTGGAAAGGGGAAGAATTCGAAGGATGGCTGGAGAAGGTTCTGGAGGTAGAAGGAAACTGCGTACTGCTAGGAGACTGGAATGCACACAGTGAGATGTGGAGCTTGGAAGGGACGGGGGAGAATAGCAGAGGGAGGATTCTAAGAGAGCGAATGGAGCAGGCAGGTTTTAGCCTAGCAGGTGAGAGAGTAGGGACATGGAGGAGAGAGGTAGAAGGGAGACTGAGGGAGTCAAGAATAGATCTGGTATGGTACCGAGGGGTGAATGGAGTAGAAGTGGAGTACCTGAATCTAGGCTCGGATCACTCAGCACTGGTGGTAGAGTTTGAGGAGAAGGAGAGAGAGAAAAGGGAAGAGGAGAGGGTACGTATAGATTGGGATCGGATGGAGAAGGAGGTAGAGGGGTTGAATGGGGAGTGGGGTGAGCAGGAGAAAAAGAAGTGGATAGAGAGAATAGGTGAAGGGGAAGCGTACCAGAAGCTCAAGAGATGGAAAAAGTTACTAGAGAAGAAGGTACGAGTAAGCGGAAGGAGCAAGAAGTGGTGGAGTGAGGAGATTGAAGAGTTAAGAAAGGAGGTGAACAGGCTTGCAAGGGGAGGAGTAGGAGCTCGTGCAAGATTGGAAAATGAGGAGAGAGTGAGGGGCTGGAAGGCGGCGGTGCGGAAGATGAAGTGGAAAATCCGAGAAGAGAAGAGAAGGTGCTGGAGAGATTTCATAGAGGAGGAGGGGATCAGCGATCCGTGGAGGTTAGTGAGAGTAGCAAAGGACACCTTTGGGAGAGGAGATAAGATGGGGACTCTTACAGATGACGAGGGGAAAGAGCTGGTGGGAGACTCAGAGAAGGCAGAAGCATTAGTAAAGAGAAATTTTGCCTTTGAAGAAGAGGAGGGGAGGGAGGAGGTTGGGAGAGAAAAGGAGAGAGGCAGGCGGGACGTGAGCGAGGAGGAGAGAAGGAGAGTGGAGAGAGAGGTGAGAGAGGCCTTAAGAACAAAGAACACGTCAGCACCAGGTCCGGATGGAATCGGGTACCGCCTCATTAAAGCGGCATTGAAGACGCCATTGGGAGACCAGCTGGTAGGTGAAATTGCAGAGAAGTGGATCCAGAACTCAACACCCAGAGAGTGGAAGGAGATGAAGGTCGTCATGATACCAAAGCCAGGCAAGGATATCAAAACGACGAAGGCTTGGAGACCAATCAACCTGATCAACTGCATAGGGAAGATCGGGGAGAAAGTCATGGCAAACAGGCTTCAGAAGGAGACTGGACTTTTCCATAGACTGCAGCTGGGAACTAGGAAGGGGAGGAATGCAGTGCAGGCAATGGCAAGGGCAGTAACAAAGACACAAAGGTGCCTGCATAGAGGGGGGGGAGTAGCATGGGTTACGGCGGATGTAAAGGGGGGGTTTCAATATTGTCAGAAAGGAGGTGGTGCTGAGGAGAGTAGAAGAAAAGGGGAGCGAGGAGGTAAGAAGGAAGAGGGAGTGGCTGGAGGACTTCATGGGGATGAGAGAATTTAGTGTAGAGTGGGATGGAAGAGAGAGAGGGAGAGGAAGAGCAAATGTGGGGGTCCCACAAGGGTCCCCCCTATCACCGGTGCTCTTCCTGATATTCATGGCACCAACAATGGAGAACATTGAGAGGAGAGTCAGGGGGGTAGCAACAGGAGTAGAAGTAGAGGCTCCATCATATGTGGATGATATAGCTGTAACGGTCCTAGACTGGCATGGCTATTGGGATATGGGGAGGCTGAGAGAGAAGGTAAAAAAGGAGTTGAAGGAGGTGGCAGAGGAGGATCAGATCCCACTGGAAGAGTCGAAGTGGGAGATGATAACGTTTGGCGTAGGAAAGAGGCAGAAGAAGGAGGGGGAGTTTCTGAAATGGCTGGGGGTCATCTTTGATGAGAATTTGACCTTCACGGCACACTGGAAAAAACAGAGTCAGCAGAGCAAGAAGGTTAACCGGAGCACTAGCGGGGTTGGGAAATAGGGATTGGGGAATAAGCCCGAGGAGCTGGAGACAGATTTATACGGGCATGATTAGAGCGGTGGCCATGTGGGGTAGTGAGATAGGTTGGAGAGGACAGAAGGAATGGAGAAGAGAAATGGAGAGAGTACAGCTGCAAGCATTAAAGAAGGCAGCTGGAGGGGGGAGAAGCACAGGGGTAGAGGGGGTGAACGCAGTGTGCGGAGTGGAGGGGGTGGAGGTGATCCTGGACGCAGCACAGGCAAGGGCGATGGTTCGGGAAGTGGAGGTGCCATCGGAGCTTGCAGAACTATGCACAGGAGATTTCAGGAGAGGGAATGAGGAGAAGGAGGAGGGGATGAGAAACTGGAAGGACTGGGGGGTGCAGTGGGCCCTGGAAGAGGGGGATGGATATGAAAGCGTTTTGGACCGCTGGCAGGGGCAGTGGTCAAGGTTCTCGGAGGAGGGCGAGGAGATCTCATGGGGAGGAGAGTGTGAGAAGGTGAAAGTGGAGTGCGCAGAGAGGCTAGGTAGAAAGGGGGAGGGAGAGATGAGTGGGAGACCTCGGTTGAGGAAGCCGGAAGAGGGAGAGCGGTTCTCTTCTCGGATGGTAGTAAGGTCGAGGACAGCAAGGTGGGGGCGGGGGTGTGGGGGAGATCAGCGGTGGTGGCGGAGGTAGTAGGGAGAACGGCGACGGTTTTTGACGGGGAGGTGAGAGGGGTGAGAAGGGCGCTGGAGAGTGTACCGGAGGTACCGGTCCTGGTTTGCTTAGATTCTGAAGCTGCTGTCATGGCGATTCAGAAGGCAGGCAGGGAGGGAAAGGGAAAGACGGAGGATGTGAGAAGGGTGGTGAATGCAGTGGCGAGGAGAAAGAAGAAGGGGGGGAATGCGAAACTGTTGTGGGTAAAAGCTCATATCGGAATCGCAGGCAACGAGAAGGCGGATGAGTGGGCAAAAAAGGGGACGGTGATGCAGGGAAAGGAGGTGGCCACCGGAAGCGGGGTGCGCCAGAGGGTGAAGGCGTGGAGGAAGGAGAAGAGAGAAGTGGAGGGCTTTGGAGGAGGAAAGGTCATGGAGTGGAGTAGGATGGCGACATCAAACTTCACTGCAGTGCGACTGGAGCGAGGAAGGTGTGCTAGGTGGTTGAAGAAGCTAGGGGTGGCGGAATCGGATAGGTGCAGGTGTGGGGAGGTGCAAACGGGGGAGCATCTCGCTTTCTGATGCAGAAGTCAGGAGAACCGCCCAGAAGGTTTTGAGAGGTGGAGCGACATGGGAAAGGATTGGAAAAGAAAGGCGGAGAATGGGGAGGAGTATGACGTTTTGGAGAATTTCTTCGCTGGGGTCAAGTTCTAGAAGGTAGGAGAGCGCGGGGTCAAGTTCTAGAAGCTAGGAGAGCGGGGGCGACGGCGCGTGGGGGCCATGTATGGTGGAGTGCATCTATAAGGGACCAGTTGTAACATTTGCTGGCTTGCTGACTAATACACTGTTTTTTCTTCCGGTCGCGCGTGTTCACCTCCTTTTGCACATGCTCATTGTACCCAATCCGCGCCCCGACCTAACTATTTTCTACAGCGAAATAGCTTTTCAACTTCGGATAGCTTAAGCTCCTGTCAGTAAGTATATTGTATCCATAGCTTCTTTTCAACTGCAATCATTAACCAAGGGATAGTTCTACAGATACCCAACAGCATACTTAGCTTTTCGTCCACTGCTGACAAAATGGGCCGCAACAGTAAGAAAAGAACAGCTTGCTTGCTTGCTGCTGCTAATAGCAGAGAGAAAAGGAGGGCTCTCACAATCATTGTGAATATAATTTTAATGCTTTACAGCTAACAATTCACGAGGCCTAGATCTGTTTCTAATATTACTATTAATCTTATCTTTTACGAACTATGGAGGCATATAGAGATGGTT
The DNA here is from genome assembly GCA_015179045.1 of Kalaharituber pfeilii. Classification (NCBI taxonomy): domain Eukaryota; kingdom Fungi; phylum Ascomycota; class Pezizomycetes; order Pezizales; family Pezizaceae; genus Kalaharituber; species Kalaharituber pfeilii. Next base: position 517,502 of record WHUZ01000038.1, on the reverse strand, counting down.
GTTCATGTGGTACAAAGAAGTTTACAGAACGTGTATATAAGAGTCATAGAAGAGTTGCATAGGTAGATCATTTCTATATATAGTAATTTCTCTCATTACACTAATACTGATTAAGTAAAATTAGCAATCTTGGCGTGTAACAATTTAAGAGGCTCTCATACAAAGTATAAAATTTTCAATTTCAAATTTCTCAACAACGCCTTTATATTTTTTTAATTTTGAAAGCGAAGGATTGTAGAGCAGATGAAATAGTACATATTTTCGGTCTTTATATTTTAATCAGATGTTGTTGGGTGATGAAATTGAATTTCAAGTTTGAGTCCGTAATTTTGGTTACAGGGGGTCCCTTATAGATGCACTCCACCATATGTAGAGAGTTAGTTTAGCCTGTCTCCGGGCTATGAGGGCTTGCCCAGGGACCCTGCCATGGCCACGTGCTACAAGCGGGGTTATGTGATTTAAAAAAAAAAAAAAAAAAAAAAAAAAAAGGAAACTCCATGCATTCCCCTAACTCCTCTACTATTCGTCCCCTCCCCCAGCGCAACGACTTCACTACTGCCGTTCAAACTCTCCCACCTTCGCTGCCTAATGCGGCTGGCATAGTCAGGTGCCATACGTTATAAAACCTGTCACATGAATGCCAGCAGCGCTGCGCTCTGTAACTCCAGCCACGTGGACTATGAGAGAGGTATCAGTGTGGCGGACAGATGGCGCATGCCCTCAAGATTGCAACCGACAGCAGCTTGGCATAGACAGACGGTGTGTACTCACTCGCTCGTTTGGAAAGTATTGGAATGACTGACTAATTATGCGCTAGTCAGAGTAGTTTTACGTTGCGCAAACGAGGGATAGCAAGTATGATTCTTGTTCAAATATGGAACCATAATAACGTATAATTTATACTCTTCCAGACCTCAACCGGATTTACTGTAAGCTCGAGAGTAGCACTGTGATGGAGTATTTTTGTCTCGCTCGCGAATCCAGCCCTCTAACGAATTCAGCGCTCCGCGCAGCGTTGGAGACGGTTTTCTAATTTTTTGTTTTTCTTTTTCTTTTCTCCTTTTCAGCGGTAGTAATGAAGTGTGTGAATAATATAGGAGAAAGGCCGAAAGACTCTTCCGTATTTTCTTTCCCTTCTGCATTCCTATATATCCGCGACGTGCGTATTGAGCGCGCTGATTGGCTCTTGGTGCGGGGTTGATGCATTGGCAACTTGAGGCTCTGTGTAATTATAGACCTAACAACGACGGTGATACCTGATACTATCGGCAGTGATCTTGCAATATTCCAGTCTTACCATTGTCGGTCTATTAAATTAACTACAGCGCTGCATTGATGGACCCGTTCACAATTGCAACCGGAATTGCCGGCTTGCTCTCACTTGCTATCGAGATCACAAACATCCTCAAGGAATACACTAGCCAAGTCCAATCTGCCCCGAAGGATGCGCAAACGTTGCTAGTGGAGATCAGTGCTTTGAGCCATGTTCTTCGACAGCTAACTACATTTTTGACAAAGGAGGATAAAAAGGGGACTTTTCAACCTACTTCAATCTTATGCAACGTCATGAGTATCTGCAAGGGCAAAATCGAACATTTACACTCAACCCTCACCAAGTTTCACTCCGCCGGTTTTAAAGACCGTCTCAAGTGGCCTTTTCATAAGCAAGAGTACCTTGAGGTATCCTCAACCTTGCATAACTGTGCCCAAATAATCGAGTTTTCGCTTACTATTACAAATTGGTAAGTTTCATACCATAAATTGTTCTAAACATATTAGTTAATATTCAATAGTGAATTACTTTCACAAACCTCGGAAGAAGTAATGATGGCACTATCAGAGCAAAAAAAGAAGGTCGACTCTCTGCTACCATTGTTTCAAGATGCATCCACTGCAGCTGCAGCTGAGATGAAGAAAATGAGCGTCAGCATAAGGGAGGTTTTGGGCTTTGTCTCGGAAATTGACAAGTTAGCTGCGAAGCTGCAGGAAATCAAGAGTGGTGTTCAGAATATACAGCAAAATATGAATAGTATGGAGTTCATAAATTTCTTCTTTCATTCTTGCTTGAACTACACTGCACGTGCTAACTTCCGGCTTGCTTCCTATTAGTGGAAAAACTTCTTGCCTGGTTGTCGCCACTTGAGCCACAAAAAAGACATCAGGATATCAAGACTAGTAGGCTAGAGAATACAGGAAAATGGATCCTCCAGAGTGACCAGTTTCAAAGATGGATAAAAGGCCGATCAAAGAGTGAAAGGAATCAAGTTTTGGGCTGTTATGGTGAGCCAGGGGTCGGGAAGACTGTGATTGCGTAAGTATATCTACCATTTCTGCACCACGGACAATGAGGCTGAAGAAGTATGTAAAGCTCAATTGTCATTGACTATATCTCTGCCAATTCAAAAAGACAGCGAACAAGTGACGTATATCTATACTGTGACTATCGAGACCGAAGAGAACAGAATTTGGTCCACATTATTGGCAGTTTTGTCAAACAATTAGTCTTGCAATTTATATCCTCCGGAACTCAATTACCCCAGTCAATTCACGATTACTCCAAATCCGCTTATGAGAAGAGAGAAAGTTTAGCTATTGACAAAGCACTTTTGATGCTGAAACATCTTTGCGCAGAGCTGGATGAGATCTTCATTCTGCTTGATGCACTTGATGAGCTACAGGATCAGACAAGGTTTGACTTCCTGAAGGCCGTACATGAGATGCTGCACTCGCAGATTCCCAGTTCGGAAAACCGATCCACGAACCTTAACGTGCATTTATTTTTTACCGCGCGTCCACATGTCCAAGACCAGGTTAATCGCTGCCTATGTGATACCAGTACGTTGAGAATAGTAGCTCAGGCGGAAGACATTCAAGCATACCTCAACTACCGCATTGACAGGGACACCATCGAGAACGGCGAAGATGCCATGAATAGCGAGCTCAAAAATGAAATACTGAAGCTGCTGCCAGCGAAAGCACAGGGAATGTATGATCTATTCCGAAGCGTGATACACCTTATATGAACATGATAACTAAACTTTTGTATCTAGGTTCTTGCTCTCGGTCTTGCACATCGACATGATCTTAGATGAGGTAACTGTGACTATGAGAAGATTTGCGCTTCACGGTCTTCCTCCGGGTCTTCATGCGGCATATGATGGAACCATAGTCAGGATGCGGGAGTCACAGAGTCAATCCCGATACGACCTAGGCATGAGAGCGCTCATGTGGACATACCTAGCTGAGCGACCATTGAAAGTCATAGAGCTCCGCCATGCACTCTCGGTAAAAGATGGGGATAAGGCTCTGGATCGCAACAACATTCCCTCCGCAAACATAATACTGCGCTGTTGCTGTGGGCTAGTGACAATTGATGATGAAACGTCAACAGTTCGTCTAGTACATTACACACTCCAGGACTATTTCAAATCCTACTATGAGAAATACTTTCCAACCGGCCACAACCTGATTGCAAGGACCTGTATTACCTACCTGGACTTCTCCGACCTAACTACCAACTATCGTTCAGCTAATAGGTATCGGATACTAGAGGACGGCTACGCTTTGTTTGAGTACGCAGGTTCTCAATGGGGCCATCATGCGCGAAAGCAGTGTGATGAAACCACTTGCAACCTTGCTGTTACACTGCTTCAACGTAAATGCTACCCAGCTGTTATGGAACTGGAGTGTTTGTTCCGCAGGTGGGACCCGTGGGGTTACCATTATCAGTGCAAATTTGTGAGCTTGCCTGCTGTCGCCTCGTTCGGGGTCGAGTGTATCTTCCGTGTTCTACTAAAGGAAATTGTGGATCCGAATGAAAAAGTTAGCTGCGGCAGCACGGCGTTGCACTACGCTGCTGCACAGGGCCACGAGGCTGTAGTCCGCTTGTTGCTTGAGCAAGCCGATGTCGATGTCAACAGGGCAGAAAGATACGACAAACGAACGCCATTGTCCCTGGCAGCTTCACTTGGCAATGACGCTGTAGTCCGCTTGTTGCTTGAGCGAGCTGATGTGAATGCCAACATGGCGGATAAAGACGGCAAAACACCATTGTTCCGGGCAGCTTCACTTGGCAATGAGGCTGTAGTCCGCTTGTTGCTTGAGCGAGCCGATGTCGATGTCAACATGGCAGGAAGAAACGGCAACCGAACACCATTGTCCCACGCAGCTGAACGTGGACATGAGGCTGTAGTCCGCTTGTTGCTTGACCGAGCCGATGCCGATGTCAATATGGCGGATTCAAACGGCTTAACACCAATATCCCTGGCAGCTTCACGTGGACATGAGGCTGTAGTCCGCTGGTTGCTTGAGCGAGCCGATGTCAATGCCAACATGGCAGGAAGACATGACAACCGAACACCATTGTCCTACGCAGCTGAACGTGGTAGTGCGGCTGTAGTCCGCTTATTGCTTAAGCGAGCAAATGTCAATGTCAATATGGCGGATTCAAAAGGCCGAACACCATTGTCCTACGCAGCTTCACGTGGCCATGAGGCTGTAGTCCGCTTGTTACTTGAGCGAGCCGATGTCAATGTCAACATGGTAGGTAAGGGCCGCCGAACACCATTATGCTGGGCAGCTGCACATGGACATGAGGCTATAGTCCGCTTGTTGCTTGAGCGAGCCGATGTCAATATCAACATGGCAAGAAGACACGACAACCGAACACCATTATCCTACGCAGCTGAACGTGGCCATGAGGCTGTAGTCCGCTTGTTGCTTGAGCGAGCCAATGTGGATGTCAATATGGCAGATTCAAATGGCCGAACACCATTGTCCTGGGCAGTTCAAGTTTGCCATGAGGCTCTAATCCGCTTGTTGCTTGAGCGAGCCGATGTCGATGTCAATATGGCGGATTCAAACGGCCTAACACCAATATCCCTGGCAGCTTCACGTGGACATGAGGCTGTAGTCCGCTTGTTACTTGAGCGAGCTGATATCGATGTCAATATGGCGGATCTAAATGGCCGAACACCATTGTCCTGGGCAGTTCAAGTTTACCATGAGGCTCTAATCCGCTTGTTGCTTGAGCGAGCCGATGTCGATGTCAATATGGCGGATTCAAACGGCCTAACACCAATATCCCTGGCAGCTTCACGTGGACATGAGGCTGTAGTCCGCTTGTTACTTGAGCGAGCTGATATCGATGTCAATATGGCGGATCTAAATGGCCGAACACCATTGTCCTGGGCAGTTCAAGTTTACCATGAGGCTCTAATCCGCTTGTTGCTTGAGCGAGCCGATGTCGATGTCAATATGGCGGATTCAAACGGCCTAACACCAATATCCCTGGCAGCTTCACGTGGACATGAGGCTGTAGTCCGCTGGTTGCTTGAGCGAGCCGATGTCAATGTCAACATGGCAGGAAGACACGACAACCGAACACCATTGTCTTACGCAGCTGAATGTGGTGGTGCGGCTGTAGTCCGCTTGTTGCTTGAGCGAGCCAATGTCAATGTCAATATGGCGGATTCAAAAGGCCGAACACCATTGTCCTACGCAGCTTCACGTGGCCATGAGGCTGTAGTCCGCTTGTTACTTGAGCGAGCCGATGTCAATGTCAACATGGCAGGTGACGGCGGCCGAACACCATTATCCTGGGCAGCCGCACATGGACATGAGGCTATAGTCCGCTGGTTGCTTGAGCGAGCCAATGTCAATGTCAACATGGCAGGAAGACACGACAACCGAACACCATTGTCCTACGCAGCTGAATGTGGTGGTGCGGCTGTAGTCCGCTTGTTGCTTGAGCGAGCTGATGTCAATGTCAATATGGCTGATTCAAAAGGCCGAACACCATTGTCCTACGCAGCTGAACGTGGCCATGAGGCTGTAGTCCGGTTGTTACTTGAGCGAGCCGATGTCAATGTCAACATGGCAGGTAACGGCGGCCGAACACCATTATCCTGGGCAGCCGCACATGGACATGAGGCTATAGTCCGCTGGTTGCTTGAGCTAGCCGATGTCAATGTCAACATGGCAGGAAGACACGACAACCGAACACCATTGTCCTACGCAGCTGAATGTGGTGGTGCGGCTGTAGTCCGCTTGTTGCTTGAGCGAGCCGATGTCAATGTCAATATAGCGGATTCAAAAGGCCGAACGCCATTGTCCTACGCAGCTGAACGTGGCCATGAGGCTGTAGTCCGCTTGTTACTTGAGCGAGCCGATGTCAATGTCAACATGGCAGGTGACGGCGGCCGAACACCATTATCCTGGGCAGCCGCACATGGACATGAGGCTATAGTCCGCTGGTTGCTTGAGCGAGCCGGTGTCAATGTCAACATGGCAGGAAGACACGACAACCGAACACCATTGTCCTACGCAGCTGAATGTGGTGGTGCGGCTGTAGTCCGCTTGTTGCTTGAGCGAGCCGATGTCAATGTCCATATGGCGGATTCAAAAGGCCGAACACCATTGTCCTACGCAGCTGAACGTGGCCATGAGGCTGTAGTCCGGTTGTTACTTGAGCGAGCCGATGTCAATGTCAACATGGCAGGTAACGGCGGCCGAACACCATTATCCTGGGCAGCCGCACATGGACATGAGGCTGTAGTCCGCTTGTTGGTTGAGCGAGCCGACGTCGATGTCAACATGGCAGGAAGACACGACAACCGAACACCATTGTCCTACGCAGCTGAATGTGGTGGTGCGGCTGTAGTCCGCTTGTTGCTTGAGCGAGCCGATGTCGATGTCAATATGGCGGATTCAAAAGGCCGAACACCATTGTCCTACGTAGCCGAACGTGGCCATGAGGCTGTAGTCCGCTTGTTGCTTGAGCGAGCTGATATCGATGTCAATATGGCAGATCTAAACGGCCAAACACCATTGTCCTGGGCAGCCGAACATACAAATAAGGCTGTAGTCTGCTTGTTGCTCAGGCGAGTCGTTGATGTCAATATGGCAGATTCATACGGCCGAACACCATTGCACTACGCAGCTTCACTTGGCGATGAGGCTGTCGTCCGCTTGTTGCTTGAGCGAGCTGATGTAGATGCCAATATGGTGGATTTAAAGGGCCGAACACCATTGTCCTGGGCAGTTGAGGGTGACCATGAGGCTGTAGTCCGCATGTTCCTTGAGCGAGCCGATGTCGATGTCAACATGGCGGATTTATACGGCCAAACACCATTGTCCTATGCAGCTGAATGTGGAGATGAGGCTGTAGTCCGCTTGTTGCTTGAGCGAGCTGATGTCGATGTCAATATGGCAGATCTAAACGGCCAAACACCATTGTCCTGGGCAGCCGAATATGAACATAAGGCTGGAGTCCGCTTGTTGCTCCAGCGACCAGAACTTGACATTAACTTACCGGATAGGCGTGGCAGAACAGCTCTCTCTTTAGCAATTGACGGACGGTACCACTCAATAGCTAAGCTGCTCCATGATCGAGGTGCACAATTGAACCCCTCGCCGACCACACCTTCACTTGGACAGGCGCAAAAACTGAGCGTAAGTGCAGGCCTGGTGCGCCATCGGAGGTCGAAATCGCCTCGCTAGACTCCAGTTCTATTCCAAAACATTGCCTCTCTCTCTATATATATCCCTCGTCATAGCCTGAAGGGCGGCATACGAGTAATGATAAAAAAAAAAAAAAAAAAAAAAATCTCTATATATATCCATCTCATGCAACGAAGGAGGATCAAGCTGACAGGATTCAAATGTTCGCAGAGGCAGGGGCGGAGGCTTTGAGAAAGGGGTGGTAGGGAGAAGAGGGTGGTCACGCGTTTTGGCATTCCATTTCTATTGCTTGCTAGTTTAGTCTACTTGCTTTTGTAGTGTAATATTATCTATATCACAATAAGCGGAGTCTTTTTGGTAAATGCTTGTATTCACGAAGGGAATGAAAGGCAAGCTCGTTGAGTCTGATCTATTAAGAAGTGGCAGAAATGCCCAGCTTATATACACAGAAAGTGAGATATAACGTGACTTCGAAACCATAACAGAAAGGGAAACATAATCCAACCGAGAGGTATGTGAGTCAACGATAAATATAACCGAAACACCATAAGCGCCAGACATGGTTCATATGCATGAAATAATCAAGTAACAAACAAGTGATAACGGAGTGAATTACTATTAAAGGAAACTGCAACATAAGCGCAACGGATGTACCATTCCAACACTCTCTCTCAGACGTTGCAGCCAAGTTGTTGAGAAAAACGATTGTGCTTCACGAGTTCCAAAGCCTTTGTACAGAGGTCAGCGGGGTTGGTGTCTGTAGGGAAGTAGTCGAGTGAGAAATCTCCTGCGGCTAAATGCTCACGGGTAATGTCATAGTGAACATCTATATGCTTTGTTCTTTGATGGTGCGAGGGGTTGTTAGATATGTCGATGGCAGAGGTAGAGTCAGCCCATAGGTGGATAGGTATTTCGAATTTGAGTTCTTCGAAACCATGTTTATACCAAATGGCTTGACGTACAGCAAGTGAGAGGGCGATATACTCCGATTCCGTAGTGGATGCTGAGACACAGTTTTGTTAACTGATCTCCAGGAAATAAGGCAGTCTCCAAGTGTAAACGCATATCCCGACCATGAGCGACGAGTATCCAGACAAGAGGCGTAAGATGCATCAGCGTAACCAGTAAGAACTAGAGATCTTCCACGAGGATAAGAGAGTTTCCATTGACGAGTCCCAGACAGGTACCGTAGCACGCGTTTGACAGCTTCGTGGTGTTGCTTTAGGGGTCGTGAAGAGAACTGAGAGAGAAAAGAGACAGTGTATGCGAGGTCAGGCCTGGTTCCAGTGACTAAATACATTAGCGAGCCAATAATCTGTTGGTATAATGTTGTATCAACAGGTTCATCGTCTTCGGTGGCTTTTTGAAGCTTTAACTTTGGATCCATAGGAGTAGTTACGGGCCGACAGGATTCCATACCGAAACGCTTGAGTATTTGTTCGACGTACTGGGATTGACTGAGCGTAATACTCTCTCTATTTTGTTGAATTTCGATTCCTAATAACCATTGGAGTTTTCCCTTCACTGTTACCGTGAAGGGCTTCTGAAGATGCTCAATTAAGAGATCTAAATCAGCTCGGATACCGCTGATGGTAAGGTCGTCAACGTATACCACAAGAATTGTCCTGCGGTTGGCATTAAAGAAAACGAAGACGCATGGATCGAAGTGCAGAGGTTTGAACCCTAGGTCAGCAAGTACTGAAGTTAATTTTTCATACCATTTCAGTGGAGCTTGCTTGAGACCATATAATGCCTTTTTTAGACGAAGTACTTTTCCTTCAAGACCGATGCCGGGTGGTGGTAGCATCCAGATCTCTTCGTCCAGGTTACCATTCAGAAAAGCTGTCTTTATATCAAGTTGTTCCAGTAGGAGGTTAAGGCTAGCTGCTAGGGCTATGACGAGTCGTAGGGAATCATACCGTGTTACTGGTGCGAAGGTCTCGTCATAATCAATTCCATGTTGTTGGCTGAAGCCCTTAACTACTAGTCTTGCGTTATACCGCTCAATTGATCCATCAGCTCTATGTTTAATCTTGAAGACCCATCGGGAGTGGATGGGCTTTCTTCCTGGTGGTAAGTCCTTGGAGTCGTATTCATCCCATACTTTTGCATCCAAGATGGACTGAAGTTCTTCTTGAATTGCTTGTGTCCATTGAGCATAGTCGTATCCTGACATAGCTTCCTTATACGTTTGAGGCCCTCTGGCAGCAAAGGCGAATCCTGAAAATCCAGTGTAATCCGGGTTAGGGTTTCTAGATTCGCTTTCAGGGTATCTGCGCGTTGTGGAGGAAGAGGGCTCTGGCGTATTTTGGCGGGAGGCATGTTCAAAGAGGAGTTGACTTTCTGCTTCATGCTCAAGGGTTCGTTCTTTAACAGCAGTCGGCCAGTGCGTGTCATACCTATGAAACCATGCAGTTTCCTGCGTTGGTTCAGTAGGTGTAATACGTGGTGACTGTTTGCTTGGAGATTGTTGAGCTGAAGGAGAGGCGCTGAATTGAGGGATAGATGGGGTAGATATTGACGACAGTGGAGATTCTGTACCAGTTCCGATTTCTTCGATCCTTTTAGGGGAGGAAGGGAAGGTACCAGGGATTAATTGCTGAGGCGGAGTATGAGTAGTGAACTTGGCAGCTGGATCAGTCGAAGAATTGAGGTTTTTTATGCCTGCTTCGATGTCGGTAACGTTTGAGATGGGAACGAACCGAACATGTCGATATTCTTTGACTGTCTTATCTGAGGGGTTGTAAATGCGGAACATATTGACATTGGGCAAATATCCCACAAGGTGACCTTCGAATGCTCTAGCGTTCAGTTTGCTTCCGGCACCCCGAGTTTCCTGAGGTATATGAACGTAGCATTTCGAAAAGAAGGGGCGTAGGTGTCCGATCTGTGGTCGTTTGTTGTATAGCATTTCGTACGGCGTTTTCCCTTGAAGTGCCGTATGAGGGAGGCGATTTCTGGTATAAGTAGCCCAATTAAAGGCTTCTGCCCAGAGAAATTTAGGAGCGTCTCCAAGTGCGGGTCGTACCATGTTGGTCAAGGTGAGGTTGTATCTCTCAGCCATACCATTGGATTCTGGAGAATATGCAGCAGTAAATTCTAGAATAATCCCTTTACTCTCGCAATAGGATTTCCATGCATTATTGACATATTCTCCTCCTCTGTCCGAGCGAATGCGACGGGGTATCGTTTCGTGCTGAGATTGACTATTTCGCATAGGTGAATAAGGCTAGTGATGGCATCAGATTTGTGCCGCAGAAAGCGTATTTCAGCATATCTGGAAAAGTCATCAATGAACGAAAGATAATAGAGTGAACCAGACAGGGAGTTAACCGCAAAAGGACCAGCTACATCCGTATGAACTAAATCAAACGGAGTGGTCGTGGTGGAAGTGGAGGGCTTGGGTGTGATTCGACGTGAGTTGTATTTTTCACACATGTCACAGAAGAATGACGATGGACGTTTGGGGAGTTTGTCACCGTCAATGTATCTCTCTCTAGCTTTAGACCAATTTTCAGGAGAGGAATGTCCCAGAGCTTCGTGCCAAAAACGTACGGAGGCAGAGAGTGCAGTTCCGAACTTGGACAGGGGATTTATTTGAAAAGTCCCGTGTTGTTGGCGAGCAGAGAAACAGAGTGCATTACCAGATTTTCTTCTACCTTCCATCCAATCATCTTCCGCAATTAACCGAAATTTTCCCAAGGCAGCAATAACATTCCAAGAAATCAAAGACGCTTCATTCCAACCAGGTATAAACAGAACATTATCAAAGGAAAGCTCTAGAACACGACCATCCATCTTCACATTCATCCTCACTGTTCCACTATGAGTACTATATAGTATAGCACCTCCACCAACTCTTATTGGTGTCCTGTTGAGAACTGGATTCTCTAGGTAGTGGTAGTTAACGGTGATGTGATGAGATGCGCCGGTATCAAGGAGCCATACCTCGTATGTATCTGTTCCCTCGGCTTTGAGAGCTGTCCCGACAATAGGAAGGGCTGTTGCTATCATTGCTCTACCAGTACCTTGGTCCGGAGAGAATGAGATGGGAAAGATATCAGTTGTTGAGGAGGAGGAGGAGAACGGAACAACAGCAGTAGAGGAGGAGGAGGAGGCAAGACCCGCAAAACCCGGACGAGGAGTACCAGCCTTAAGTGCGGAAAGAGACTGGTTGTACTGCTTGAGTACGTCACAGGTCGTATGGATGTGTCCGACAAAAGTAAGTCCCCTGCTTTTACACCAGGAACATTCATTTTTGCCAGCCGGAGTCGATGGTTGCTTCTTCTTGTTGTTCCTCTTCTTCTTGCCCTTTGAGGCTGTGGTGTTGGTGGTAGCAGGCTTCGGGGTAGTCGTAGCCGCAGGAAACGCAGCACCAGCTGTAGAGGTAGAGGAGACGGCATCTAACAGGCGTTGTCGAATATCCGCGTATTCTGAGGATTCGGCGACTGCGAGTAGAGTTTCTTTTAGTTGCTGTTGTGACGGAGGAAGAGAGTTGATAAGCAAGACACTTTTGAAGACAGAGTCTTCCCATGCAGTTTTGAGACCTTGAAGGTACTTTTTCGAGGAAGCGTCCGCTGAAGCGACCCGAGCATTGAATCTTTGCCAAAGCGTTTCGTATTGCTGTATATGGTCGATCATGGTCGTGGATTCTTCTTTGTGGGCGTTAAGAACTGCTAGGAGGAAAGAGAGATTAGATGTGACATTTTTGCGGTCGAATCGCTCTTCTATAGCTTTCCAGGCTTTGTGAGCATCATCTGTTTCGGAGACCAAATAGATAAGATCATCATCGATCATCTGCGAGAGTAATGAGTTCGCGAAAGCAGATTTTTTGTTCCATACTTTGGCTTCGTCCACAGCACTCGGTTTCTTTTCTTCGCCAGATACTATCTCCCACACCTGGGCACCTTTGAGATGTACTTTCGCTCGTGATGTCCACGATTGATAGTTGGGGTTGGAGGGGTCTAGTTTGGTGAAGGAGAAGAAACGGTATGAGTAGTTGCAGTCGTCGCTCATGTTGGAAGATGTTTTCTTCGAATCTTTCGGTGGAGAAATAGAGGAGCTAGAGCCTGTAGCGTAAGAGGAGGGCGGAGCAATTGATTCTGCCACTTTTGCGGTAAGTGGAGGAGACTATGTAAGGGACCGAAAAAGAGTGCTTTTGAAGGGTTTAGGAACAGTAATTCGAGAAACGGCGTCAAGCCGAGCTCATAACCTATCAAAATAAGCGGAGTCTTTTTGGTAAATGCTTGTATTCACGAAGGGAATGAAAGGCAAGCTCGTTGAGTCTGATCTATTAAGAAGTGGCAGAATTGCCCAGCTTATATACACAGAAAGTGAGATATAACGTCTGACTTGTTTAGAAAGAGATATATTTCGATGCATAGGAGCAAGCATGCCTAGAGTCAATGGTGCAGTTCGCCGAGACCTTGGGAAAATTCAATTCTCTGGAATCGTACTTTCAGCGCCATGGGATCCAAAGGATCCTGATGCTTACCCTTCTGAACGTATGCTTACCCCTCTGAACGTATGTTACCCTCTGAGTGAGGTAGTGTGCACTTCTGGCGGTTGAAATTCCGAGCCTCTGTAATTGTCATTTTTAATTTGAGCATCAAACAATAACGCCTGGCCTTCAGGGCAGTTTGCATTCCATGCCACTCTTTTCTAAGATGATACATATGGGAGCTATGGGAGAATACTATATCAATAATTATAAAATTTACTTCCTCTCCTTCTTCTTTTTCTTTTTTTCCTTCTTTCACTTCATAGAATTCTGTTTCCGTAGGCAGAAGTGAAGAGTTCCGCCTGAATCAAAGCATATTTCCTTACAATATGTTGAAATTTTATGTCTTAATTAATAACCACTTGTTATATATAACTTACATAGCTACAACGGATTCCCATTAATTTGAATATACAAAGTGTCGCAGAGAGCACTAGAATAGTTCAACTTATTTTTTCTTATACTAAGTTACGGCCTTGTTCGGTATTACTGGTTCCGAAATTTTTAAGGTAATAATATTTTATAGACCTAAAAGAGTTTAATCTTAATCGCTTGTAATGAATAATCTATTATAGTACTGAGTTACATCCCTCTTGGCGTACACCGAACCCCTGTCAAAAAAGACCTTGGCGACAACCACGAATACCATCTATTATAGTACTGAGTTACATCCCTCTTGGCGTACACCGAACCCCTGTCAAAAAAGACCTTGGCGACAACCACGAATACCATATCAACGTACTGAGTGAAATGTTCACATACTCCTGAACCTCAACATACCCCTGAACCTTCGTCATAAGGCACATATTAATGTGGAATATGCCAAACGTCCGACAATACCTATATCAAGAGTTTCCATCACATTTCGTATGGAATCAACCTTCACGGAAATAGACACCACGACAATGAGGAGTTGCAATTGGCCGTATCTATCACTGCAATCCCTTTATGTGAAATGTTCACATTCTCCAGAACCTCAACATACTCGGCATAAGATACAGAAGAATGAGCCAAAGTTTATAGGTATGATATATCTCTCTCACTATCCGGAGATGAAGCATAACGAGTTCAATTTGACAGGTACAGCAGCAGCTTTCCATAGCACAATAGTAACAGAGTGAGCTGATTTTTTTTTTTTTTTTTATTTCATTAATCGCATGCCGCCCTAAGGGCTATGGCGATGTTTAGGTACATGACTAGAGTGTGCTGAATTTAACAGGTATAAGAGTACAAGTTGACTGGTAATGGATGGCACGAGATGCAGCTGAACAAGTCAAATTTGACAGGTATGGTAGGTCCATTTCACCTCGCGAGATACAGCAAAATGAGCTGAATTTGATAGGCACTTTGACAGGCACGACAGCTCCTCAATGGTGTGAGGTGCAGCAGAACGAGTCAAATTTGACAGGTATGGTAGGTCCATTTCACCCCGCGAGATGCAGCAAAATGAGCCGAATTTGACAGGTACTTTGACAGGCACAACAGCTCCTCAATTTAACAGGCACGACAGCTCCTCAATTTGATAGGCACGACAGCTCCTCAATTTGACAGGCATGACAGCTCCTCAATTCGACAGGCACGGCAGCTCCTCAATAGTGCGACATGCAGCAGAACGAGTCAAATGTGATAGGTATGGTAGGTCTATATTACCTCGCAAGATGCAGCAAAATGAGCCGAATTTTACAGGCACTTTACAGGTATGATAGCTCCTCAATGGTGTGAGATGCAGCAGAATAAGCCGAATTTAATAGGTATAACAGTCTCCCTCAATGGCGTAAGATGTGGTCAAGTTGACAGATATGACCTTGACAGGGAAAAATGAGGCAGAATAAGCTCAATTTAATAGGTATGACAGCTTTCTCTCAATGGCGCAAGATGTGGCCGAATGATCTCAAGTTGACAAGTATTACAGGACTCTTTCCATAGCGTAAGAGCAGCAGAATCATGCCAGAATGAGCTGAATTTGACAGGTATAGTAGGTCTCTCTTGCCCTGCCATGGTGAATAGCTGCAAGCGGAGTTACGTGAAATTAAAAAAAAAAAAAAAAAGAGTAGGTCTCTCTTGATAGCACGAGATGCAGCAAAATGAACTCAATTGGACCGGTGTGTAGGTCTCCCTTGACAATACAAGATACAGTAGAATAAACTAACTTTAACAAGTATATAGGTATGGCAAGACTCTTCTATGGCACGAGATACAAAAGAATGAGCCAAATCTCATAAGTATGGCACACCTCTCTTACCAGCGTGAGATGTAGTAAAACGAACTCAATTTGATAGGTATAGTAGCACCTTTCCACAGGAGAGTAACAGAGTGAGCCAAATTTGACAGGTATAATAGGACTCTTTCCGCATTGTAAGATATAGCAGAATGAGCACAATTTGATAGTTATTCGATAGTACAAGATGCAGCAGAACGAGAGTCGAATTTGACAGGTATGGCAGGTCTATTTCAGCCTGGGAGATGCAGCAGAATAAGCCGAATTTGACAGGGATTGGTAGATCTCTCTTGCTAACATGAGATACAGCAGGGCGAGCATAATTTGACAGGCATGACAGCTCCTCAAAAATGTGAGATACAGCAGAATGAGCCGAATTTAATAGGAATGGCAGTCTCTCTCGATGATGTGAGATGAGGCAGAATGAGCTCAATTTAACAGGGTATGATAGCTTCCTTTCGATAGCGTGAGATGAGGCAGAATGAGCTCAAGTTGACAAGTATCACCAGACTCTTTCCACAATGTAAGAACAGCAGAATGAGCCAAATTTGACAGGTACGGCAGGACCCACCTGGCAGTGTGGAACATGGTAAAATAAGCTCAATTCACAGTTAAGGCTGGCCCCTTTCTATGGTGCAAAGTGAGGCGGTATGGCTTAATTTGACAGATACAACAAGACCTGCTTTGATGGTGCGAGATATGCCAAAATGCGCCCAATTTACAATTTTACAGGTATGGCAGATTACTCTCGATGGTGTGAGAGGGGCAAAAAAAGAATGTGCTAGACTGGTACAGCATGGCGGGGTGCACCTGCCAAAGGTTACAATCATCGGCTACTACAGTACCTACTGACTCAGGCTCCATTCCCCACCCTTTACTGTTTTTTAAATCGCAAGCACTCTATAGATAGCGATAGCTATGTCTACTCTTCATCATCACCCTCAGCCTTCAATTCTTCCACTTTCTTATATCCTCTTGCCATCATTCCAGCTGTATTAGTTATATCCTTTTGTAACCTTTCAATTACCTTATACCTGTTAATATTCTCACTTGCATAGCATTTATACGTGGGTCTAGAGGGCGGATAAGGAAGCTGGATACACCTAAAAGGGCATATGCTGGACATCTGAGCAATATCATTGTGGGTAGATATTAACCGGAATTTAGGTAGAGTTTATGGGCTGTAACGAGGGTTTCGCTATCCATAGGTTCTACAATTATTAGCATTATACTCCACAAAATATATAAAATTAATACTAGAGCTCCGTGGATGCAGGAGTGGGATTACGTGATATTATAAATAACAATGAGAATATACCGATATGAATAAATGCAGAGAAACGAGATTGTACGGTCATGGAACTGGTAAAGAGTGTACAGTCACTTGACGCCGACTTTACGGGTCCCTTATCCACTACCGCTACACCTACACTCACCCTCGCGGTCGCGAGGTGGCCACATGCTAGTATTTATGTACGTATAGAAATTCTACTATAGTAGAAATAAACACTCGCTGGTATCGATTCAGATATTTAGAAGTATCCACTGATATTAGTTGTTCTAACAAGTCTAAAGATTTGCAAAACAAGAGAGAAGTTTTATTATACTGGCTTTGAGGGTAACTGTTCAAGGAAAAGGCGGACAGGATCTGGTAAGCCTCGCCGACCTCCCCATTGCTTCCTTCTTGGCGCGCCTCGCCACGTAGAGATTTCCCATTTAGGGGTAACCGTGAAATGCGTATGAGATTGCACCGTGATCCCTGGAGTTAGTCGAACAGCACGCACAAGCAGCAGCTGAGGGTAACAAACCCTGTGAAATGTCATGCTTGCCAGTGTTTCTTGGCCCCGTCCAAGGTGTAATTTGGGAGGAATGGCCGGGACCATCAAACCCTCCAATAATAGCATTCTCAAACCCGATCACCACCATTTATTTCCAGAAACGCCAAAGAATAAGATGTCCTGCCAGCAATAACCGTAGTCATGACAATTATGTTTCTGTATGAAGAAAAGTCCATGTTGTATTGCAATGATTAAAAATGTGAAGGAATCCGTGATTACCCCTTCATATATATAATCGGCCTGAAATTACGAACTTTCATGCCATTAACAGCTCAATGTGATCATCTTCAATCAGCTTCAACGTTCTTGGATTCATCAACGGACTCAAGACCTACCAATGTACAGATTGTTGGATCGTCCACTAAGCATTGCGATTATTATCGGAAAAAGAAATCAATTCCTCCTTTGATTACAACAAAGCCCATAAATCCTAGGAACCAGGTGGTCATCTTCCTATCCGACGCCTGCGAGACCCCCTGCAACCGCCTGCTGGGCTAGATTCGTAAATACCGGTGTTCAATTGAGGACGACCGTCTGGAGAGCACCCCCAATAAAATTCGCTTTCAACTCGAGCCAGCAAGCTCTGCTATTCCTTCGCGAGGCTGCGTTTGCTCTTTTTTCTTGCTGCTGTCCAGTTCCGCCAATTCCTCCATTCTCCCAGCTTTCTCAAAGGTCATTCGCCTGCTCCATCTCCCTGTCACATGTTTCGTGGTGGATATAAATATATGCGTACCTCCAGTCTCTCCAGTAGTTTGGTACCTTCGTGAAGCAGAAGGAGGTATAAGGAAAAGGGCCTGGGAAAGGCGGGGTTGACGGATATGGTTGGGGAGACGCCATGGAGACTGATTAAGAGTCCATGGTGTGTACAAATGCTTGGCCTGCTAGCTATCTTCTCCTTGTTTACCTGCAGCCACGGTGAAGTCATGTAGATAGGTAGATAGCTAGGCAGCATGGTTGATCCGGCCCACAGGCCGGCGTCATAGAGCTGCCTCCGGCTAGTAAAGGGGTGCGGGGTTACGTGAACAAAAAAAAAAAAAAATCCGAAGGCGAGGGGGGGATGCGGGGACCCGCTGTTGGAATTGATGGGGTGGGTGGATAGGTGAGAAGGTAAGTTATGTGCCAGGTTCTTTCTTTTTCCGCGGGGGGATCTCCCGCCCCGGGGTTGGAGTTGGGGAGGTTTAATCGTCATCCTTTTTGGTGTTGTTTCCTTAGTTTCCTATTTAGCCTCACCATAGCCCATAGGACGGCATGCGAGTAATGATAAAAAAGACTCTCCATTCCTGGTTGACCACCTTCTAAAGCGCTCTGCCATTCGCAGGTAAAAGTACCGTCATGGCCCTCTTTCCGGAGATACGCGAACCCAGACACTTCTAGAAATTTGCAGTCATGTCCGGTCGGACATGAACCGGAGCTGACTTACACTGTCGGATATCCCACAATTGAGCGGAATACAGGCCCAAAAGCAACCTCATGCTCTGTATGTATGTAGATGGAGTACTCCGGCTACTTCGTCAACGAAGGAATAGTATCAACGTCGTTTGCCTAAGTTTAACGAGCTCAATTCCCGGCAGAATAGGCGACCTCTGGATGGTGGAGCAGGGTTTGCGCGGAGGGTCGGAGTCACCTCCGTAAGGAAACTCAATCGTTGTAAAGCCACGATGGAATCCTGCACCTGAGGACGTTGCACAACAACTACATGTTTGAAGGGAGACGCATTTGTCAACCGTACAACATCATAGCCGGAGAAACATGCAAATCAGATTGCGATTTTTTTTTTTTTTTTTTTTTTTTTTTTTTTTTGGTCAAGTAACTCCGCATACAGGCTACCAGCCGATGGTAGTGAAGACTGTGGAGTTGATCTATGCGCATAAAATCCTGCCGATACCAGAGGAGACCAATGAGGATCAGCTGATCGTCAATTCGCGTTCACCCTGGCTATCATACGCGGTATTTGACCATTTGCGCACCGCTTCCACCCTGCCATTCGATTGAGGGCAATAGAGAGTGGATATTTGGCGATTAATCCTGTTTTTCATATCATTGTCCGTATACCGCCATGTGGGCTGCGATGAGATATGGCGGTTGATCTCAAGAATAACACAAAAGTTCTCCATGGTTCCGTTGCCGCTGCGAGCCAATCTGATCATTCCGCTCCATCTTGCCCTCGACGAAAGGTGATTTTGCAGGTGCTATAATGTACTGACTACTGATTAGTAAGATGAAAGTACCCAGGATATTGGAGTATGAGGTAGAATCAGGGGAACAAACGCACTGTATGTGAATTTGTTGTTCCTTGTTGTTTGCTGTTCTTGGTCGGTGACCTTGATGTTGCCGTGCAATTTACACGTTTTTACTCGTTTCATAGCCTCTTGACAGCTGACTCAGCCCGGGTTCAGTGTTGCCAAGACGCACTACCATATTATCCTACCATCCATTCTTTGAGCTCTCCCCGTCCCCACCATTTCCAACCAATTATTGGCATCGATTCAGACTCCAGCATTATCAGCTTACAACGCAAGTGTTGCATATGGAATGCTCTGCAATGGCTGCAATTTTCCATTGGAATACAGTTGCAGGCGTGGCTTCGGCTTAGGATTTCACATGACCAACCCTTGATATTGAAGTGAAGTAAGTACAGGCCTCTATAGACATTGAATATCTCCATTTGCTAACTATATCTCCGTCGACATGTTCTAAGGAATGTTCGATACAATTATGAATGAAACCGATATATTCAATCAAATGGCGAAGGCAAAAAGTACTCGAGAGTTCAATGGGCGCAAAAAAAAAATTATATCACTTCTCGTGCAAGGCTACCAGGAGAAGAAAATGTCACTGCACATGTTAAACGTAACCCCCAAGCTAACTCGAGTGAGGCAGGTCACTATCCTCGGTATGAAGATGCATGCCACATCGATGCGGCACTTCCTTACTCCACGACGCTAAACGCAGAAAGAGCAACCCCAGGGTTATCGATAGACCTGCGACGGGTCAATCGGCTCCGATTGCAATAAGGTACCCGGAGTAAGACAGACAGATAGTATCCACTATTGCCTTTCGAGGGACCGGAGCAGTGAGAACTGGCGGAACGAACGTACGACAAAATGCGAGTACGACGGCGAAAGCGTAGGTGCGAAAAAGAAGAGAAGACAAGGTTGTTGAGTATACGTGCTGTAGTACAGATGGTCTATATACATATGGTATCGCCTCAAGTACTGCCACATGCCCTCCATGCCAAGCTTACTTCACCTGTTCCGTCGTCGTCTCCACACCGGAGCATTGCCAGGAGCATTGTTGCCTCAATTTTCAAATCCCGCATTATCTTGCTTTTCGCCTACGAATGCACCGGGTTCATTGATTTCCCCGATACGTACCAAGTAGAACTTACTTGTAGTACTGAACCAGCAATACCCTCGCATTTTCGGAGCACTACCATACTGGCTTTGTTTTGCTACTCTAATACTTGCCGGTAGTATTTTTTGTTATTTTTTACTTTTTATTTTGATTTTCATGGTTACTTTTATTTCTTCATATCCTTGTTTTTCAACGTATGCTTTCCGTGCGCAGATTTTGCGTAATCGCGTTCTGCGTAGCTTCATGTCACTACCGCCCTACCATTTATCACCAAGTCTAGAACCACGGCACAAAGTCAACCAAGGGGCCTACTTACTACTACCCGCATCGCCCGCAGATGGACCCGGACGGCTAGCTACCTTTAGGATGCTAAATTCACATTAACTTTGGTGAGCGATTTAGTTCCACATAAATATCCATCGGAAGATTCAACTGTGTGAAATGCGCGAAATTGCAACAAACGAATCCAAAAACCATTTTTAAAGGAGCTATAGATGGGCGGGATGGAGCACAACTAATAATGCGGCTGATGTGCATGACAAGGAAACTCCATGCATTCCCCTAACTGCTCTACTATTCGTCCCCTCCCCCAGCGCAACGACTTCACTACTGCCGTTCAAACTCTCCCACCTTCGCTGCCTAATGCGGCTGGCATAGTCAGGTGCCATACGTTATAAAACCTGTCACATGAATGCCAGCAGCGCTGCGCTCTGTAACTCCAGCCACGTGGACTATGAGAGAGGTATCAGTGTGGCGGACAGATGGCGCATGCCCTCAAGATTTCAACCGGCAGCAGCTTGGCATAGACAGACGGTGTGTACTCACTCGCTCGTTTGGAAAGTATTGGAATGACTGACTAATTATGCGCTAGTCAGAGTAGTTTTACGTTGCGCAAACGAGGGATAGCAAGTATGATTCTTGTTCAAATATGGAACCATAATAACGTATAATTTATACTCTTCCAGACCTCAACCGGATTTACTGTAAGCTCGAGAGTAGCACTGTGATGGAGTATTTTTGTCTCGCTCGCGAATCCAGCCCTCTAACGAATTCAGCGCTCCGCGCAGCGTTGGAGACGGTTTTCTAATTTTTTTGTTTTTCTTTTTCTTTTCTCCTTTTCAGCGGCAGATGATGAATTGTGTGAATATTTTAGGAGAAAGGCCGAAAGGCTCTTCTGTATTCTCTTTCCCTTCTGCATACCTATAGATCCGTGGTTTGCGTATTGAGCGCTCTGATTGGCTCTTGGTGCGGGGTTGATGCATTGGCAACTTGACGCTCTGTGTAATTATAGACCTAACAACGACGGTGATACCTCATACTATCGGCATTGATCTTGCAATATTGCAGTCTTACTGTTGTTGGTCTATTAACAGTACTGCATTGATGGATCCCTTCACAATTGCAACCGGAATTGCCGGCTTGCTCTCACTTGCTATCGAGATCACAAACATCCTCAAGGAATACACTAGCCAAGTCCAATCTGCCCCGAAGGATGCGCAAACGTTGCTAGTGGAGATCAGTGCTTTGAGCCATGTTCTTCGACAGCTAACTACATTTTTGACAAAGGAGGATAAGAAGGGGACTTTTCAACCTACTTCAATCCTATGCAACGTCATGAGTATCTGCAAGGGCAAAATCGAACATTTACACTCAACTCTCATCAAGTTTCAGTCCGCAGGTTTCAAAGACCGACTCAGGTGGCCATTTCATAAGCAAGAGTACCTTGAGGTAGCCTCAACCTTGCATAACTGTGCCCAAATAATCGAGTTTTCGCTTACTATTGCAAATTGGTAAGTTTCACACCATAAATTGTTCTAAACATGTTAGTTAATATTTAATAGTGAATTACTTTCACAGACCTCGGAAGAAGTAATGATGGCACTATCAGAGCAAAAACAGAAGGTCGACTCTCTGCTACCATTGTTTCAAGATGCATCTACTGCAGCTGCAGCTGAGATGAAGAAAATGAGCGTCAGCATAAGGGAGGTTTTAGACTTTGTCTCGGAAATTGACAAGTTAGCTGGGGAGCTGCAGGAAATCAAGAGTGGGGTTCAGATTATACAGCAAAATATGGATGGTATGGAGTTCCTAAATCTCTTCTTTCATTCTTGCTTGAACTATACTGCACGTGCTAACTTCCGGCTTGCTTGGTATTAGTGGAAAAACTTCTTGCCTGGTTATCGCCCCTTGAGCCACAAAAAAGACATCAGGATATCAAGAATAGTAGGCTAGAGAATACCGGAAAATGGATCCTCCAGAGTGACCAGTTTCAAGAATGGATAAAAGGCCAATCAAAGAGTGAAAGCAATCAGGTTTTGGGCTGTTATGGTGAGCCAGGGGTCGGGAAGACTGTGATTGCGTAAGTATACCTACCATTTCTGCACCACGGACAATGAGGCTGAAGAAGTATATAAAGCTCAATTGTCATTGACTACATCTCTGCCAATTTAATAAGACAGCGAACAAGTGATGTATATCTATACTGTGACTATCGAGACCGAAGAGAACAGAATCTGGTCCACATTATTGGCAGTTTTGTCAAACAATTAGTCTTGCAGTTTATATCCTCTGGAACTCGATTACCCCAGTCAATTCACGATCACTTCAAATCCGCTTATGAGAAGAGAGAAAGTTTAGCCATTGACAAAGCACATTTGATGCTGAAACATCTTTGTGCAGAGCTGGATGAAATCTTCATTCTGCTTGACGCACTTGATGAGCTACAGGATCAGACAAGGTTAGACTTCCTGAAGGCAGTACATGAGATGCTGCACTCGCATATTCCCAGTTCGGAAAACCGATCCACGAACCTTAATGTGCATTTATTTTTTACCGCGCGTCCACATGTCCAAGACCAGGTTAATCGCTGCCTATGTGATCCCAGTACGTTGAGAATAGTAGCTCAGGAGGAAGACATTCAAGCATACCTCAACCACCGCATTGACAGGGATATCATTGAGAACGGTGAAGATGCCATGAATAGCGAGCTCAAAAACGAAATACTGAAGCTGCTGCCAACGAAAGCACAGGGAATGTATGATCTATTCCAAATCCTGATAAACATTGTATGAACATGATAACTAAACGTCAAATCTAGGTTCTTGCTCTCAGTCTTGCACATCGACATGATCTTAGATGAGGTAACTGTGGCTATGAGAAGATTTGCTCTTCACAGCCTTCCTCCGGGTCTTCATGCGGCATATAATGGAACCATAGTGAGGATGCGAGAGTCACAGAGTCAATCCCGATATGATCTAGGCATGAGAGCTCTCATGTGGACATACCTAGCAGAGCGACCATTGAAAGTCATAGAGCTGCGCCATGCACTCTCGGTAAAAGATGGGGATAAGGCTCTGCATCGCAACAACATTCCCTCTGCAAACATAATACTGCGCTGTTGCTGTGGGCTAGTGACAATAGATGATGAAACGTCAACAGTTCGTCTAGTACATTACACACTCCAGGAGTATCTCAAATCCTACTATGAGAAATACTTTCCAACCGGCCATAACCTGATTGCAAGGACCTGTATTACCTACCTGGACTTCTCCGACCTAATTACCTACTATCGTTCAACTAATAAGTATCAGATACTAAATGACGGCTACGCTTTGTTTCGGTACGCATGTTCTCAATGGGGCCATCATGCGCGAAAGCAGTGTGATGAAACTACTTGCAACCTTGCTGTTACAATGCTTCAACGTGAATGCTGCCCAGCTGTTATGGAACTGGAGTGTTGGTTCAGCAGATGGATTTGGGATTATGAGTGCAAATTTATGAGCTTGCATGCTGTCGCCTCGTTCGGGGTTGAGTGTATCCTCCGTGTTCTGCTGAAGAAAATTGTGGATCCGAATGAAAAAGCTAGCTGCGGCAGCACGGCGTTGCACTACGCTGCTGCACAGGGTCACGAAGCTATAGTCTGCTTGTTGCTTGAGCGAGCCGATGTCGATGTCAATATGGCGGCTTGCGGCCGAACACCATTGTCCTACGCAGTTAAATGTGGGTATGAAGCTGTAGTCCGCTTGTTGCTTGAGCGAGCTGATGTGGATGTCAATATTGCAGACGAACGGGGCCGAACACCATTATCCTGGGCAGCGGAACGTGGACATGAGGCTGTAGTCCGCTTGTTGCTTGAGCGAGCCGATGTCGATGTCAATATGGCGGCTTGCGGCCGAACACCATTGTCCTACGCAGTTAAATGTGGACATGAGGCTGTATTCCGCTTGTTGCTTAAGCGAGCTGATGTGGATGTCAATATAGCAGACGAACTGGGCCGAACACCATTATCCTGGGCAGCCGAACGTAGACATGAGGCTGTAGTCCGCTTGTTGCTTGAGCGAGCCGATGTCGATGTCAATATGGCGGCTTGCGGCCGAGCACCATTGTCCTACGCAGTTAAATGTGGACATGAGGCTGTATTCCGCTTGTTGCTTAAGCGAGCTGATGTGGATGTCAATATAGCAGACGAACTGGGCCGAACACCATTATCCTGGGCAGCCGAACGTGGACATGAGGCTGTAGTCCGCTTGTTGCTTGAGCGAGCCGATGTCGATGTCAATATGGCGGGTTTCAGCACAACACCATTGTCCTGGGCAGCCAAACGTGGACATGACGCTGTAGTCCGCTTGTTACTTGAGCGAGCCGATGTCGATGTCAATATGGCAGGCTCAAACGGCCGAACACCATTATCCTGGGCAGCCGAACATGGACATGAGGCTGTATTCCGCTTGTTGCTTGAGCGAGCCGATGTCAATATCAATATGGCAGATTCAAACAGCCGAACACCATTGTCCTACGCAGCTGAACACGGACATGAGGCTGTAGTCCGCTTGTTGCTTGAGCGAGCCGATGTCGATGTCAATATGGCGGGTTTGGGCCCAACACCATTGTCCTACGCAGCTGAAGGTGGACATGAGGCTGTAGTCCGCTTGTTGCTTGAGCAGGCCGATGTCGATGTCAATATGGCGGATTCAGACGGCCGAACACCATTATCCTGGGCAGCCGCACATGGGAATGAGGCTGTAGTCCGCTTGTTGCTTGAGCGGGCCGATGGCGATGTCAATATGGCGGATTCAGACGGCCGAACACTATTATCCTGGGCAGCCGCACATGGACATGAGGCTGTAGTCCGCTTGTTGCTTGAGCGAGCCGATGTCGATGTCAATATGGCAGGCAACCGAACACCATTGTCCTACGCAGCTGAACACGGACATGAGGCTGTAGTCCGCTTGTTGCTTGAGCGAGCCGATGTCAATGTCAATATGGCAGGCAGATACACCAACCGAACACCATTGTCCTACGCAGCTGAACACGGACATGAGGCTGTAGTCCGCTTGTTGCTTGAGCGAGCTGATATCGATGTCAATATAACGAGATCAAACGGCCTAACACCATTATCCTGGGCAGCCGTAGGTGGACATGAGGCTGTAGTCCGCTTGTTGCTTGAGCGAGCCAATGTCGATATCAATATGACGGATGACCACGGCTACACGCCATTGGCGTGGGCAGTCCAACATGGAGATAAGGCTGTAGTCCGCTTGTTGCTTGAGCGAGCCGATGTCGAGGTCAATATGGCAGATTCAAACGGCCTAACACCATTATCCGAGGCAGCCGTACGTGGACGTGGGGCTGTAGTCCGCTTGTTGCTTGAGCGAGCCGATGTCGATGTCAATATGGCGGATTCAGACGGCCAAACACCATTGTCCAGGGCAGCCAAATATGGACATGAGGCTGTAGTCCGCCTGTTGCTCGGACGACCAGAACTTGACATTAACTTACCGGATAGACGTGGCAGAACACCCCTCTCTATAGCGATTGACAGGCAATACCACCCAATAGTCAAGCTGCTCCGTGATCGTGGTGCACAATTGAACCCCTCGCCGACCACACCTTCACCTGGACAGAAGCGAAAACTGAGCGTAAGTGCAGACCTGGTGTGCCATCGGAGGTCGAAATCGCCTCGCAGCTAGACTCTAGTTCTATTCCAAAACTTTGCCTCTCTATACATATATATCCATCTCATGCAACAAAGGAGGATCAAGGTGACAGGATTCAGGCGCTCGTAGAGGCAGGGGCGGAGGCTTTGAGAAAGGGGTGGTTGGGAAAAGAGGGTGGTTACGTGTTTTGGCAGTCCATTTCTATTGCTTGCTGGTTTAGTCTACTTGCTTTTGTAGTGCAATATTATTTATGCTCACCATAGTCTAGCGTGGGAATGAAAGAAGGAATTATTTCGGCAGCGAAGGTCACTACGTGCATTGTGTTATATGTTACCGCGTGCAAATTTGTGAATATAAATTACCATAGACTAACCTTCGGGTTTGCAGAAATATCTAACCTGAAGAACCGTTTTGTAGATCTTTTCGTGCGTGCTTCGATAGATGTGATTTTTCCGGCCTTTTTTTTGAATACAGTAGGGTTGGTGCGAGCAAACACCTCAACGTCCAAGATCCCTGACAATAGTGTTGAGACAAAATGCAGATAGTATGGGTAAGGCTGTTCTCGTAGCCAGGGGTAAGGCGGGAATCCGCAGCTCAGACTAATAAACCCCTCCTGGCCCGTCTCTGGGGCGACCGGATTCCTGAAAGAACCTCAACACCTGTCTAATTCCACTGCCACTCCCCTTTCGTTTCCTTCGACCGCTCCCAAAGGAAACTGTTGAGCTTTGGGTAGAAAGAGATGATTGTTATTCCTTCGTAGAGAGAGTAGCCAAAGTAATACACCTATAGAAATAGAGCATGAGGTTGCTCTCGGGCCCTTACCACCCTTTATCACGGACCTCTCTGATATCCGACACCTCCGACACTCCGACATTACTGTAGATCTCTAACAGAAACACCAAAAGCGAACTTGACATTATCGACATATGTTAACATGAAGTGGATGTGCTTCTTGAGAACATAGGAGCGCACTATGTTGACATACACACACCTAACTTAGCTTAACTAAAGGCAGCGACATGCACAGGATGAACGATGGTCGTAAGGCAAGAAGGCAATTATTGCCTCAGTCGCACAATTAATCCTCACTTGGCTGTTGCTCTGTTCTACGTTGTGCTACTGTGGATATAATTGATGAGCCAGTTACTCTTCACTACCACAGCGCTATCGCACTAACAAGGTGTCACTTGCAAGTTTCTGCCAATGGTGAAGCTGGTAAATTGCGACCCCCCAACCTACACAACAGGAGATAATGCGGTTTTGATGTAATTAATCTGCTGTGCTCCTAGATCGCTATGCGCTACGAATACAGTTCTGTAAGCACAAATAGAGTTTTTCGTCAACACCGTTACTCTAGGAAAATTACCAAATTTTTCTTGTGTTATTCTTGCTCTGAGCGAAAGTTTTGAAGTTGTGTTCTTTTCTATGCAGAGCTATCCGGAATCCTCTACCATCTCTGGAGTTGACCAATATTCCTGTTTGCGGGACGACAGGCATTGTATTGAAGGCAAGCTGAAAACTCTGGTGGTTGTATTGCCAGAAAAGGCGGTATCACTAGAATTCCTGCATCGAACCAGCAGGAATACTATTGAATGCAGCGAAATGTATACCCTATCAGCTAAATGTTGTGATACAAGCAATTCTAGTGCCCGTACTAATCAGAAGGACGATAGTGAATATAGTGACACTTACGTCTTGAAAAGACACCAATAACACCGTCCATAAATGAGCTAATGAGCTATATATGACCGAAAAGGCCTCAGCAAAACGCTTCGATGCGCGGCTATACATGTTCCTCCAGACGGGCCCTAAACGCACTTGCCGCAAGTGCAGACATGTATGCGGGATTTGTTTTGATTGTCTATCTACACGCATGTGCAGAAAGAAGGCAAGAAGTTTTTCTATTTTTTTTTTTTCCCCGCAAGCTCCCAGTCACCAGAAAACCTGCCACCTAACAACGGTATAAATAACTCTCTGGCAAGCCGGATTCAAGCTCGACATCCCTCACCGCAAAACATCAGCGCCCATGGCACTGCAGCACACTCCCATCTTCACACCCTCATTAACAGCCGCTCGTTCAACTCTCATTCAAAAAGCGGGTCGTCCAGCGAGGGCGTTACTTCTAAAGGTACCTTCCACAGCTGTCTAGCAGTGGTTTGCCCGCGGCAACTGTGGCAAGGCATAAGTCCCCATTTACGTACAATGCAACTGCGAGCCGAACTGAAACCGGCAACCTTCACATTGTTGGGAACACGGCGAAAACACAATTTCATGAAATGATCCCGCAGGGCTTCTACTCTGTGCGCCTGCATCACCTTTGGATTAATGCCTCCCGCGCTGTGCGGCCAGGGTTGGTATTTGCCCTCCTTCGAAGTCGTGGGCCTGCCACGCCTTCTATATATACATTTCGCGGATCCTCTGATTCCGCAAGGCTTTCCCTTCACCACCGCTCCCAACGCCGTCGGCCTCGAGCACATTAGATTTCTTCTGCGGCAATACTCGCCTGCGCCGTCCCACTTGCTCGCCGTTCGATCGCGATCAACCTCCGCAAATGATGGCTATGGGACACACACCATCCTGGGATAACCGCTTGTTGGGATTGGGGTGTGTTTGGGCGCGGGGATGGCGATAGTGAAGGTTTCCTCCGCCGCGTCCTAGTTGCTTCTTCCGCGCTGGAAACCGGAGGATCAAATGTTTGCTAGTCCCCTGAAATCTCTAGTACAGGGTTGCTCGCGTCCTACACGTCTTCCTTACCATCAACAGCATCCGCTTCTCGCCACTGGACCAAAACTAAATCGGTCAAGATTGGCTGGCTGGTGCAAATCGCGCGGAAACCTCCCCCACAATACTCCGTCGGACAGCACAGCTCCCTCAATCGAGGTCCCACGCTTGCAAGCTGTCACCCTGATCCGAGAGCTCCGCTGCACAAGATGGATGGGGCGCCCATGCGGCAACCGCCCCTTCTGTCCCCACCGGGAGTGCATCTGGCTTTGGTGTGGAAGGCGCATGGCATAGTTCTGCCTGCGGAGAAGGCCGAGGTTAACAAGAGGGTTGGAGGGCAAAATGGGCGACGAAGGCAATCCAAACCTCGGGGGGTTCTGTGGTAGGATTGTAAAACGATGACATATATATATCGGTGCGGGATGGGTTACTGGGTGCGGATGAGAGTGCAGGAAATTTGATAGAGCGTGTATTGCTCTGTCCCCGCGTCCTCGAATGTCCGCCGTCTGGCAGAGATGCTATAAGTGGTGTGCCCTTCGTCAACACCGGCAAGGGTGCAAGCATCTCTCCCCTGGCCGCCCAGAGACGGGGAACCAGCTCGACCACAGAGTCCCGTTTTTGTGGGACAGGGCATGCCATGGGTCCCTCCTGACCCCAGGAACTCATTCACCCTGGGTGGACCCACGTCAACCTCGAAGGCCCCGCTGGTTGCGTCCCTGCTGATTTGGAGGAGCATTTTCGGCGGGGGCAGCTGGTGATTCATGCTCGGTCCCTTCGCCCCCTTCCCATTCACTCTGGGAATGGGGAATGTTGCAGCTGGCTCCTGCATTGCCCTTCCGCCTGCGGGGTTATATATACCACTAGCACTCCATCAGCAGCTGCACCAACTACAGCATGCGCGGGGTGGGGGAGCATCACTTTGGCATGGTGCTCTTGATTGTGCTGTTGCGTTGCTTTGCGATGCCGGCGACCACGACGATAAGTCGGTGTTCCCTAGCCTGGGTCAGCCAGCTTACCACTGGCATCTCCATCACAACCTGCGCCTCCTGAGGAGTTTCTTTAGCTCTCTCTCTTCCCCGCAACTCTTTCCGCGGAGCACTCCTATCCCATCTCATCCAGTGCCACGCGGGGCGTTCGAGTCGCTAAAGCCGTTGCTTCGTCACCCCCGAACAACCCCCTCCCTCTGGCGGCGCCTCACCGTCACAACTAGGAGAGCTCCACGTGCAGCAAACGCCCATACAGCCCCAAACACAGACACAAATGCAGCGCGTCTTAACAACCGGCTGATAACGACGACGAAGTTGCGCACCGTCGCTGCCGGTGATGACGCCGTACCGGGTGAGGATGTGGAGCTGCCGTAGGAGGGCTGCTGGGGTGGTCCAAGCGCTGGTGGAGAATCCTGAGGGGGCGCAGGTCAGACGCAGGCTCAGCCGAAGCATGACCATGGAGACGATATCGGCGAGGGCGGTTGGGTGGGGGCAGAGGCAAGGCCCTGAGCAGAAGCAAGGACGGCAAGCGATCGCTTGGGTTCCTTCCGGCATTACACACCAAGTCTCCAGCTTTTTATATATATAGACACCCACACTTGCTTCGACAGTGCATCAAGGCATCTCGACTGCACCCCGGCTGCTGGATCGGGAAGGATCGGGCTGAATGGTGCGGTTCCGGCTGATGCACTGTGGGGCCGGGAGGAAGGCGGCAAATGTTCTCGCCCACTGGCGAACATTGCAGCAAATAATTTCCACCCTCTACCACCTCCACTCCAGCCAATAAAGGCCGCTTGCTGTACCCTCACCTTGTCCATCAGGTGGGGGCGGTTTTCCGGGGCGGGGAGGAAGGGTTATGGGACGAGCAACCCCAGATCAACAAAGGGCCAGAGCTTGCCCCTAGTAATGGACCGCCTTCTCCCTTTCCGCTTGCTCATTCCTCGTGAGCAATTGCAGAGGAGGCGCGGGCGTACGATCAAGAGGCATACCCCTAACAGTGTCAGCCAGACCCCATCCCAGGCCTCTGCATACTCCAAGGAGGAAAAGAGAATTTTGGACCCTCCCCCCCGGAGACACAGAGCAAAACGGAGCAAAGCACGCCGCAGCAAACAACGTCAGCCAATAGAATGCCCATTTCCGGCGTTCCGAGTGTGGAGGACAATTGGTTCAGCCTGGGAGCCCTTCGAAGACTTTTGTGCTGAGCGCCGCACGTGTCGAAGAGTCCAGACAATGGAAGTTGTGAGAAGAATCCATGCGGCCCTTCCCCAACCAGCCTTCATTCTTGGTTTTGATATGTTCCTGCAGAGAGAGTTTTGAAGTTCATACTCCAGAAGCTTGCAAGTGAACACGTGGGAAGAGAGACGGAGGGCCCTTGGTCATGATTGCTTACTTTTCGATTTTCTGGACTCTGACAAAGATTGCGTTAGTTGGGACGCCATGAATGCTAGCAAGTATTGTTGAGAAAAAGCGGAGGAACGGCCAGGACGAAGGTGCGACTGGAGAGGCGCGCACGTGGTATTTGTTGACGGCGCTGGCTTGTCACGCGGATGCAGCTTAGTCGAAGTTTACTCTACATAATATATATCCAACGCCCACTGTGTCTACCACCCGCCTCAACGATTCTGGACCCGCTCCAAGCCCAGTTCGAGAAAGGCAGACTTGCCCTCCCTCCACCAGCAGTCCCTCCTCTGCTCCTCCTGTTCCATTCTGTGGGTTGGAGATGGAGGGTAACTTCCCCTTTTACTCTCAGGGGATGTTAGGGAGCGGGACCGTAGAGAGGAGGTTTTTCGTCTCTCTACGACTACCTACCACCCTGGGGAACGCACAAATCAAAAACGATAAAGCAACGCTTACACTACTTGGTCTTCCCTGGCCATGTTCGAAAATTCAGTTCGAAAGGATTGCGGATCGTATCAACCGTCGTCAAGGAGGATGGGGGGATGCAAGGGCAAAGTGCCGGCCGACAAAATAATCGATGAAATATATACCCTCCAAAAACGTTCCGGGATATAAGAGTATCTTTCTCTTCTATCTCGTACCGCGCACCGGAGGCCACGATTTTCTCCGGCTCATGGGCTTGGGTCATAGGGACAATCTTCTGTGGCCCCCTCATATGCCAATGCATCTCCGCGGCGCGGCATGAGGCCGGACGACAACCCCCATGCCTAGCTGCCAACATCACCGGACACGCGAGCATCGCGGTGAGGTGGAGAAGTGCATCTGCCTTGTAACGCGGTGAATTTGGAAATGCTAGTGTTCGTTCGGTCCCTGCAGGAGAGTATTGTATAGATGCGCCGGAAAGGCATCGCAACATGAATCCCAACGGGACTGTTTATCCTGACAGCGGGGCGATATATGAGCACTTAGCACCGAATGCTTGATGGGGTAGCTGATATGCGAGGCTGGACGGATCGGACACCTCGCAGGGAATTTTCCCTAGGTTGTTTGTTTTGTTCTGTGGGCTGGGGAATACGGAGTTAGAATATAATCATGTGCCGGGGTTTATTGGGGGACTAAATGTGACAACTAAATATGTTTGATTTGGACACGCGGAGAGTGGGTTTATGTTACTTTAGCATGAGGGCCAATACTAGATGAAAGTTGAACCTCAGGAGTTAAAAGAAAAAAAAATCTAGAGGTTATAAATATATTAGATATAGAAGACTGTTCAGGTAGAAGACAGAGAGATGGGAGAGAATGTTGTTTTTTTTAAATATCATTACTCGCTTGCCGTCCTGTGGGCTATGGCGAAATTAGGTACATAGGAAATAGTTAAAAATAAGATGTGACAGACTGCTTCGTTCCTCCCCTATATGATGAGAAATCAACGGATTAAAATGTGCAAGACTGCCCCGTTCTTCCCCTATTTGGTGATGCATCTGTTAGCCTCCTCTTGCCCATGTCAGCATGGCCGCCAACGTACCCCCCTGTTCCTTCTCTTCTGGAGGGGCTTCCACCGCCGCCCGACTGTTACGGTGTCTGCAATTGCAGCGAAATGTAGGCGTAACTTAGGACAACGCTTGGAACTTGACCTTTGTATAGAGGCCGTGGAGGCCTCTATATATAGGCGTCCAGCGTGTCGGTTATTCATTATTCTATTTAACATTGAGTGGTAATTAACAAACTTCTCTCTCATCATCCCTCGCCATAGCCCATAGGGCGGCATGCGAGTACTGATATAAAAAAAAAAAAAATAAAATAAAATAAAATAAAAAATAAAAAATAAAAAATAAAACTCTCATTGTTGTCGTCTCTTCTTCCTCCCCGCACCACCGGCACTCTGGGCTTTCTGCTTTTTGTATCTGGAATTTCTAGGAGTAGAGACCTTTGCCGCACAGGAGTCCTCCCATGCTTTCCTTACTGCCTGTGCTGCCGCTTCCGGGGTCGGTTTGCCTTCGGATATGCTCTGGAGCTTTTATGGCCACTTGGGCCTCTCCCCGAGGTAGGCTTTTTTTTTTTTTTTTTTTATTTCACGTAACCCCGCTTGCAGCTGTTCGCCATGGCAGGGTCCCCGAGGTAGGCTGATGTCGGGGTGGCGTTCTCCTTCCACACTCCTAGGCCCGTTCGCCCATCGATCCGGCTCCCGTCGGTGTATGTTGCCTTCCAGCCTTGGTCTTCCTCTTCTTCTATGCGCTCTTGCAATTCGTCTCTCGGCCTTTGCATCCAAGGTGTTGGGTGCCGCCAACAGTATTGGGTCCTTCCATTCCAGGGAACCATGGTGTGAGGGGACTTGCGTCTGGCTCCTCGTATGCAATGGGCTCGAGGCCGAGAGCACGAGGCGAAGAGCACGAGGCAGAGTGAGATGTATATTGAAGTCTAGAGAAAGAAAAGTCCAGGAGTTCCCCCTTCCCTGGAAGGACCCTCCATGCCATCTCGCTATCGCTACTACCCCAAGAGGTAACATCTCGCTACTACCCGAAGAAGTAACCTCACACGTGGAGGCACTTTGTGTCTTCCTCCCAATGATGCGCTGTGCTATCGTGTATTGCCATTTTCCAGTTTGTCTAGCTTGTGCTCTGGCGGTGCGCCCCTCGCGTAGTCTATCCACGCCCAGCACCCCCAGGTGGCGATTGTTCTGGCGATGCTCGTGTATAGTTGTCTCTTTTTTGCTGGCTCGAGGTGACCTAGTCTCCCTACCACTCCCCACGCGGCTTTGGCCAGGTTTAGCCTTTTGTTGAAGTGTGGTCGACGTGTAGCACCGCTATGCTGTATTCTGGTCCCTTTATCCCGATGGTAATGGTCTCTCTCTTTGTTGGGTCCATCTCATAGCCTTCCTGCCTGGCCTCGTTCTCCAGCTGTTCCCGGTGGGTGGCGGGAATGGAAAGATTTTGAGAAGCAAAAGTGGGTAGAGCACCAGGAGAACGGGGAGGAGGTGGATACCCTGGAACAACTGTTCCACTCACTGAAAGCGTAGAGAGGGAGGGGGTCTTCGTGGGGTGGAGACGAAGGAATTTCCGCGGGAGCGGCGGGGAGGGAAGGATTTTTCGTTTGTAGAGGTGGCGGCGGAAGAATGATGTAGTTACTATCAAGCGCCGCGTGGAGGTGCGGCGAGGAGGGGGCGCGACTCTCGTATGTAGAGTAGGCGGTGGAGGAGTAGGTATACATGCTTGCCTCCGAGCATCGAGGGTTTAGACCCAGGGGCCCTGCCATGGCAAGCAGCTGCAAGCGGGGTTACGTCTAAAAAAAAAAAAAAAAAAAAAGTCATCTTCGTTCCGATCCAGTCCCGGTCCTGGTGAAGATGAAATCTAGGAGTGCTTTCCTGGCTCTGCCTTCGACGATCCGTGTCCATGTCGGCGTCCTGGCTCCAGTACACTCCTGCTATTCTTCTGCCCTTCATTTCCACTACTGCGTGCTCTCCTGCTCCTGTCGCCGTCACCCCTTCTAGTTTATCCTTCCGAACGTAAGCTGCGATCCTTCTCTCCTGTTGTGCTGTGTAAACTGTCGAGAACTCCGGGTGAAAAGTCGTTCCCCTCGCCTATGCCAGTGAACAAAATGCCTACCTTGCTGTCCGCTGCCTCCTGTAACGCCAGATCGGTGCTTATTACCGATCTCCCAACGTTCCGGTAGGCGACCCTTAACATGACGTTACTCCTTTCCCTGGTGCCCTTGGGGACGTTGTAGTGTTAGTTGTATCTCGGTTGCCCGCCTTTTCTGCTCTTTCGCAGCCACTTTCGTGTCCTCTTTTCTTGCCACAGCATTGGCACGATTTGGCAAACGGTTTCTCGTTGAGGTTTACTAGCTCCCCATGGAACTAGTGTCTTCTGGGTGAGCTTTTGAGATGTTTCGGCAAATTCCTGTTTGGGCACCCATTCGATCACCTGTCCTACGACCAAATGCCGGCAGAATCCGTCTGGTGCTATGTATATATATCTTCTTGCCTTGCCAGAGTTCTCCTTTCCTAGGCCTTCCCTGAGCTATATTTTGACCTTTGTTCCTCGAGAGAGCAGACCCGACTTTAGCGTTTCCACTACACCATCCGTCACGAAAACTGATACCGCCTTGTTTGAGGCTTTTACTGGTATCTGCTGATCTGTCAGCTGTCTTATCGTTCTTGCCGATATGACTCCCGGGATTCTCGATTCTCAGGTCTTTCCCGATTCTTTGTAGTGACTCCTTCGTGTTAATGTCAACGTGACCAGCACGACCATCCTGTAGTCCTGATCCACCGCTAGTTGCTGGTGTCCCTCCATTTGGGCCTTTTCCAGCGGCGCCATCTTCCGAGGGCCTGTCTTGTGTGACGTATCCTCCATGAGTAGAATCCTCTCCTTGGGGAAGTTCGGGTCCAGCGCCGTGAATCTCACTTTGTATGGGGCTTCTGACCCTAGGTTTTTGTTTATCCTGTCTCTCATCATCTTGTGTTCGGTGAGGCTCCTCGCCGCCGGGTCCTCGTCAATCTCCTTCCAGGCCCTGCCATGGCGGAAAGCTGCATGCGGGGTCACGTGAAAAAAAAAAAAAATCTCCTTCCCGCCGAAGACCCTGGCTTGCCATATTCTCTTTGCCAGTGGCGGTTTATTGTTCTCTGTCTTTTGCTGGTTTCCTCCCAACTTGCTCGCGTCCGGTGGAGGTGCTGATTCTTTTGTCTTGGGGCCTGTTTGCGGGTTCTTTTCGGTCGTTGTCAGTGCTGGGGGTGCGTGTTGCTGGGGATGTTCACGGTGGCCGAATCCTCTTTCTTGTCATTCTGCTGTTGTGGTGTCTGCTGAACTGGTGTGACGGCTGTTACGGCTTTCTCGCCGCTCTGTGGAGGCGCGGTGTTATGCTGGGGAGCGCTTTCACCGCCCTTCTTTGCCACCCTTGGCATGGCCTTTTTGTTGGCTCTCGCTCTACCTTTGGGTCCTTTAGGTGGTGTTGTGATCTCCCAATCTCGTATTGTTGTAACTGATGCCTTCCATCCTCTCTGGGGCTCCTTCGCTGCTTCGTATTGTTAGGTCAACGATGGCCGGTGTGATGGCCGGTGTCGGTGTGGCTGGTTGTGTTAATGGGTGGCGTTCCACCTTTCTTCGTCCTAGTGATGGGAGAGAATGTACCAATAACCATCACTAAGCGGAAGCTCGAAACGGTGTCCTCCGTTGCTGGTACAATGGAGGCGCAAAGAAATCACCTTTTAGAGCCCGTCTCCTCCATATAGCTTCTTCGCGAGTGATTGAACTGCCCTCCCACGACAGCTCCATCCTGCGAGTTGAGGTCCGCTCCCGACAGTCGAATTCTTCTTAGCCCTTGACTCCAATACTTGAGAAAGCCGTAGCCACACTCCCACTAACTGCGTCTACCAACTTTCCCAATCACAGCACCACTAGCGGCAGGATCTCATGACCTCCCCCTGGTAGTAAATTCTCCCTCCCAAACGAGACCATCGTACACCCGCATGAAGTATATAAAACGCCTCCCTCTCACCTAGCCCGCGCAAAAAGAAAGAAAACCTTATCGACCTATCCACATTCCATCATCGACACGGCTTAACCAAAGCGCAGGATCTAACCTTCGTACTCCCTGACACCCAACTGGGCCTAATGCTGTGCAACAATTGCGAAGACGAACATATCAACTCATTATATGAGGGATTTGTTTGGAGAGCACAAAAACTCAGTTTCGCTCTCACACATGCTTGATACCGGTTTGCCCGGCAGGGCATAGGGTGCGAAGGTATTAGAAACCATAGAGAAGTATTTTTTGTTTTGTATTCATGTGCCGTCACCGCGTATCTCAAGGAGCTACTCGTACTCCAGGTCCAGGGGAAAGAGGTATCCGGAGTTTCAAATGCAGCTTCACGCGCATGTTTTCATTGGTATCTTGGGATATTGGTATCTCTGGCTGTCGTCTGAGTACATGCCCTTCGAAAATCGACCTATCTTTTTAATCCTTCATTGAACATCATTTAGGCCTCTCATAGCCCCCTCTTCCCGCATCACCCAACTCCGCTGACCTCCATCTCTGTGCATCACAGTAGTATCGATCGTACCTGTTTCACGGTTACACACGCCACTACCACATGAAACGCAGCGGGATACCTGTAACCTTCCAACAGTTGATATAAGACCATGAACCTTTGCACGACCTCTTAGCACTTTTTTGCATCATTTCATCTCTCCCACCCTATTCGCTGCCTTTTTGGTTTATTATGTTTCCTAGTTTCCTCTCTCTTTACTTCTCCCTCTTGTTATTCTTTTTCCTGTTTCCAAGAATAGATTTACCTCACATCCGCTGTGCAGTCGCACGCAGAATACTGTGGCTTTAGGTTTCACACGAGTCCAAATTTCGGCCTGCGAAGGTTTGCGCCTCCAAACCTTGCTAGAAGCCCAATATCCCTCTCGGAGGTCGTACCGATTGCAAGCGGCAAATCGATGATGACGCCCAGCCGGTACCACCAATTGCTGAGGATCAGAAAATTTAACTCAGCAGGACGTGGAACAAGTTCTTGCACGTATATATATATGTAGGTCGACTCATCCCGTTCCTTCTCATTCTGCCGGTTCCTCTTCAGATTTAAAGCGCATCTGCAACTCTTGATTTGCTCCGCTGTGCCTCTGAATCCGTATCAACCCCTCCCGACTTATTGCCAACTTCATCCCGGCTTTGCCTGCGTCCTGTTTTTGTTTTAGCTATAAGCACCAACAATGGGCGGTCTGGTCCTCTGGCTGATTGTGGTCATCCCATTCGCAGTGATCATCGTGGCAGCAATAGGGTAAGCTCGCATTCCGATTCACCGACCTGCCTCACCCCTCCCCTCCCTCTCCCATTTTTTTATCACTACTCGTATAGCGCCGCGAGGACCTCGCCTTGTTAGTGGGTGTCTGTCACCAGTATATAAGGCCCCCGCTAACATCCTCTCCTCCCCCAGCTTCTCCCTCATCGGCCGGCGGCTCCGCCATAGGTATCATAGCCGGTTCCACCTTCTTCCCCATAGCCGGCAAGGACACCTCCGCCTCCCATCGGACGTCAACATCACCACCACCCACAATCCGCACCCCTCTCCCTCACAATCAGCTGCCATCGAGCTCACCTCGATGTCCCCTGGCGGCCCATCCGTGGCCACCCGCACGCCCGCTGCCAACCGCCCCCGCCGCCGCTCCCCTGTCGACGAGGAAATCGCGCTTGAGGTCCTGGAACTCCAGAATACTGACCTCTTGCGCAGGCACAGGGAGCGGATGGCGGCGTTACAGCAGCTGGAGGGATTTCTTCCTCCCCAGACCACAGCACCTGAATGGGAGGAAGTGAAAACAGAGACACCACCTCCAGCGTACCTCCGCTACTCGCTCTCTGCTCCTGTTGGGCCGGTGGGACACGTCTACCACCACCACCGGCACTACCATAACCACACTCACCTCTATCGGAGGTCAAGTACCGGGCCGTGGAGAGGAGGCCGGAGTTCACATGCCTCGAACTTCCGAGCTCAGGCGGCTCCCCCTCAGGAGGGTGGTATCAGGAGAGAAGCGGGAATTCCCAGCGCGGCGGTTGACGAAACGGTCGCTTATATAACGCCCTCGCCTCACCACACTCCCTTTCCTCCCCCGAGCACCGACGTGACTGTTCCCTGGCCCGGTCCGCTTGTCGCCTCCAGGAGGAGCTCAGGGGCTCTCGAGAACTGGTGGGCCTCCACCCACCGAATATCCTCCGCCGAGCCGCCACAGATCGACCTGGAAATAGACTCCGGGCCGGAGTTCCAGATCGATCTGGAGCGGACGATGGCGGGGGACCTGGAAGTGGAGGAAGTCCCCGTGGTTTTGTTGCGCTCCCCTTCCCCTGTCTGGTTCGGCCCTCGCGGCAGCGGAGTTCTGCGGGGAAGAGGCAAGGGGAAGGGAAAGGCGGCAGAAAAGCCGGGCCGAGGGGGCGAGGGTTGAGCATTCGTGGCTCGGCTGGGGGTGCTGGGGGGTGTTTGGAGGTCGGAGATCGCTGGAGGCAGGCCGGCGGAGGAAGGTGGGATAAATCCCTGGGCTTTTTTTTTATTTTTTTTTTTTTTATATCATTACTCGCGTGCCGCCCTATGGGCTATGGCGAGGTAAATCCCTGGGTAGGTAAGGAGTACCTGGAGAACCTGGGGAAGAGGAAGAAGGTCTCAACATCCAGGTAACCGTGGTGGAACGAGGATGTAGAGAGCGGAGAGTGTCCACTACCGCGGTAGCGTGCGAGGGGGCTAAGTGAATTTCCGGGACGAAGGAGAATGCCTCGAGGGAAATATATACATGTTCTTCAATTGGAGGAATTCCCGGAAGTCAGTCTCTTGGAGTATGACATTATAAATAAATGAAAATTCGAAGCCCATCAATCAGATGGCCAAATCCAAGCCACGCAGACTCACCTAGCTCGCTGTCTCCCCCATAAAGTTATCGTGCAGTCCATAGCAACGTAAATGTAAAGCCGTACCGGAACTCATCTGGATAGCTGTCATATGTATGACGAGCCCCGTTCCTTGGTCAGGGAATACGTCCTTATGTGTACGTCAGATCGAAGCAGTTGAGCGAGAGCCCCCCAGAGCATTCAAATTCCAGTAATGCTTGCTCCATTCTCAAGAAGTCTTCTTCGGCTAGTCTCGTGTCGTTCTTGTCTTAGGCAATCATGTTGTGCTTCGTCCCCTAGACACAAAACTTTGGTTAGTTGGGAAAGAATGAAAAGAAGACGGGCTGAAGGGGATTCTCTTGTTTACCGACCGTGTGTCGTGTCATCTGGTCGTGCTCCCCCGCTCTGCTCGTCTGCATTGGCGACCTCTGCGATATTCCGCTGATCTCCTCCCATCGTTCTGTCCTCCCCGATTTCGAAAGCTGCTGACGTGTATCCTCCCTCATCCGCTCGCTTCTTCAGCTGCCTCGTTTCGCGAATGAAAATTCGACGCGTTAGCTGGTGTAAGACGTAAGTTGGTGCCTCAGTGCTGGAACCTTGGATGGATGCCGCGACGCATGCGGGAGTGATCAGAGGCATCGTAGGCTTGGCAGTTGTCGTCGGCTACACGACACACAGCGAGCGGTGAAGCTGCATCATCACGTACACAGCAGCCCCGACTTCAAATGAGACACTATATTCGAAGGAAATATTTTCAACAAGTAAAGCTAAGTATATCACCATCTCACTGACCACCGACGACACTGACTCATTTCAATTCACCCAACCGAATCCTCATTCTTATCCCAATTCTGGACTATACCATCCTCGCTGCCTGTTCCTCTCGAGAGTTCATACACGTCTGGGCTAAAGTAGCTATATACAGACCAATAGAGACATGTATATATATGTGCACCCACATCCACATCACCAGCCGTGCCATGGAGAACAGCTGCAAGCGGGGTTATGTGATATAAAAAAAAAGAAACCTCCTACAAGCACATCTATACCTCATCCCCAGCTCAGCACAAGCTGCAAGCGGGGTTATGTGATATAAAAAAAAGAAACCTCCTACAAGCTCATCTATACCTCATCCCCAGTTCAGCACAGCACCACACTCAAATCATCTTTGTCCTCTACCATCCACACTCCTGTCGCCGTCGCCATCGTCGTTTTCTGGCAACCTCCTCCACTCCACCCCACAATCACAGGAGCACAGTGGGATGGAGCCTGTTGTTGTTGTTGGAGGAGAAGCCAGATCCATGAACTTCGCATAGAGCAGAGGACATGAACAAAGATAGTACAGGGTACATGAGGCAACTTGAAGGCAAGAGAGACGAACAAAGGAGAAATGTCAAAGGAAACTCAAAACAAGATTGATACAAGCCTTCCCACCGATCTTCATTTTCTAAAGTACCGCGAACCTCAGAGTCCTGCAAGCTTCAGCCGGAGACACTTCTGGCGGCGCAGAAGCAGGCAGGGCAGGAGGCAAGCAGATTTCTCGGAGATATTCCCTAGGGCTCACGACCCCAGGGGCACCCCGACTGCACAAGTGAACAGACACATTGTTAGTCAAATTGTTAAATTGGTCAATTCACAAGTTTCAAAAAGAAAAACAGGATATGAAAGGAACACTTACGAATATCTTTGGCAGACTCATTTTGTGCGAGGTTTGTACAGGATGTTGCTGGTGGGTATCCAGCAAACAGAGCCCGTGTCCCTTACACAGAGAAACACATACCCCAAGAGGCGGCTCTTGTGCTTGTGTTAAACCTTAGGCTTGTCGTATGCGAGATTCCAAAGACATCATGGAATTGCGAAAGGAACGTCTGCTATAGCTGCAGTTCATATACCCTGTCAGTCTCTTGCAAAAAATAGAAAAAAAAAACAGTAGGATAAAACTCACCATTGACTTCCAAGTCGCAGGAAAAAAGGGAAGGATGAAGATGAGGCGGTGATTAGGTTTTCGAATAAACCACGCGCCACGTGAGAGAAAGTTCGACGGGACCGGAGTCGAAGAGAAGTTCTGATTTAACTCCTCTAGCGCTGACGTTCGATGAAGACCACGACGCAGACCGCAATGGTCTTTCTATTGGTATTGGAGGCTCCTCGATGAGGAATTGGAGGGGGATCGGAGGATGAATTGAGCAGAGAAAGGCTGGAAGACTAGCGTCGGATTCCATCTTTTTCCAGCTGCCCTGTGGTTGTGTACATTACCTCTGGTGTACATCATCATGGGGAATGGGTATAAAGCTCATGCATGCTTCGGGGATTAAGTCTGGTGTCTCGATGGAGTCTGAAGAGGGAACGAAAGAGAAGAGAAGGGATAGGAGACATGGGTATTTAAAGGGCGTCTGTTTGCGCGATTTTATGTGCGCGTAGGGCACAGGGCTTATCCGCGTCGGCCTTGGCCGAGGTGTTTACGTAAAGATAATGGAATGTTGGGTGGCAGTGGGCTGTCACGTGAGCGGGAGATTGGTGGCGCTCACTGTCATTATCGGGGTGGCTTTGGCGCCAGTGGAGTAGTGATAGTAACTTGAATAGGGGATCTTAAGGGACACCAAGGAACGTTCGGCGATGCCGGTGAACGACAGAAGAAAAGGTACATCCACGTTCTCAGTCGTCAATATACGGGCCGCTAATGTTATAAAGGCTATTAGCCCCCTTGCGTCAGGAGACTAGTAATTATGAAAGTCATTCATAACTGTCAGAGACCCGGGCAGCGAGGCCAGACCAGGATAGCTCAGACCCGTTCATTACCTAAATATATTACCAATGTTCCTCCCTAACGAGGGAGCGAGGAATGAGCAACCTGAGAGCACTACGTTATATTTGGCAGAACGTGGCTCGGTTTTGATCGATTGAGGTATGTAGAAGAGAGTCTGTATTGTTTATTTGTTCATTTATTTGTTCGTTTACACACCCCTAATAGAGAAATCTTCGTTTTTTGTTATTTTTAACTGTCAAGTCACGAAACCCGCATACAGCAAGCCCACGGCAGGTCCACATATACAAGACTATCCATATACCTCCCTACGGGGGGGCATTGCAACCAGGCTACCAGATACCCCACTCATTTACGCATATATTTTCCCTAGGGAAAGGGCCTCTCCTCCTCCACGGGCCCGCACACTGCTGGGCTATGGTGAATAGCCCACAGGGCGGCACGCGACTAATGATATAAAAAAAATCAAAAAAACCTGCTGGGCTATGACGGGGCATGAATGATTCCCCGTCGTCAAGGAAGCTCAGTACGCACGGACAAAAGTCAAAACCACAAAAAAAAAAAAAAAAAAAAAAAAAAAAAAAAAAAAAAAAAAAAGTCTACAAACGTTATGGCCTACGACCCTCACTAGTGGGAAACATATTAAGCTACGTACAGGAGTGGGGATGGAATCGAATTGAACGGAGTGCCGTTTGAGTAAGCAAGTAACACGCGGACAACTGGGGTCAGCGCAGACTTCGAAATAACTGGTGTGTCTAGGCTATTGAGGGATTTTTGGGTTATAGATGTCGACCACCGCCTCGTGCTCCAATCCAGCCACTGGAAGGCTATGTTTTTTTTTATCATTACTTAAAAGTACCTTGATGGCTACGGAGAGGTGACTGAAAACCTACAGCAGTCAAATGATTGATTGTGGAGAGACGATGTCCAGATCTATCTCGAGTATCTGCATATATGGGACGGTGGCACTGGTAAGTCGAGATAACCTAAATATCATCTCTCCACGACTTATAATTTTTTTCTTCTTCTAGGGGGAGGGGGGTCACGTACTTCCGCATACAGGCTATCAGCCTAGAGAAGGACCCATATTTTTTTTTTTCAAAAACATAATCACATAACCCCGCTTGCAGCACGAAGCCATGGCAGGGTCCCTGGGCAAGCCCTCATAGCCCGGAGACAGACTGAAAGAAAATTTCTAAGTACATGACCTCACCCCCGTGTTCTCCACCCCCCCTGCTCTTCTAAAACCTGATTCCGGAAAAGAACCTCTCCAGCTCATCCGATTCCTCTCCATTCTCTGCTATCCGTTTCCAGTTCTTCTCCATATCTCCC
Organism: Kalaharituber pfeilii; assembly: GCA_015179045.1. Lineage (NCBI taxonomy): Eukaryota > Fungi > Ascomycota > Pezizomycetes > Pezizales > Pezizaceae > Kalaharituber > Kalaharituber pfeilii. The sequence continues at coordinate 473,621 of WHUZ01000038.1, read as the reverse complement.
CATTCTCTGAAGCCTTCTGGACGAAATCTTTGCTGACAGCACCGGAAAGCTAAGTGCTCCCCAGTATGGACCTCCCCACACCCGCACCTCTCCGATTCTGCCACCCCCAGTCTCTTCAACCATGCCTTACACCTGCCCCTCTCCAGGCGCATGGATGTTAAGTTAGACGCCGCTATTCTGTTCCACTCCATGACCTTTCCCCCCCAATACCCCTTCACCTCTTTCTTCTCTTTCCTCTACGCTTTGAGCCTCTGGCGCACTCCACTCCCTGTGGCCACTTCCCTCCCTTTCTGCTTCGTCCCCTTCTTCGCCTGTTTATCCGCTTCTTCATTTCCCACATCAGCCTCGCATCTCCCCCCTTCTTCTTTCTCCTCGCCAGGATATCCGCTGCCCTTCTTACATCCTCCATCTGCCCCTTCCCTTCTCTGCCTGCTTTCTGGATCGCCATAATAGCCGCCTCCGAGTCCAGGCACACCAGCACCTCCTCCTCCTCCTCCACTGATTCCAGTGCTCTTCTCACCCCTCTCACCTCACCGTCAAACACCGTCGCAGTCTTCCCCACCACCTCTGCCACTACTGCCGAACCCCCCCACACTCCCGCCCCAATCTTGCTCTCTTCCATCTTACTGCCATCTGAGTAGAGTATTGCTCTCTCTCTTCCGGCCTCCTCCACTGAGGTTTCCCACTCTTCTCTACCCCCCCCCCCCTTTCTCCCCAGCCTCACCGCTATCTCCACCTTCACCTTCTCGCACTCCCCTCCCCATGGAAATTACCTACGTACACTACAAACAAGCCATTCCTGTCGTACTGCTTTATGGGTAACCTAGGTCGAGGCTAACGGGCTTGTAGTTTGGCTGGTCTTTCATAGGTTGCATATGCCAGGGCCGGACGCAGAAGGGGACGGGGCGGTTGACATGTCGATATCCTTTAATTGCTCAGTACATAGACTCGACCAGTTAACTATCGAGAAGTCGGCGGTGAACCCCAGCTCATAACCTTTTCCAGAGTTCTGCCTGGTGGAGGAATACTACTCAGTTCAATCAACCAAGGTGGAATTTGAGGTACTATATATACTACACCGCGAAAGGAAGAACGACTGTAATATTACTAAAGAGATAACAAAAATATGATAAGAATACAGATCACGTAAAGACTAGGTTTGGAAGTTACAACGTAAAAGACACCAAACTTTGTGCAAATATTGGACAATAAACTATGGCAGACAAGGCTCCAAGTAGCCGTCACGAAGATCCATCACAGGACTATAAGTATATATAGTATCTCACAATGTTCTTCCCTCTTCTTATTTTTTGCTGTATAGAGTACAGGAGACGGAAGTTTTTTTTTTTTTTTTTTTTTTTTTTTTTGATATCATTGTTCGCGTGCCGCCCTATGGGCTATGGCGAATAGCCGGAAGCTTGTGACAAGGTGGCAGGATACAGTAGATGGAACGTGTACGAATATAGACCGGTGCCAATCAGATTACGTAGATTGTTTCCTAAGATGCTCTTGACGATCAAAGCTACTTTAGTGCTGTCACCCAGGAAATGAAAGGTAAGTATGGCAGGTGCTACATTTTGTAGCTTAAGTGCCATGCTTCGAGCAGCCTCACGGTGGAATAAGACTACGTAGTCTTATGGCGGTCCAGTGCCCGGACCTTAGACAAGTCAAGGAAGGGCAGGTTTGAGGTCATGATCTCATGAAAACAATCAATGAGAAAAACTATATTTGAAAACGTATCATTCTGCCCTGCTGGCGCAATCGGTAGCGCATAAGACTTCTAATCTTAAGGTTGCGAGTTCAAGTCTCGCGTGGGGTGCGCTTTCTTTTTGCTCTGCTTGTCGAGTCCCTCCTCCTAGTTGTTGTTGTTGATTGATGTTCGGAAGACCCTGGGGTCAAGAGCCATTCATAATCTGACGCCGAGCTAGGTGCTAGCTGTGAAGTATTATCCCTTCTGTTTACGCGGGTATGTACGTCTCAGGATAATTATTTTATTCCTATTTACAGGGACATTAGCCCCAGGGCGGAAGCTAGAAGCAAACTGGATGCCACTTCCTAATCCCCACGAAGTACCCTACCCTATTTAGAGGTTCTTCACACTTGAACCAATCTCTCCGGCAACATGAAGATTTGAATGACGAATACTGTAGAAAAATAGAGGGAAACATTGGATACGACAAGCCTGAATTCCTTATAAGCGTGCAAACACACGCAACGCGCACCGCTAGTGTTGATCTCTCAGATATTGCTGATCTCATTTACGTTAGAGGAAGGACAAAGTCGACTGATTAGAGTTCGACCAACGTACAGGTGGAAGTTCGAGACCTATTTAAAATTGAGATCTCGGGTACAAAGAGAATGTAGATATTCCCAAAGGATTAGAATATGTAAGTCAAGTGTGTGTAACTTGATCCTCCTGAGTTTAAAGATATCTAGACGTATCAAGAGTAAAGAACGAAGAGACAGAAACATCCAGAATACATGACGTATGAGAGAACTAGAAATAGAACAGAAAGTGATGGAACATTACAGAATGATATAAAGAAATAGAAGAAACAGAAGGTTTTTTTTTTTTTTCTATTTATTTCGCGTAACCCCGCTTGCAGCTGTTCGCCATGGCAGGGCCCCTGGGCCTGGACCCTTAATGCTCGGAGGCAAATATAGAAACAGAAGGTAGTGGAAATACTGCACGTTGTACTATACCATTTTCGACAATAAGTACAGGATCAACGTTCCAGAGCCATATATCTATATTTCCCCCAAATTCCTTCTCTTACACATTTCCAATTCCTGCCTGTAGTCCAAAACGATAGATACATCGTTGCATTTTTTTCACGATGTATATAACGGACATAATTCGTAGTCGTTTGTCCTGAAGGAGGTGCAAGAGGTTGCTGGGAAAATGTATGGGTAACCGAAAATATAGGGGGAGTATCAGGGTAATGCATGCGTGGAATACCAGTATCTGTAAGGAATTCCTCGAAATCCGAAATAATAGGCTCAGGCAGCTTCTCGCACATGAGATTCCAGAAAATCGCAAATGCGGCTGATACTTGCTGATAGTACTCCTTCTTATCACTATCCGAATATTTGGCCTGATGATTTTTCACCCATTCAAAGGCTGGTTTCGAAAGATTTCCAGTCGTATAGCCCTGAAGAACCATTTTTCCGGGATTGTCCAGCTACAAATATTAGTCCCAGTAAATAAACAAAAATATATATATATACTCACCCAAAACGATTTCCCAACTTCAAGGGTATCTGTATCATAAACTACTATATTATCAGTAGCATTAAGTACTAACTGCAGCTGGTTTATATCAAGGAACCCCACTGGATAGTGCTTACGCCGCTCATCAGCAAGAGTATAAGTTTCCATATAGTGTGCCCAATTTGTAAATGTAGTAGAGGTTTCGGCAACCCAGGTATCAATAGCAGGATAGGGTACTTTCAGGCGCTTCAAATAATAAAAAGCTACTGCAGTAGAAGTAGTTCTACTACCAATACCTGCACTCTTGAGTACCCCCCTCCTCCCTCGGTGCATGCGCTTCCTCCTTCAATCTTTTCAGAATAATAACAAAATCCTTTGCAGCACTATACCGCAAAGGAATCCCATCCTTCTGCAAATATGTAAAAAGGTCCCGCCGGTACTTCTAGATATCCTGCCTTTTTTTTTTTTTTTTTTTTTTTTATTTCATGAATCGCATGCCGCCCTATGGGCTATGGCGATGAGATATCCTGCCTGCAGAAAAAATCCTGTAAGGCCCTGCATAGCAGCCTCTCGACAGCATCCAAAGTAGACTCAGTGATACGAGGTACCTCCCACTGCTGCGAGAAATCCTTTATAGATAGTCCACTAGACAAATTGTACTACTACTATCAAGCACAGTGATCTTGTACGGATGGTAGTAGCCAGTAGTATCCAGGATATTGTATAGTAAAATCAAGCAGCAGCAGTAGTACTAAGCATCCTGTGCCAGTAGGATGTATGCCAGCCGGATATACTATAGCATAAACAGTTAGCTATAAATACACAAGTATCAAAGCAGGACAGCCAAGTACAATACGATGGTGCCAAAAGGGGGTAGATGTGGTATGGTTACTGTACCACTGGTGTGCAGACCGGTCACAGTACTATGCAGTACGAATCGTAATGTGTAAGCAGGGCGAACCGCAATGTAGGAAAACGACGCGTACTGTGGTATAAAGGGCAGTGCGAACCGTGGTGTAAAGTGGTACTGTTAAAAGCGGCGCTGTAGGGATCAGTTTTATAGGAAGTAAAGGCGGAAGTGCTGGCAGGAGTGCAGGCGAAAGTGCACGCGAAACTACAGATGCAGCTAGCGCGCACATTACGCCAAGACACACCGGCCGGAGGCCGCCCCATCGCGTGAATATATATATACATACGACAAATGTATAACATGAAGTAGTAAACAAAAACAATGAACCTATGATGGCTAAGGGTTCGGTCTGACAAGTTTGGAGGGGACACGGCCCGCCTCATATGTTCGGACTCGATCATGGTTCCCACTGGCATCCAACCGTGTAAGTAAACTCCGACCAGATCGACTAATCATGTCCGATCGGTCATTATATGTCTATACATTGACGCAGATCTCTCGGACTGCTAGGGTGCAGCCCGTGAACTTTAGATAGTGATGGTTTCCAACAAATACCACCGTGACGGGATACTGTCTGTGGGTACCACTACCAACTTCTGTCTGTGTTTATGAAGACTACTGGTGAACACAGAAGCATCTACAGCCATAGACTGAAGAAAACGAGGCATCCCGTCCGCTCTGCCATATCTAACCTTCAGATCGCCAAGCTAGTACTACGGTGGGTGACCACGTGGGAATCTTTGGTGCCGTAGATATTTTTTTTTTCCAAAAAATCTTTGTTTCCTTTTTCTTTTGTTTGTTATTTTGGTCTCAGTATTGATGCTGGCTGCGAGTAGGTACTAAAACAGATAGGGCAATTGTATGAGAACCGGTACTGATATGTTCTCTTAATGCTCCTGCTTACGCATGCTCTCAGAATAATACTCATTGCAGGTATATGGCACTACTACATCACTATATGCTATTAGGTTAATTTGATACCACCAAATTAGAATTACAGATAAAATTCCAAAAGTTCAATCAATTAATGGTAAAATGTATTGTCCTCAATCCCCATTAGGACATTATTATATCTACTCCGACTATTCTTTGCACTGCCATCGCCAACAGGTGTACGCAGGGGTATGTGCTTTAAAACAAAAAATGGTCCGCGGAGAAAGAGTTCAGGGTAAGGGTTGATGGGGAGGGCCATCATGCTCTAACGTGAGGACCGGAAGTTCAGCGCTCAATGGTTTCGGTCGAGATATTGGCATGATCTGGTGTTTGCTATGCGCTGCTAGGGACCATGCCGTCAGTCGTTGTATTACACCTCCGCACGTGCCCGACCTGTACCTCATTGTCTTTACCGTGCCGTAGCGATCGATTAACCAGGCAGAATCATCACTAGCATACTTTCGGGTTGATCAACACGGCAATATCCTCCTTCGGGTAGACCATGACAGAACCGGGCCTGAAGACACACATGTAGAGTAACCACATTCACCTGAGGGTCTGAGGGCTGAACACTGTGCAGGAGCATACGGGATACACAGAGTCAATTAAAAACGCCTTCTGATTCATGGCCCCAAAAGTTCCAGTTTTCACGGCCTAACGGAAATATGCACTTTCTATATTCTACCTTTTCATGACCAATCCATAACGTACTGTGACAAACAGGCTGTTCTCACGTTCCTGCTCCTAGAACAACACATCAATACTGTTGAAAGATACGAGCTGAGGTGTGCATACAATGCACGAGTTAAGCTGATACAAGACAAGCTGATGCTGTCACTATGTTCAGCTGTTGTTACCACTGCATATGTCGTCATCTTCAGCTCTCATCATATTGCAGCAACACAGCCTCATGTCTTGGCTCAGCTACTTTGGCAAACTCATGCTCGTGACAACGTCATAAGTCTGATAACTATGTCATATATTTTAATGACTCTCCTGTATATAAATCATTGTTTTTCTCTCTCATGTTCAGTATCAATTAAGCCAGCAGACTATACAGATCTATTACCATCTCGTTTTACAACAAATACACACTGGCCCCTGCCTGTGTCATCCAGTCATGATCATCCTTCCCAACAAACGAAGAATACCAGTTACAGTGCTCGTATGTCCATGCATACTGCACAACCACTCCCGTCTCATTTGCCACCCTCGCGATGTCATTTGACGGGTCCATGCCGTACCATCCCGGAACATCTGGGTCCTGCCATCTCTCCCAATCCGATACAAACACCACCTTCTCAAGCCTGCCCTTGCCACCGAACGTCCCCTTGCCCCTCTCCCGCATGTACTGCCCCACGATGTTCGCAGCCTGCTCTAGCTCCCACCAACACCCATCCAGCGGCTGGAGCTCGTCAACAAGTCTCAGAACCTCTAGCCCCTCCGGGAGCGCCTGGGATAAACTCATTCCGCTCTCATTATTGAGGCCCAGCAGAAGACTCAAGTTGGTGGTCAGGTCCCGCAGCTTGGTGAATCCCGACAGCGAGAGAGCCCGAGCATCGCCCCTGAAGCCACATTCAGTCCCTAGTATCATCGTGCTTAGGTCCAATGAGCCGAACATGAAAGTGCGGAGGGTAAGCGTTGTCAAGGTATCCTTGACGTGGCTGAGTGCGGAGCCAAGAACGAAGTAATCAACCCACCGGTGCTCGGTGATAATGATGTTTCGGAGGTGAGTGTAACAGAGTGTGGATAGGTTTGGTGTGCAGGCTAGCAATGATTTCAGGGTTGGAAGGTGCGCATTGGTAAGTGATAAATGCACAACGGTTTCTGAGTTTGGGATAGTGTAGAGTGCCTCGTCCCAAATGAGAGGGCCTTTATCTAAGGCCGACAGTTCTAGGTCTTCTAGGCCAGAATGGAAAAGGAATGGGACTGCAAAATCTTTCAGGTCGCAGTCATAATCCTGCAATCGCATTGGGTTCGGGTACCGGGTTGCCTTTATCATGGCCTTCTTCAGGAACGGGAATGCTTGGCCGTGCACTTGGATGTCCGATAAACTTAGGGAGCAGGATCTCTGGGAAGGCTCAAGAAGATGCGACAGCATCTTCCACATACATTCAGGCTGCGTCCGCCCACCCCCATAGTCCAGCGTCACATGGTCCAGCGTCAACCTGAGCTCGCGAAGACCGCCGCCGGCTTGTGCACCCTCCCTATTCGAAATCGCCACAAGAAGCAATATCACCGCGGCGCTCGCGTCCAGTGACCCTTTCTCAGTTTCTCAATCCACCACTCGGCATCTAATCCCTCCTTCACTAGCAACCTCCGCAATCTTTTGACTTCGGACTTGATGAATATCTTGGACTCTCCCGCTGTGATCCCAGCGCCTGGATCCTCTAGGTTCCATCGCACTAGCTCGAGATGACGTATGTACCGGGCTAGAGAGGGACAGTTGACAAGAGAACGGAGAAGATAATTCAGCGGACGGTGGAAGTGGTCGAGCCGCGGGTCAGACCAGGTGAAGGAGATGGTATGGTAGAGATGCGGGAGCGCAAGGCTGCGGAGGAACTTGTTGGTGTTGCAGACAGCGAGCAGGGTACTGCGGGGGAGGGGAGGGGTTGAGCTAAGGATTTCTGAGATGAGTTCGGGTGGGAGGAAAGGGGCCATGGTGTATTTGTAGGGTGAGCGCTGGAGGAAATGCCGTTATAGCGGGAGGAGAATGGGGATGAGGTTGTGGGGAAGTATGTGTCAAGGCGAGATAGACCGTAGGCCTTCCCGCTGCCGATTCCGATGTCGAGATGCTGTTTGACCTGCTGGAAAAAGGCAAAGCTTGCATTGAAATCAGTATTCTAGTGACATTTCTCCGCAGCCAAGTTTGCCGACTCACCACGTTGCTTCTTGGGTAAATTGAATTTTTCTCCCACTCTAAACGAAAAACAATAAACCTCCGAGTATCCGTGGGAATTGGAGTTGCAAATGGTCGTCGCAGGTGACGTGAAAGCTCAATTGGTCCGTAATACCAATAGCGGCGAAAAGCGCACTGTTTTCCTTCGAATTTTCTTGCTGTCTCTTTTGGCTGGTGGAGCGAATCCGAATTATGGTATTTGTTGATGTAGTACGTGGGGGGGTAGCCTCGTCCCCAGGCGTTTGTAGAAGCCTGAGATTAGCTAATCGGGTGATCACGTGAGTGCCAAGAACTGTAAATGTAATAAAAACTGTCATTTAAATGGTTGTATGTTTTTATTACATTTACAGTTCTTGGCACTCACGTGATCACCCGATTAGCTAATCTCAGGCTTCTACAACCGCCTGGGGACTTTTTTTTTTTTTTTTTATGTCACATGACCCCGCTTGTAGCTGTTCGCCATGGCAGGGCAACCGCCTGGGGACGAGGCTAAGGCATGCTAGCAACATCAGGTAAATTGCGGAATATACAGCAGATGTGCCTGAATATTTGGAGAATATTTGATGGCTACACCGTTTTCAATGATATGTAGGGAAAGTATAGCATTCAATCCCCCTCTTACATAGCAAAGGATCACATACACTAAATACTACATCACTATCCTCAACTATAGCCCTTTGGTATGAGACTAAGCTCTTTGCACTCTCAAATGAATATAGAAAAAGGTAGCTAAGTTAAATGGTGACGGAATTGTTGAAAATGGTATAGTACAACGTTCAGTCTTTCCACCCGGTTCTGTTCTTCTATATCATTCTCTAATATTCTACTACTTTCTAGTTTTCTCTTATACGTCATGTATTCATTTGTCATGCATCATGCATTCTAGATATTTCTGTCTCTGCGTTCTTTACTCTTGACACTTCTAGATATTTCTAAAGTCATGTGAGCATCACGTTACATACACGTGACTTGCTTCTTCATTCCTTATTTGGAAATATCTACATTTTCTTTGTACTCGAGACCTCAATTATAAATAGGTCTCGAATTTCCTCCTGTACGTAGGTTGAACTTTAATCAATCAACTTGGTTCTTACAACAGGAATAAAGTTGGTGTGGATTCCCGTAGCCTCAAAAGCAGTCACCGAAATTTTGAAAGTGCAGGAAGTGCTAAGAAATCGATAGACCTTGCACCTGAGGTCCGTTTAGCATTCATAGACCATTTGAACTCGATTGAAGATAAAATTTGCTTTCGCTTTTTACTACAACAAAGAGGCGACTTGAGAATGCGTACATGAGTAGTGACATAGAGATCATGACAATTCACTTCCGGGATCTAATTATTACTCAATCCGGTATATAGGTCTAGTGTCAGCTTACCATATTGGCCAATCGTATCCTTTGGGTGTAGTGGCCAGAACGGACCTGATATCGACAGTCCGCCAATCATTTTCCGCGTTCGAAAGAAGGGAGGGAAATATATATATATTGTGCGATCAATTTATGTTTGTTTCCTTGGGTATTTTCACTTGGTATCTTTGCATGCTCCCAGCCAGTTGGGGCACATTTGATCCAATAGAGGAATCGGCGAGGAACAGGGGACGATACTAACGACTTTTCTTACTCTGGGCAGGCTACAGGGAGTGGTGGCGATACGTCTCTGTAATGTTGGAACTGAGGTGACTCGCATATACGCCCTGCCATGGCGAACCGCTACAAGCGGGGTCACGTGAAAAAAAAAAAAAAAAAAAAAAAGACTCGCATATATAAGGACAATAAGCGCGAACAGGGTTGCGACTGCAATCTGGACTCACGTTGGATATTGATATGGCAATTGCCCAATTGTGTGGGTGGTGGGTTCATGGTAAGTTCGGCTAGCACTCAAGGCGGTGTATTTGATCTGACGAACAGTGCAGAAGATATGATGAATGTCAGATAATGGCCACGAGTGAAGTTGAATTCCACGGGACTAAGGGGACACCACTGTCACATGCACTTCTACTGCGGCGCGCCAACATGCATATTATGACATTACCGACGGCACCGCTCCTAGGAATGTCACTAGAGGTAACATATGATTTTCGCAAATTTTTTTTTTTATTTCATTAATCGCGTGCCGATCCTTGCTAGTCCTCTGCGTAGCTTATATAGCACATTTATGTGACTGCAATTCCGTCGCATATCGCTTGCATATGTATATCCACCGACCGCCCGCCCTACGGTTGCGGTGAACCCGTAACAAAGCTTTTGTCACAGCCCGTACCTTTTTTTTTTTTTTTATATATATCATTATTCGCGTGCCGCCCTATGGGCTATGGCGAGGTTTAGGTACATAAGATGTGAAAGAAATGTAAACAGGAAAATAAGTGTCACGCGCACCTATGACCATCCAACCCATTCAAGTAGTTTTGCCAGTGTATCCCTGTCTCTGTCTCCGTCTTTGGGGGGTTTCCGTATTTCCTCCTCCCCCGGGCCCGTACCTTACAGCCCTCCTGCAGGCAGCCGACAAGCTCATAGAACCAGCTAGCTATAGGTAGCTATTTTTTTTTTTTTTTTTTAATTTCATTACTCGCATGCCGCCCTACGGGCTATGGCGAGGGTTTATTTCAAAGGAAAAACTAACTAAACGACTAAATACATGTGGGGCCCGCGGGTCTATATGTGTATTGCGGGGGAGCGGCCAGCATCTGTCTCATCTCCTTCCTCTCTCTGTCTCGTACTGGCTCGCCTTGAGCCATCTCCCTCCAAGTCGCACCCTGTCGATGTCTTGAGGTCCTCCAAGTAGACCACGACGGAGCTGGTCTTCTTGCCTTCTCCGATGAGGATGTCTTTTTTCCGAAGCCATCGGATCCCTACTATATAGGTAGCTAGCCAGCCGTCAGTTACAGTCCTCCTGCCGACAGCCAGCAAGCTCATTGGAACCGGCCAGCCATAGGTAGCTAGCCAGCTGCCAGTACAGCCCGCCTACCTGCCAAAGTAGGCCTATGTTTGTATTATGTTTCTTGGCTAATGGGCCTATCGTATATAAAGGCCCCATCTGGCCCTCATGTATATAGTTCTTCCTCTCCTTGTCTGTTGCCTTCTTAATAGACCCATATGGCTCCTCGCAGTCCAATGTTCTTGTTATTCTTGCCAACCACTAAATCTTATTCAGTATCTGATCTTCCTCTCTGCGTCTGATCTTCCTCTCTTCCTTTTTCACCAAGCCTGCCATCGCCGCTGAACCGGCACCGTTGAACCGGCTGAACTGGAACCGCTGAACTGCCACTCACGAGCCTCTCCTGTCAAGCCTTCTTCTGTCAAGTTTATCAAGCCTCTGGTATTCAGTGCTTGAGAGACTACTGTTACCCTGAACTGGTCGTATCCCTTAGCAACGCCCGCCCCCCGCGCGTGACAGCTTTGCTGTATGATACTGCAAATGAGATAACTGTTCCTGATTGATGGTATACACATAGCTTAATATATATTCATTCGGGTAAAAAAACATTATTCATGGTTGACCAACAGACTGGTTAGGTTTGCTTTAGGCTCCTACAATAGAACCTGATTCAACGTTGAGCTGTGCGGGGACCGGTAACCCCCCGCTGTTAGTGCCTTAGAAAAAAAAGTGATTTCATACAACTTGAATAACATGCCAAATCCTGGACTGAGTGACTCTAAAGACATGATTTCCTCGCCTAAGGAAATTTAAACTCTAATCAATGGAACCAGCCTTCGAAAAACACTGGAAGGACTCGTTTCCTTGTCCGCAATACTGCAAGGGCCAATTTGATTGTCTAGATAGCACCCCGCCAACCTCCTGATCAACAGTGTAATGTCACTCCTCGTTGTCATCACTCTCATTGGAATCTGAATTAAACGTCCCATTTGTAAAGCAATCCTTTGACCCATGATCCCGCTCTTTCTTCCCAGGTACAGTAGAACAGTGTATAACCTCTTGTTCCCGAGCACTCGCTTCACGCCAATCGCCTATCAAGAACTCATCAATACCTCAAACAGAAATCTCGTTTTCTGCACTCCCATCAATTGGTAGTGCAATAGCACATGCTCGAAAGCTTTTAGTAGAAGCCCTGTATCATGCTTTTCATTTCACAAGAGTGGCTGCAGTTGTGTTTGTGTCGGAGGACCTGATGCATTGCTTGGATCTCTGTCACGAAGTCTCGGGGAATCTGTTGACCTCAAAAGGTTGCATGTCATCGACTAATATGATATGTCTGTTGAAAACCATGCAGCCAAGGTTTTGAGAATCGGAGGTTGTCCTATAGGACCCGATCAGAAGGATTCTTTCTAACAGAATCTGGGTATATAAATTCAAACGCTCCCGCTCTTTGGTTTGAACCACCACTAACGAACTGGTAATCCTTTCAATAGAGGTTTCTTGAAATTTGGATCCCATGATGCCTAGTAGTCTGTTAGCAATATTAGAAATAGATAGATTATAACTTAATCTCCAACCTGGGCTTTTGTAGAGCATATTGAGTGACAGCTATCGATGTCACTATTCGATTCCCTAGATAGTTGGTGATCCACCCAGAGAGTATAGTGTTAGTAATGTCCAGATCTTTAGCTGCTCTATATTTGGATGCGCCATCTTGCCAATGAGCTTTTGAGTGCGAACTTCAGCTCCCCTGGATAGGATACTCGCTTTCTCCCCTTCTGTGAAGTATATGTTGACGAGCGGCAAACATGGATCACCAGGAGGTTCCACTGACTTGGATATCCCTGGATTGAAAACACGATACTTATTGCATAAATCTAGCGAATCCATGAGAGGCAACGGTAATGCTCTGCATGAGGGCCTGGTAGAGGACGATATGGGGGACTCCATCTTGAAGAATTGGTTATCTGAATAGCCACTCGGATGAACGTAGATATTTCGTTATTTCCATGAGGTGTGTATTGACTGTAAAAGTTGTTATATCCCTGATCTCAGAAATTTGGCTTGATCTGATTTCAGTTCCACAGCGTGGGGCGACTGCAAAAATTCCCGTCCTGTGTCTCGTATTGCGGAATAGTTATCAAAGTTTTGAATAAATAAGGAGGCGAAGGGCTAAGGAAATAAGGACGAGACAACATGGCTGAAGAGCATCTTCATAATTAGGGTTTTCTTTTCTTTTCGTTTTAATATCGTTATTCGTATACCCCTCTTCAGGCTGCGCCGCTGCGACGAGATTAGCTAAAAAGATTAGGATATTCAACGATCACTTAACAATCCACAATTTTCCTTTCATATAGGGAGGGTTTCACCGCCAACGGGTTTTTTTTTTTTTTTATATCACATAACCCCACTTACAGCTATTCACCATAGCAGAGCAAACACCAACAAAATTAATACCATTAAATATTCCTCAATTCTTCTATCGATTTGTGTTGCTTGAAACGTTCCAGCTTCGCTGAATGTTGTGATATCCTGCAGAAAAAAAGTTCTCAAGGTCAACTTTGAGTATACCTGTTGACTACAAAACGAACATCGCTAAGGAATAAAAATAACTCCGACTGCTAGCTTTTGCTTACTGTCAAGGGTGCTTCCCCCCTCCCCCCCAACGTTCATAGCAGCTTAACTCGTAACCGCAACGGTGGTTGGGAAAGGGATGGGCAGGATAGAAGGTTGCGATGATGGAAGTTTGCAGAAGTTGTGGAGGGAGGAGCCTTCTCACTTATATTGTACTTAATTATGTCACACTTTAGCCCGTTCCTTGTCATAGTTCACCACGAAGTACCGGACACTCCTCTCAAAAAAATCAACCTGACGCGGATTATTCCCTCCCATAATCTGGGTAGCGGGATTATGGGGCCCCACAGAAAAAGCCGAAAAAAAAGCCAACACTGGGTCCAGGGCTTACCCTGAACCACGGCATCCTACTCTTTCTGCGGTTTCCCGGTTCAAGAAAAGTCGCCCGGGGATGTGCATGAATATGCATCCGAAATGAGTATGGGGTGGAAATAAGCATAGCCTATCATGTTATGGCATACATGTTTCGGTATTAGGATGTTGGTCGTTTATCCCTTCGTGCATCTGACCTATGGTACAGTGCATGACTCCGGTTATTGTTGTCTCTCCATTTGCGCATATTTGAGACTAAATCTTTTCGTCTAGCCACAACCCTTCACCTGAATTGTGCCGTGTGCGAGGTTGAGACTGTAAGACTGTGTAAGTAGTTTGTGCTCTCCGGATCTGTGTTCGTCTAGCTGCGTTTTAACAACGAAGATGGAGGTAATCGTACCATGTTACTGCACAAACATCTCTTTATAAAGATATCAACTATTCGTGAATACCCTTTGCGATTCTAGCCGTGTAGTGCTCAAAAGGTTGATAACATTCAACCTAATCTTGAGGATCTATTGCCTATGGATTGTCCCTCGTCCTATAGATGAGTCTGACATATCCTGTTACCCTCCAGGTGCACCTTTAACAGACTGATGCTCTTCAATAATAGTAATATCATTTTTCCCAATGAATGCAAGCGATAGCCTCTTCGGACGTTTGGGGTGCAAGAACTAATATCTCTCAGCCATGTTTCCAGGTTCCAGAAGCAGTTTCGCGGTCCCCTTGGGAAGCGACGGGCAGGACAAGGTGAGGAAATAAAGAGCCTGAATTCGGTTATTTGTTCCTTATCTTATCTGGCACTACTTTTTGGAATGTTTAATTCTTTCAGAACGTGTTATTTTGTTACCGTGTGCCGTGGAAATACTATGGGTGCTTTCCGCCAACGTTCAGATAGCACCCTTTCTGCGTCCATATAGCGCTCCTGTAGCTACCCCGTTCAGTATATAAATCACTATCCTCATTTAAGGCCTCGTGCATTGTGAAATGCCTCCCACTAGTCCCGTCATCGTTGAGGAAAGCAGGAGCTGAGTTCGAGAAGTAATGAAGGTAGCAGCTTGAGGAGGTACAGTAGCACTACCAGAGTCATCATTGCGTCGGACAAGGCGGTGTATTCCTAGATATCATTAGCAGGAGGAGAGATGTCAACATATTGTTGGGCTGGCGGAGGAATAGTTGACCTACTTTGAAGACATTTAGTACTGTTATTGAAACCCGGAGGGATAGTAGTTTTTGTATAGATCTTTAGCGAAGAATGTATTGCTGGAACCAAAAACGTATGTATGTATTGACTGCTTTCTTGGATTTTGTGTATGGCAGTTATCATCATCTTCCGTCCCCAAGTACCGCTCTTGCACTGCAACCGGCAGCAAATTGATAGAAGCACTGTAGTCCAGCCCATTGCAAAGTAAGTACTCATAACGGTATACACATAATTGGGAAATCTTGTAGGGGAATCAGTACCTACCCTCACCTTACCCCCCCCCCACCCTCCACCCCAACCGTCTACTCATCTTCTGCTTTCCACACTTACCCTATACCTTGCCATTGTGGCTCTACAACAGTACTATCCAATTGCTTTCCATGATCCTTTCGATCGTTCTGTATTTCGCCGCAGGAAAGAGTGCCTGTTTGTAATTGTGTCCATGTAGTACTCTTCCGCATGGGCATTGGTCCCGACCGCGTTCGCTCCTGAACTATTGTGTACCCGGCTGCTCGATTACCATCTCTCGTATATAGTCAGGAGGTTATACGTCCACCAGCAAGCTAAGATCGATAAACCAGTTGGCGCTCACTCCAATGTTTGATGACGCTTTAGGAGGGTAACTGAATTCGACGAAGCATAAAGACCGTAGATCTAGATTTGGGCATGGGCACTTAGTACAAAACGTACAACGTATACAAGTTTGGATAAATGGAACGCGAAAAGAAGTACCGTAGTAACTAACAACCCCTCACGATAAATGCTGCGATCGCTGCTGTAGATGAACTTAGTGATGCACATGCGCGCTGGGTGTTATTTTCAAGGAAGATGCGCATTGCACTGAAGGGAGCGGATGTTGCAGAAGAGGCGGTGGCGGAGGGGTAGCAAAGAGGTGGTTAGGAAGGGGAAGGTGTGGTAATCCGAGTTTTCAGGGCCACATGTGAGTACTGACCAAGAGGAGCAAGGTGTATCGTGTAGGTTACTTCCCTCAGCGGCTGTTCTAGTGTATAGCAGGGCGGAGTCGGCGTTGGTATACTATCAAGGAGCATCATCCTGAACATCGCAGCACAGAGTTATTGACTTGGTTGCAGAAATTGCTTTGCTATGATGTTTGATATTCTACAAACAGAACTGTAGGAGACTCAATCTAGGAATCAAAATTACGCTGCACAATCGTAACTCTCTCTGCTACTGCCTGTAAGTTACACACCCCATTGCTCGTTTCCCAATGTCCCCCAGGCCCCCCCCACCGGCTTCTTCAACTCCTTTTCCATCTTCCTCTCCATCGTCAACCCCTTTTCCATCTCCCTCTCCTCCCTCAGCTCCTCCACCGCCCAACCCACCAGTAGCTACTCTTTCACCACCAGTGGGTGGGTGTGGATCCACCCCTTTTTCGTACATGAATCAAAACAGCAGTGATATGATTAGCATACATGATACTCCACCACAATATTCCTGCTCCCTCCTTCGCCACCTCCAACCCGTTCTCCTGCGACTCCACTTGCCACAAGGAATACCCATCACGTGTTGTGCTGCAAAACGTATATCTGGTATCGACCTCCTGGGCAAGACTCCAAACATGCTCATCAGCAGTAGCAAGAGCAAACAAATGTCCCTTGTGCTGAACTTCCAGTGACCCAAGGGAATGATAGATTCAGTATCCAATATCCGACATCACTTGATGCCAGATAAGGATCTGCTGTATTGAATGCACATTTTGCAGGGCCACCCAACCATTAGTTGGGGGTTGCGATGGCTCCCTCAACCATTAGTTGGCGCCTGCGGTGTCTCCCCAACAATTAGTTGGGGGCTGCAGTGCCTCCGTGTCTATCGTAACTGTTTGGCATCGACTTTGGTAGGAAGCCAAACCTGCAGTGGTCTTGGGGCCGACATCAGTCTATTCTTTTGTGTGTATTAGTAAAATCATAAAACCTTTGTGCAATGAAAAACAAGGAAGTGTATCTTACCTGGTTTTTGTTTGCCTTAGTAGTCACCAAGCAGGCACTGCAGTTCCAGAAATACGCATGGTCATACCAACTGGAGCATTGTGATCTAATCATCACTGGGTACTTCACATCACGCCAGTACCAACTGGCTTTGCTATATCTTTTGTGCAGACTTCATCGAATCACTTTCATCTCCTTTTCCTCCGCACCCACACAAAAGTTGTAAGTGATTTCTCTGAAATCCCGAGACTTATTCTCTTGTTCAACTATTGACACTCAATCTCCATTAGCATTTCTCATCTTGAACCTGAATCACAATTGAAAACAAGAAGAGACAAAGAATCATCAACACTTTACTCACCTCAATCATCATGGCACCTGGACCTTTGGTCTCTGGCCTTGAAACGCCAACTCGTACTCAGGTAGCCACGACAGTAACTGCCTTCGTGGCCGTAAGTTTTCCCCTATACTCACTTTCAATTAGAAGAAACATTCGCTAATACTTATCACTATCACATACCTCACAGAAACACGTCCGTCCAACTCTCTCCCCCACAAGCATCCACTACAAACCCACTTCTTCCGAAACGGGCACAGTCGCCATGACCGTTTCTGCCTCACTCCGCCCTACACTTGGAATCAGAGCTGAACATGGGAACAATTACGATGTGACTTACTTACCACATGAAGCCCAACGTGCCAAGATTGTTGGCATTATCTTTGGGGTCTTGCTCCTGGTGGGTTCAGGGCTCGCGTTGTAAGTGAAATTTTTTTTCTCTTTTTTGCTGTCCTGTCTTGATTTTAATTCTGTTTTTCATCAAACGACTTGGAAAATCTTGATCAGTTTACATACCTTCATTATGTTTTGTATTGTGAGTGTGGTCGTCGATGTTGTTGGCTTTGCTGCTGCTGGTGCACCTTTTGCGATGTGCGTACCACGCAGTTCAGGCCTTCAACACACAGAAGAAAACTTTTTTTCCGTCGAGTTCGTGTCACGAAGCAGAGGCAGGAGATCTTGTGTGCTCCAGACCCCTAACCCACCTGATTCGATTGGAGGCGTCGTCCTCCTCATGAATTTGCAGTGGAAGACCGCAAACTCATGAGAGGCAAGAGGGACAAAGCATTGTTCGGACGCAGGCACCGTCCTCCTGATGAATTTGCAGTGGAAGACCGCAAACTCATGAGGAGGCAGGTGGAACGACGAATGAGTCGGAGGAAGGCGTCGTCATCCTCATGAATTTGCAGTGGAAGACCGCAAACTCACAAGGAGGCAAGAGGGGTAAAGGATGAGGGTGATGGTTTGCTTCTTCATTCCTGAGAGTCGTAACAGGAATCATACCTTGCGCCCCAGGCATTGGAGTTCGGGTGCATGCAGTGGTATACATGTACTTCGATATCCTTTATGTGGATATATGTTTGTGTTCTTCGTGTTCTTGGGGCATTGGGAATATCATGTTGTGGGCGCTGAGACTATAGTATTCGGTCCTCACTCTTGTGTGGTGTGAAGAAAAGAGGGGAAGAAGAATGGAGAAGAAGAGAAAAAATTTTCTCCTCTGACCCAGTTTTATACAACCCATCTTGGAGTACGTGCGCTTACAAATATCTCGGCTTTGTCTTGCTGATTGGAGTACGATGCTTTGTCTCTGTGGCCTTCGAGATCAATTTGTTGCTATATGCAGTATACGCACATTGCACGTTCAAAATACCTAAATCCTACTGCTTCAAATGCCATTTCTTTCCAAGTTAAAATACATTCGTATTTGAGAAACCAGCTAACAATTCCCTCTCCCAAATTACTTAGATGCTGTTATGTCCTCCAACGCTGTAAGATCCGTCAACGTTTTGGACAAGGTCAACGGGACACTGCGGATGGAGCTGCCACCAATGCAAGTAACGACGTTTATAGCTTTTACACAAATGCTTCAAACGAGAGCGAGGCGAGCATCGCTATGCAAAGGATTCAAGAAAGATTGCGGGAGCGGCTTGATGCAAACAGACAACAGAACCGTCCTGGAGGAGAAGTTGATGACAATTATGTTTCTGAAATTCGTCCTGCGACTCCTGGAGAAGAAGTTGATGACAATAATGTTTCCGAACTTCGTCCTGCGACTCCAGTGAGAGAAGATGAAGTCCAAGCACCTCCGAATGTTCCTCCAGCAGCTGCAGTGGGACCAGCACAGTCAAATCATAATGTGCATGAGCAGTCCGGGCTTTCTGACCCTTGCACTGTTGCTGCAATGACTGAACCCGCTTCTTTGCGTTCCCAAGCTTCCTCCAGTAACTCTGGCACTCAATCCACAGTTCAAACAGCTTCGGCTGGACTCCCGGCCACTCCACAGCTTCGCCGAACCCACTTCTCTGCTACTTCACGTTCTAGGTCCCCAGTTAAGTGTGATACAAATACCGGTTGCCCCACTACGGCTTCTATAACATCTCCTGGTAATAACAGCACGGGGCCCCGCAGCCTTCATAGGCGCAGAACTCCAATTAAGCCTTCTGATTTTGCCAGTCATTATCCGCTTCCGCCCCCGAACTTTGCATATTCTGACCATGATCCCATCCACCCAGTAACGTCTTTGACACCAAGTCTGCTTGCTCAGCTGACACCAGCGGCTACCGGCAGCACCGTTACCACTTTGAATACAAACGACGGCAGTGCACAAGGAAGTCCAGCCAAGAGGGCTCAGCTTGTTCCTGCCTTCAGGACAGCAGGTAATGTGTCCAGGATGAACGAAGAACGAATACCGCCTTTGAGGAGAATGAAAGCAGCTTTGGTTGGCATCGTGTCCAAGAAGGGTGTGGTTGCAGAGAAAGATTCGGAGTCAATTAAATCTCGCAGCCGAAGTGCTAGCCCTGTTAAACGTAACGAGTCTCCATGCAAAAAGAATGAAAGCCCAGTTATGTTTCCTGCACTTGAAACCATTCACTGTAAGTACTCCATCCATCCCTGGACTGTCGTTGATAACCTTGGATAAAGCTAATTGCAATGAAGCTGCAAATACCAATGTTGATACACGTGTATTGAGAACGCCTCCTGGTAATCAAGCAACAGGTAGAAAATTCAGTTTCTCCGATGGAGACGATGTATTGGAGGCAGACATTGGAGCTTCCCCGCTTCGATCAGAGGTTGGAGACAATGATGTTCAAAGCAACCAGGCTGGTGTCCAAGATGAAACTCAGGCCAAGGATGCGCCCGAGGAAGAAAATCCTGCTACAGAAAAGCCGTGGTTTATTCTTGCCCCCGGGGCAGCTGAATCCGTCGGGCTTATCTGGAAACCTGTTCCTGATTTCCGTCGCAGAGACTCTGTTACTGGTGAAAAAATCTTTATTCTGAGCAATGCCGCTTTCGAGAGGCCAGAGCGAGAAAAGGAAGCGGATACACCCCGCTCTTCCGTTGAGAATGCTATCTCTGATACCGACAATATCAGTCTTGAAGTTAACGAACCTCTTACGCCGCCGCGTTCAGCAGCCGAAAATATCAGGGCCAACAATCCTGCGCATAGCCCCGCAAAGCCGTCATTCCCTTCACATATGCCTGAACCCAATACATATAGATTCAGTGATACTCCAGCTACGACTTATTCATCTTACGGTACCGCAGTGAAAACAAATGCTCAGCGAGGACCTCCAAGCCCGACAAAAGGAGATATGAAGAACGCCAAGTACAAAATGAAGGCCTGGGTGAAGAGGATGAGCAAGACCTTTGACGATGATGACGAGGAGTACGAGGGATAGGCCTTGCCTGCTATCTCTCTTTTCTATCAGTAAAAACGGTTGTATCTTAACGGTTTGAAGTGGTGGAAAGTTGTTTCGGAAAAACAAAAAGTTTCTGTTTTGTTTTATGAATTTTTCTAATAATTGGCTTAGCTTTTTAATTCCTCCCCTTGTCATCTTTGCATTTCTCTCCCTCAAAAGTCGTTTCATCTTCATAGGTTACCCGGTGTGCATGTTTCTCGGTTTCTGTCTTTATAATTCAGCGTTCCAGGTGTCGACGATCGTGATAGGTGGTATATCTGAATGTCTTGTATCTTAGCCTGCATGTCAAATACCCTCTTCACACGGTCTGTGTTCTTCATGGTTCAACACCATGGCTCTTCCTTGACCCATTTGTACTGTTTCTTTTTAGGTTTACTACCCTGGTCCCAGCCATCACAACATGGTCTTGAGTTTCTTTTTTCTTGTCGTTCCGAGATAAATAGTTGTCGTTTCTGAATTTGGCTCTAGCCTCAATCAACTTTTATTTTTTGCTTGAAATACTGGAAACTTCCCCTGAATCCGTGAACAGTAAGCTATGAAGACAGTGAGCTATAGCTCTTCGTGCCTCATAACCAAGCAGGTCATAGTTCCATATTATTTTGAGGGGAGGTGTGCAAGCTGTCTTGTCCGAGACTATCTCTCGGAACCATATGTCCCGTTTTGTGGAAAGCAAAGGTCAGACTTAGTCAACGTATGCCAGCTCTATAGAGCGTCTATCGGTCGTATTTTCTGTAAGAACACCAGGCTATAGCCTTTGGGCTCTCGGGTGACGGCCACACATGAAGGACAGGAGGAACATTTGATTCGAAAGTTCATGAGCATAGGGACCCAAAGCTGAGCGAGAAATTAGAAACAGGCACAAGAGGAGATGTCGGAGGAGGAGGAGGAGAGCAGTGAGCTTTGCAGTAAGTCCTGCTGTATAGCCTCGATATTTCCGTTTATGGAAGGACGGAGGGGGTACTCTTCTAAGCTTACGCCATATATGCGGGCCTCAGACGGTATAAAGGTTATGAACGTACTCGTGGGAGCTATACCAACCTTTTTATATTCAAGAAACCCCGACGTGCTATGTATATACTTTATAAGCCAGAGTGCAAAAAAAAGCTAAAAATTTTTTTTTGGAATACAGCCCACGCTAATTAGGATATTTGCGTTTCTTAAAAAAAAACAAAAAAAAACGATGAAACTTGAGACCTTTTTCGGGGCAGTTTTTTTTTTTTATCTGTTTAGCTTTATGCAGAAGGCGAAAAAAAAAAAAATCGAAGATAGGAGATGCAGTGTTACAAAAGCTAGAAAAAGCTAGGGGAAAGAAAAATAAAAGCTACGTTGTGATATATACTAAATAACAAAAACTATATATAGGAA
The DNA here is from genome assembly GCA_015179045.1 of Kalaharituber pfeilii. NCBI lineage: Eukaryota > Fungi > Ascomycota > Pezizomycetes > Pezizales > Pezizaceae > Kalaharituber > Kalaharituber pfeilii. The sequence goes on along the minus strand of WHUZ01000038.1, from coordinate 451,576 downwards.
AGAACTATATGGGCTAAGTAAGCAAAAGAAAGGGGGGAAAAGAGACCAAATGAAAAGTTAAATGTTCCGAAATCTCGAAAAAGGGTTCTAAGATTGATGTGGGGACGAGAATAGATAGTATCAGAACATACTGCAGGCATGCAAGAAAAACGTCGGGGTAAATAGAAAAAGGAGCTGTAAAATAAAAGCAAAAAAAGAAAGAACAAAAAAATGTAATACCGCATACCCACGCTCATTCCATCCTTGCCATCTCCACCCTAACTGTTTCGCCCTCCTCGCCCATCTCTCTATCTTCTAGATCCACAATACCCCTCCACCTCCGCCTCCTCCTCCCATATATTATATCCTCCAAAATCTCCTTCGTCGTCCTCTCATCCCCGTCCCACTCCATGCCCCAATCCCTCATCCACCTCGCCAGCCTTCTCTCTGTCCTCCCCAACCACCCTCTCCACCCGCCCTTGCCGGCCACCGCCTCTTCCCGCTCTCTGTCTATCTCGTACCCCGTTTCGCGCTCTATCTGCGTCTTGACAATGTACGGCTGTGTGTCGGGATCCTTTTCAACCGCCTGCTGGAACTGCGCAAAGAGGTGCTGTTTCTGGGCTTGGATTTTGTAGGCTTCGAAGCCTTCGGGGAGCTGGGACCGGAGCTTGGCTTGTTGTGCGAGGTGTAGATAGTTGTTGTGCATCACCGTAAGAAGTAACATTCTATACCACATATTAGTCCCAAAAATTAATCATGAACGAAAGTTCAAAACGCAGAGAAAGACTTACATTACCAAACACATCGCAACGCCCAACATCCCGACCCGCAGCCCCGCTACCACTTTTCCCATCTCCCCTCTCTCATCTACACGCATCATTAACGTACCACCCACCCATCTCACCGCATCCAGGCCCCTCCCAATCCACCTTCTCACCCGCACCCATATTCTAGCTGCACAGTAATCGCATTGACATTCATGCCTCTCGCGCCACCTCCTGCGCCCCCTCGTGATTTGGCGTCCCCGCCCCCGAGCATAGTCTTCTCTTGTCGGTGTTCTCGTCCCATCAAATCCGTGATCCCTTGCTTGCCCAGCCCTGTACCGCATCCTACCGGCATAAAACGATTCTTGCGACATTGACGAGTCTGGTGTAGGCAAAAACAAGCTAGCACCAGTTCCGTACACGCTCTGAACCTGACTCTCCTCTTGAGTCCCGATCCTCAAGTCAACATCTCCAAACCAGCTACCAGCCACAGAGCCACCTTCGTAGGACCCAGGCTCTTCTTTCACTTTCACTGCCGGCCCCCACGCCCACGTGGCCTCCTGCTCCTCTCGAGCAATCTGCATCTTCCTTCGCAACCTCACACTCGGGGTATCACTTTCTTCCACTTCGCCTTCCTCCAACTCCGACTTCTCCCCCTCGTCATAATCGTCCTCTGCATCCTTCTGAGTCGCACAAAGGTCGTCGTCCCAGTTTTGCGAACTCGAAGGACTCTGCCACCAGCCAAGTCTTGGTGGAAACGAGCTTCTCGGTGTCTCAGAAGGCGTTTCGTATACGCTCGATTGCGTGTCTTGCGTACTCGCAAAACTGTCCATACCAATGTGATGATCCTCCCCTTCGCGGTCCGCCTGACTATCGCCTCCCTCGAGTTTCCACCCGCTGCCTAAATCCCACGCGCACGAACCTGTACCGCTCGCCCAGTCGTTATCGTCGTTATCGTCGTTATCGTTGTTGAGGTCCCACGCGCTGGAGTTCTTCCGTGAGTGCGTCGGCGTCGAAGGTAAAAATCGTCCAGTCGTCGGATCGCGGGAGCGAAGACTTGCACGAGTGCGCGAGGCTGTGCGGTGAGCAGGTGACATTTCCAGTTGTACGCACCAATGGTTAAGGTCTGCGATTCTTCCCGTGCGGGTTAGGCGGTTTGGGTAATTGTGATTAAAATAGGCCTTTAAGTGAATTGAACTTTGCGATTCTTGTCGGGAGAGTACGGGTGTTTATATTTCTAAATGTCTTCCAAGGTTATACAATCGTCGTTTTTGCGTTCTTCCGTCCTAGATGGTTTCGCGCACGTATTCCACTGAAAAGCAATCAAGCAGCGGAGAAAGAAAGCGCAAGAGATAAAGAGCACAAATTCAGCGGGGCATCGCCGCAAGATAACCATCTCGCATCGGCGCATCATGTACGCCAAGGCGCGGTCATCATTCCTCGGAGCGGGGTCACAGGGCTACAGCCGTGATACGCTGGAATGACCTCGCCAAGGATGTCAGGTGCAGCGGGCAGGGATCTGAAGAGTCATTAACTACAGCAGGTGGGAGTCACACAGCACCGACCAAAGCGGAAGCGTACTTGCGTGTTGTGCCGGCGCGTCACCGGGAAGGCATGTGGCTGTGACAAGCAAGCCACGCAAAATAAAAAGATTCGGCAGCTCATATGCATCGCTGAGCCGAAATGCGCATCCGCATCTCGCATGGAGCAGATGGTGCGTAATCTGGGGAACGAGTCGCATTCTTCGTCATGGGCTGCAACTGATCCCTGTCGTCCGGCGTCCACAATCCTTGCTTCGTTGAATTTGGTGAAGCTTGTCTTTGAGTTATGTACAGGCTGTCCATCTCTCCACTGTCTGTCCGCTCAACCTTCCCTATAGCAGTCTCTACAGCCTCATCACGTGGCATTCTGCCAATCGGCCCAAGCATCCTTTCGACCCTCAGTACAGCACAACCCAAATATAGCACCGACGTAGTCTCAAGCCACGACGGGACACTGCAGCGAAAAAAGCATTTTATTTTCGAGTGATATGTAATCCGGCTTCCAAGTAAATCCAAGCGATCATTTCAAGAGAACATCCGCAACTGTTAACGCGTGCGCGCAATCAAAAAACCAAATAAATATTTCATCGGAAGAATTAGTACCTTGTAAACATATGCCGTTTTCATTGGAGCTCACCAGTAATGTATCCTAATAGAAAGTAGCCAGGCGACGTCAAGGGGAACCATCCCCCAGGCGTCTTTGCGACAGAAACAAGACTGATTTGGGCGCAACTCCAGTAAATTGAAGAACTCATAGCTGTTGTTATGACAAGTTTATTGAAGCCTTAATTTTCAACATTGTCTGAAAGGCGACGAAGGGCATGCGCAATATTCTTGGGGAGACTGCCCCTGTGAGGATATTGCGCATGCCAAGCCAACGCTTAATTTTTTCCTTGTCAATTATGTGCAGTATATGTCGCACATGGCTTTTTTATGACCGGGCAAGTTTACCTCTTTGGTAGCTTTAGAAGCCTTATAAGGTTTTCGCCAAGGCGCTCTCAAGCAAAGGAGGAGTATTGGCAGGCCATAGGATTTTGTGCGACCGCATCTGATCTGACTTTATGTTGCCACCCTTTCGGTTCGGTTGATCCTGAGTACAGTTCACGAGAGCGTGAACTCGGGAGAGATTTCAGAATCCGGTGAAAGCGATATTTGTATGGCAGAAGTCAGCATCTTCTCGGAAACTGTTGCTCAGGTGGGTAAAAGGACTAAACGTACCTTTTCAGTCAACATGATTAGATCGGGATGACTCCGGGCAGGCTACATATCATGCTCTTGCGTAGGGTCTTGGCAGAGCCTCGTCTCGGCTCAACCCGATGGCCAAAAAGGCAACCTTGACCTCCACTGGACCCGCACCACTATCTCATAATGCAACCTCAAAAGATATTCTTGCCCGTATCTCGCGAATCGCAGCTGAATTTCAATTCTTCCTAAAGCGGCGATGCCTTCCTGAGGGTTGTCCGCGATTTGCAATTGTTCTGAAAATTACTATACGGGGGTGGCCTTAGTTCCAAGTGAATTAACAGCCACCAAACCGAATGCTGATTTTCTATGCAAAACACAGCATTCAAGGTCCATTTTCCACCGCAAGCTGGTGAAGACATAAGTTACTATTGCTAATAATAATACAGTATGCACATCATCCGCTATTGCCGTCATCAATATACTAACGCCCCTAGGTTATACTAACCTTCTTTGTTTTTTTTTTAATCATTACTCGTGTGCCGCCCTATGGGCTAAAGCGAGATTAGGTGCAAAGAAAATAAAAGGGAAAGGAGAAAAGAGGGAAAGCTAAGAGAGATAGAATTAAAATGAAAATATGAGTCTAAATGGCGCGGGTAAGAAACCCCCTAGCGTTCCATCCACCTCATGAGCTCCGCCACTGGGTCCCCTTCTCCTTCGTTGGTCCCCGGTGGTCGGGATAGCGCCTCCAGTCCGCCTGGCTATCTCCTTCTCTGTTATGCTAATCTGCAGCTACATCATTTTTTAGTCGGCAGTTTCATACGTTTTCGCCACGCTCTCCGGATCGTCAAGTTTAATAGCTCTGGATATGTGGTATAATATAGGGTGGTAATAAGGCATACGGTAAGGTTGAATTCCTTGATGAATCATCTAATACAAGACCACGCTTCCAGACCCATATAAATACACAGAGAAATACAAAACACGAAATTGCATACAAGGCAATATACCGTGATAGCTAAGTGTATGGAGGATGCACGGCCCCCCACTGACAATTGGCAGTATAAGTCAACTTCGATGAGATCGACCCATCATGTCCGATCGGTTATTTGATATCCAACTGGACGTTTCTGCTGAGCTCTCGGGTCGTACACCTTAGCTAGTCATGGTTTCCAACAGGATACTCCGGGTACGCCTGCGCTGCCTCCTGCACCCAACCGGGGCACCCCCGTCCTTTCTAACCCCCCAGCTCGATGCAATCCTACAATCCGCCAGCGCAGAACCTCCAACACGCCAAACATGATTCCATATCGCAATTGCAGATGATACGAGCAAAGAAAGAGAGGATGGTGAACGCAGAAGATCTAATGACGGGACACGCCAAAACGAAATTTTCTTACAGGTTCGAATGTGGATATTTTGGGCGAGGCTGCAGAGCGAGGAGCAGGAAGGAGATAAGTTTTGAGGGGAGGAAGATGAAGGTTAAGAAATCACAAAGAGAGGTATCTCCGTCGGTCCGGGCATAGCGGCAATGCTCATGATAAAGAATATTTCAACGTTGACACTGGTTCCACTCAAAAAGTCGAGAGATACAGAAAAATAAGCAACAATAAGGGTCCCTCTACTGCGCAAAGGTGCATGTTCAGTTGGGTTGATTTGGCACCAAGTGGTAACATTTCCCGCGCTTGATGTTTGCATGGGGTTCATGGGAACAGTTGTGACTGATATGCTGCTACTCAATATACCTACAGATAATTATGGTTTCGACTCTCGGCACACTAGGAACAAAGAGTCCTAGCTTATTTAGCGGTCAGATTAGAACTTGACAATTCAGTACTTTGGGACTAGCAGCCCGGACGTGCTATGCTGCTTTCTTTCTTTCTTTCCTTTTTGCGGGGAGGTAGGAAGTCACGTAACCCCGCATACAGGCTACCGATCTAAAGCCGGGACCCATATACCCGGGTCAAGGCGGTGTTCCCAACGGGCTGGCCAGGCTCGGCCAAGGTTACGGCCGGGGCCGGCCTGGACCGTAAAAATCTAGGCCTGGGCGGTCCAGGCCCCTTGAATGTTTCAGTCCGGCCCAGGCCATCAAAAGCTCCGCCGGGGCCGCCCCTGGCGGTTTCAGGCCTGGCCGGTTGGGAACACTGGGTCAAGGTAGGAATCTATCAAATAGTATGGCGGTAATGTGGAAACTGCTTTCCTCGTCCACGATAAATCAATCTGCTCAAGAAGTCATGATTGAATATTTCACAAGTATCAGTAAGTTTGTCTATCATGCTTTCGGTGTACTGCTTTCGGATGCTCAGTTAATCTGGATGTGTTGCGCTTGCCAGTCTCGAACTACCCTAAGTGACCGCTTATTACGTACTTTCTCGCCATAAAATACAGTAACAGAAACGCAAAAACGAAAAAGAAATAAAAAAATAAGAAACTGAAAAGCACGAAGAACAAGAGGCAGAAAAAAGTAAACAAACTTGATAATTTCCACAAACTTGAAGAGTCTCTGGCTGATTTCGGACATTGACTAGATTAAAATGCCAGAGGAATTGGATGCACAAGATGAAAGAACCCATTTCGGGTATATCTCAACTCACCTCCCTATTCCTAACACGGTATTAACTCTCCCGTTGCGTTCCAAGATAGAAATTAAAACCCCCCCCCCCCACCTCGAAGAGACAAAGGCTGCCGAGTCAAGAAGCAGCCTTCGAAAGTCAATTAAAGGGGAAAAACCCCCAACCCCCCACAAGCCCACAGACCCCCGGCCCATCCCCAGGCCCCACCAAAAACTCCAGCGCCCCTCCCCGAATCCCCAAGACAAAATCCACCACTCCCGATGCCACCACCCCCGTACATGGCATCGTCGTACACGGCATTGCCCTAAGGAAGGACTTGGGCAAGGTTCGAAAGTGGTTGGAGGCAAGCAACAAGATAGGGAAGACGGTAGGGATTCGCTGGCTCAGACCGAAGACAAGACTGGTCGAGGAAGGAAAGAAGACCAGTTCGGTGGTTGTTTACCTGGAGGAGCCGACTGAGGTGGAGAAAGTGAGACTTGGAGGACGTTGGTTGAGAGCGGACCAGTACGAATGGGACAGGGGACGGAAGTAGGACGGACAGACTGGCCCTCTGAGGGAGTTATTGTCCCGCATCACGTAGGATCACCGCGGGTACTACATGTATTTAGTTGAGGCTTTTCTTTTCTTCACTTTCTTTAATAAAGACCCTCGCCATAGCTCGTAGGGCGGCCTGCGAGTATTGATATATAAAAAAAAAAAAAAAAAAAAGATAGAAATTGACGGCTGCTAAGGTAAGTTTTCACTCCTGTTTACACGCAAAGAATAGAATAGCTGCAGTGCTGACCTACTTGGCCTTCCTAGCAAGATTAGGTTCCTGCGTATTAGGGAGAATCTGTATGCGATGGCCATGTGTCGCAGCTGCTGTTTCAAAGATCAGTTCGCGACTATCTGTTATGGCCGAAGCAGCATACGCCTAGATGGCCACCACCAAGAGCTGCTATTTGAACTCTGCCGGATACGGGCACACGACCGGAGGATTGGATCCTCGAGACTTATTAGTTAGAAGTATCTGGACTATAACATCTATTGCTGATACAGGATATCGACTCTTACCCTCAACATCGCATCCAACATAGCATATTGGCCCTGGTGCCAAAGTATGTTTGCTCCCGCTAACTTCGCGAGCTCAGATCACATGAGGGATCTCTACACCACTCTCGCAACCGACTCTCCCGAGGAATGCAATGAGAACACCGATACACAAACTAGCACTCCCGATATCAATGACAATCACTCCATGCTTGAGGGGGGTCCAGGGATAGATACAGACAATACTAGCGTTTCAGATCCCAGTCCTTGCGAGGAGCGTCCGGTTACTCCACCTCCGGGCATTCCAAATGCAGATATAGAACATTACTTGTACCTCCCGCCAATTGCCCGTCTATCTGCGAACTTCCGCAATGAAAATCCCACCCGTAAGTACGACTACACCCGTCCTGTGCCTGCTTTCCCGGCCGAGACAAATATTCCCCCTCTACCCCCGCTCCCTGCGATTCCAGGGCTGGGATTTGAGGTGGGGAAGATGGGCTTCAAGCCGACAGTGATTCCGCCTAGACCGGTATGGGAAAGCGAGCATAGGTTGAACGGAATGCCGTTGGTACTTGCGGATGTGGAGATGCTTGAGATGGAGGCAGCGATGATGGAGGCTTCATTTGATATTAAGGTTCTTAGGTGGGCAGACGAGGAAGGAGAGGAGAGCAGTCCGGATTTTGGAGTTGGATTTGAGCAGGAGGAGGAAGAGGAGGCGAGTGAAAATGCGCAAAGACCGCTATTGGAGGCAATTGACTCGGTGCTGGCGAGATATGGCAGATTGTGCGTGACGCCATCTGAGGATCCTCGCCGAAAACTCATGCAGCACAATGGCCAGGGCGTGCAGTCACAGGCCCCGCGGAGTGACACAGAGCCTAGTTCAAGATTGCACTCAGATGCCCCGTTGGCTGCCTACACGCCCACCCTGCTTCACCCTATGCCGCACAGGAATACCATGCCCGCACCGTGGAACGATAGGTTAACGGCACGGAAATTAGAGGTGCAGCGTTTAAACAAAATGGCCAGATTGAGGCAAATTACTCAAGTGGACCGCTTATCGATCATGGTGACACCGCCGACGCCGGTGACGGAGTGTGATAATGTGCGAACGGAGGCGGACGAGCCGGAAGAAGAGGAATTCAGATTTGGGAAGCGGGCGGTGAAGGCGACATTGAGATTGCCTAAGAGGGAGAGATCATTTTGGGATGCGAAAGCGAGCTTGTGGGTGCCGGGTGAGGACTTTTTGGAGCTATAGAGTGCGTCTTGTGTGTTGAGATACCGGGGATTTGAATTTTGATCCACTGTAATTATTGATTTTATTTCTTTATTTGCAACATTTTTCTTTTATAAATCTCTGTGCTTGAAAAGATATTCAACAGTTATAGCAGAAATTGGTTTATTGATACCCATATACCACAATCCTAAGCAAAGAAAATAATGATGTTCATATATACAGTAATGTACATACTTTACCAGTCTAGCTACAAACATACCTATTTCAAATCAAGCCCTATTAGCAACTGCGAAAGAGTGGCCAAGAGTATCATCGCACAGGCACTTAGGAACATATCAGCAAAGGTGAAAAATAATAATAATAATAATAATACTAGTAAAAAATAAAAAATCAAGCAGTAAACAAGTTCTGGTTCAATCCGAAGCCCCTCGCGAGAATAACAAACTCAGGAGCCAAATCAGGAGCTGAGATGAAATGCGGTCCACCCTGAAAACATGGGTGTTCTCCTTGCAACACATCATTCATTACACTCGTCTTCTCTTCGACTCCCTCTCACCACTTCCCGTCACCTCCCCATCCGAAACCCCTGTAACCACTCCTTCCAATTCCCCCAATCTTCGTTTCTCTCCCCTAACACCGTCGACCCCCTTTTCCTCCTCCTTCTCCACATTCCACATCATTCCTCCTAGCCTGCTCCAATTCTTCACAATCCTTCCTGCTAAATTCGTCCCCAACTCGGTCTCCTCTGCCAACCTCAACACCGCCTTCCTTTGCCCCCTTAACACCTCCACCCTGCTCTTCAATAGATCCTCCCGGATTTCCTGTTTCACTTTCAACACCTTTGCATGTACCTCCTCGTCAGCGTAGAATCTGGAGGGTGGGGAGGGAGCGTGCTCGCGGTAGGCGCGTTCCAGACCTATTCCAGTCTTGACGGGGTGGGTGATGCGGCGGGCGGACGTGTCGACGTAATCGGACCGTTTTTCTTTTCTTTGTTCAGAGGGGTACCTTCGGCGGGTCTTACTGGGGATTGACGTTTGTGCACCCTGGAGCGTGGGAGGTGACGTAAGGCTGCATTCGCTATATTCCGGGCTGTCTGCTGACGATGGAGACTGCAGAAATGTTTCGTGCTTCTTAAGGGATATGTAGGAAGGAGCAGACGCTAGATTGTGGTTCATACGAGAACTCTTGTTCCGGAAGCCGTTGTCCGATTCTGTTGTGCTACATAGTCTACTGGCCTTTTTCTTCCTCTGCGGTTTTGCAGGACTGCTGAACCTGTTCACGTCTAGTTCTCCTAGAGTGCTGCTCATATCCATTGTGGCGGAGTCCTCGTCTCCATCCTCCCACACACTGCCCAAGACCGATGTAGAGCCTGTCTGTTTACGTTCCTGGGCGCCAGTCGACTTGCAGCAGGGACTTGCATTCTCCTTGTCCTCGGAGTATGCAAATTTTACTGACCGCGCCCTGCCGCAATTACTGTTATGCTCTCCAAGCGGCAGTAGGCTATCTGTCGTAGGGCTCGATGCACTTGTACAGTCCTTCTCCTCGCTTGGTCCTTCTTCTGTAATGGAGAGCGTGGTACCTACGGTAATCTCGGCATCGCCGCTGTCCCCCTTCTCTTGCAATTGAAACGTACGACTGCGTGTCCTAATTCTATCCCTAGACCCCAGCGTACTGCGTCCCGGGGAACGCGGCTTCCTTTCCTGCGCTGCCGATAGCTGGCTAGGCCAAACCGCGGGGGAGGTTCTGAGAGCACGTGGGCGTAACCGTTGCAACATTATTGAAAGTTGGCTTGTAATTCGTGAGCGAATTGAATTGCGATGTGGTCTGGTAGGGTTTGATTTGGGAAAGATTGCGGAAGTGGCGTTTGTTGTGGTTGAGGTTTGCGGCCGGAGAATGGGGACGATTGCCGTGGGAGAGTATTTGCCATGCACTGGACGATAGTTGTTGTGTTGTGCCGTTGCGAAGGGCTTGCGGGAGACGGCCAGGCAGGATTGCGTAGATGGCAACAAATGATAGCGTGGTTTCGTGAGCACAAAAGCAAAATGTTCTATCTTCTACATCAGCACAATGGTAATTTAGTACTTACGTCATTAATGGAGGCCGGAATCCGGAATATTATACGAAACAAAAGGCTTTGACAAAAGTGGCTGTCACGTCATCTAACTGGAACTCGCACATACAGTGACACTGGGAGCACGCCACCTGAATCGTAAGTATCCCGCCAGATTTCGTAAACGCCACGCTTCTAGGAATAACCTGTGTTGTTTGTGTGTTTGCTGCCTTTTTTTTTTTTTTTTTTGCAATGTCATGTAACCCCGCTTACCGCTATTCGCTATGGCAGGCCCCCTGGACCAAAGTCCTTATGGCCAGGAGACAAGCACCTGTGCAACTACCTACATAAACGTCCCCCCTTTTTTTTAAAACAAAAATAATATCATTACTCGCGTGTCGCCCTAAGGGCTATGGCGAGGCTAGTTACATATGAAAAGAAGGAAAAGGAAACAAAACAAAAGAAAAGAAAAGGCGAAGGGAAAAATTTCGGCTTCCCGATTATAGTCTACTCCCTTCCCGCCCACGCTAGCATCGCCACTAAGGTGTCTCTCACCCCCTCTTTCGTCTCCAGGGGTACTCTCACCGCCTCCAGACCCCCGGGCCACTTCTGTCTCCATACTCTGCACTGCTCCCATATGTGTGTCGCTGTCTCCTCCCTTTCCCCGCACCACCGGTACTCTGGGCTTTCCGCCTTGTTGGTTCTGAACCTCCAGGTCCTGAGGCCTTTCTCCCCCAACAGCCCCCCTAGGGTGGCCGTTAACCTTCCCAGTCGTCGGAGTGGTCTGTAGCTCAGCCCCAGTCGGTTCCTTTCTTCAGCCCGTAGGGTTCTCCCCCCCATGCGTATGCCGGCTTCCGTGATCCACTCGTTCTGGTACGGGAGTAGGGCCCCAATTTTGGCCGCCCTGTCTGCCTTCTCGTTGCCTTCCACGCCCTTGTGTGCCTTGACCTACATCACTGATACATCTAGTCCCCCCTCCTGATTCTGTCTTCCCAGGCTTTCCAGACTAGATGTGCTGCTTCTTCGGGGGTTGGGCGGCCTTCGGAAATGGCTCTCAGCTTCTGGATGACCACTCTTGTTACGGAGGTGGTAAACGCAGAGAGTTACCATCCGCCAGGCCAAAAAGACACTTGACTAGCGATACTCGCTAGTCCTCTGCGTAGCTCATATAGTACTCATTTATGCGATTGCGGCGCCTTTCCAGCTGTCGCATGTCGCTTGCGCAGATGCGCATTTCGCATCCACCGACCGCCCGCCCTACGGTTGCGGTGAACCCGTAACAACTCTGGAGTCCGTTATCAGCAAGATCTCTTCCTCCCCGGTTTCCAGTGCATTGGCCATGGCGGTTAGCTCCGCATCGCTCACCGTGGCTCTGGTTCCTAGGTACATTGAAGTCGACTTGTTCTTGGCCCTTCTGAGACCAGCCCCCGTTCTCCCTGTGATCTTGCTGCCATCGGTGAAGGTCGCTTGCTTTCGAGCCCTGCTTTTCCTCTTCTTCGATCTTTTTCTCCCATTCGTTCTTTCCTGCTTCAGCGTCCAGTGTGTCGAGAGCCGCCAGCGGGATGGATTCCTTCCACTCTAGTGAGCCTCTGAGGCATCAGGCGTCCTCCTCTCTCTGTAATGTCTCCTCGATTTGGAATCTCAGAGACCTGGCTTCGACTTGGGTTGCTTTGTTGGCTGTGAAAGTGTGGACCAACGTCCCCAATGTAACTAGAACAAAAACAAAAACAAACTCTGTATCCTCTTACAGGCCCGAGCCAAGACATTGTGCTGAGCGTAGGAAGCATCATGGCAGCCAACAGGTTTTACCAATGCGACACCAGCAACTCCTCTTCAGCTGCCCTTCCTCCTTGACCATCCACTTCCATCCTGTCCTCGGGTGCTTTTCCCTTTTCCTTTGTACCCACTCTGTTCCACTGGTATAATTCCGAGTGCAGCCATCTCCCCAACAACCTTACCTTCGCTGGTCTTCTTTCCTTCCTCCTCTCCTTCTACAACCATCAGGCTGCAACTATGCCCCCCATCCATGGGTTCGCCTTCTCCATCCAGTCCCTAACCTTTCCCACCTTTCTGGTTGTTGCAATTCCATGTACCGCAATTGTGCAACCAGACTGAGGCAGGTTCAACTGTCAGTCTGTCACTTCCCGCCCGATCTGTATCCTGTTGACTTGCTTGGGGGGTCGACTTGTAGCTCCATTGCGGAGCCTGCCACCCGAGATGAAGGAAACGAGTTGTTGGTTGGTTCTCCATGGGAGAAATAGCGCGGTCAGTGGTCGAACGTTCCGACCAGACGTCGTGAGGGAAGTGGGGTTCGGAATTGGTAGGAGGACCGCGGATGATGCTATACGCTTTCGGGAAGAGATGCCATTGAACGGAAAATTGGATCGAATGAGGATGGGTCGCTGAACAGGGTCGATATTGCAGTTTTGGGCAACGCGATTTGCCCCGCGAAACTGACAGCAGTTGTCATTGAGAGGTGGATAGGCGGGAGATTATTGCTAGCCGTTGCTGCTTGTTTCTTGGGATCCATGGTATGGTGAGATTCTGGATTGAGAATAGTGAGCTTTCATGCTGCATTGCTCGGGCTATAGAGCTATATATATATATATGAGTTTCCAGCTTGCGAAGGCCTGTTGGAATACTCACCAGTGCTCAATCCTAGTTGCTTTGGGACGAGGCTAGCCCCAACCGACCAGCGAGCCCTGCCGTGGCGAACAGCTGCAAGCGGGGTTACGTGAAAAAAAAAAAGAAAAGGCGCCGACCAGCGAGGGGTTGTAAGGCTATCCTCCTGGCGGATTGCAGCCAGCTCGCGGCTGACCAGGGGCAGAAGTTAAAGGATTAGGGTTTCCCTTCGGAACCGTGGTCGGTTTGAGTTAGTCTGGTATAAATCTTTGCTCTTGGCAGACCTCTACTACACTAGTTCTCTGAACTCTGCTACTGAAAGCTTAAATTACCACCCTCCCCGCAACCCACGTCACCTGAAGTCCTCCTCATGGCCCTCTCTCACTGCAAGACTATCACAACTAAAGGAGCACATCAGAAATGTTCAGATCCCTCTAAATCGATGTGAAAGAGTTAGGAATTCTCTCATTCTGGTGCAGAAACCGAAGTGCGCCGTATGTTATAGCATCAACCAGAATCCTACCGACTTAGCCACAATGATCGACTTTCTCAGAGAGGAGAGAGAGGAGTCCAAGAGAGAAAGGCAGCAACATCTCACCCTGCTTCTGACTGTGCTTGAGGAGAAGTCCCAAATTATCAGAATGTCGCTGTAGACCTCGCATATTTAAAGCTTTCCAGCGTACGTTGTAGGTTTGATATATTTTAACAAGTACTGCTGGTAGACACTCTTTTTTTTTTTTTTTTTTTTTTTTCACGTGACCCCGCTTGTAGCTGTTCGCCATGGCAGGGCCCCTGGGTCTAGACCCTCAAAGCCCGGAGGCAGGCTTATCTACCTAAATCTTCCACCGCCATCTCTACAAACGAAAACATCAACCCCTCCCCGCCCCACTTCCCCGAGGCACTTAAAAATAGCTACGTCTTTCTTCCCCCGCCACCTACTAACAAACGGAAATTCGCCCCTCCCCCTACACCTTCAGCGAACCAAAAAAACTCTCCCAGCGCATTCACCATCTCCCCATTCTCCTGTTCCACCATCCATTTCTTGTCGTCAATATCCTCCCACCTTCCCCATCCTTCCAGGTACTCCACCTCCTCACACCCGAACGCCAGGTGGTCCGCCGTTTGCCTTTTCCCGCATCCACATACACTCCCCTCCATCACTTTCCCGATCCTTATTTCCCACTCCTTCCCCATCCCCTTTCCAGTTCTCAACCTCGTGAATGCCGTTGCAGCCCCCCTTCTCCACTCCATCACTGCGCCTCCCCCGTACCCCCTTTCTTTTCTTTCCGCCACGCGCAGTCGCTTCCATTTCTGCCGCAGCCCTCCTTCTGTCACCACCGACCTCCCTATCCTGTCCGCCGCCTTCTTTGCTTCGACGTCCGCCGCCTCGTTGCCGGCGACACCAATGTGTGCCTTGACCCACATCAGCTTGACGTCCCCCCCCTTCTCCTTCTTTCTGCGATTTCATCTACCACCCTCCTTAGGTCTCCGGTTCGTGCTTTCCCTAGTCTCCCCGCCTTCTTCACTGCCGCGATTGCTGCCTGTGAGTCAGTTAGGACGACTACGTTCGCCGGTGCCGGTACTGCTCTTTCCAACCCCCTTCTCATCCCCTTCACCTCCCCGTCCCACACCGTCGCCCCCGTCCCCATCTCTTCTCCTCCCCGCCGTCCCACTTCCAAAAACCCCCTCCTACTCTCCCCTTCTCATTCATGCTGCCGTCCGTATAGACGGCCCCTGCCCCCTGTGTTGCCCAGAAGATCGCTGACTCCCACTCCTCCGCCCCCCCCCCTTTGCGACCTTCGCTATTGGCCTCTTCTATCTCCACTTTCGCACATCTCCCTCCCCATGACACTTCGTCTACCCCCTCCGGCATTACGAAGCTCACTGTGCTCTGTACCCTCCCCGCTACCGACTCGAAACCATCCTTCTTCTGCGTCACCCACCCCGCGCTCCAATCCTTCCAGTCCCGACCCCGCTCCTCCACGTCCCCCTCCCCCCTGAAGTCCGCGGTCCAGATGTCTCCACAGCCCTCCGGGTCCCTCATACTCCTCGCTACAAACCGCGCCTGTGCAGCGTCTAATGCTGTCTCCGCACTCTCCACTCCGGCGATCCAGTTGACTTTCTGCATCGCTGCTCCGTGGACTGCTCCCGTGGCCTTTTTCAATACCTGGTACTGAATCTTTTCCATTTCCCTCCTCCACTCTTTCTGCCCCCTCCATCCTATCTCCGAACCCCACATCATCACCGCTCTGATCATCCCCGTGTACAACTGTCGCCAGCTCCGTGGGCTCATTCCCCACTGCCCCGCGCCCACCCCCATCATGGCTCCCGTGAGCTTTCTCGCCTTCTCTATCCTCGCCTTCCAATGGAAGTCGAAGTCTAGAGTCGAATCAAAGATTACTCCCAGCCACTTCACTCTCTCCACCTCCTTCCTCTTCTGGTAGACACGGGCACGTATCACCGTCAGCGAAAAGCTACGCATTGAGAACAACTTTAACATTCGAGGAGCGTTAGGTAATACTCAAACAAGCCTTTCATGTAACGATTAAATGTTTAACTCCTTCAATCATAGAGCGTATCACCTACCAAGCATCACTGGATAAGAAAGCCCCTCACAACCTTGGAGTTGATTTTTTTTTTTTTTTTTTAATTTCATTACTCGCATGCCGCCCTATGGGCTATGGCGAGGTACCTTGGAGTTGAGAAAACGTTGGATAGTCTAATACTTGAGTAATCCAACCTTGGAGTTGAGAAAACGTTGGATTACTCAAGTATTAGACTTCATAGACGGTTTCCACCGCCTACCACCAGCCAGAGCTGGGACGGGAGGAACAGAGACGGTGCTACAATGACAGATGAGACACCTGAAAGCTCACCCTATCGCCAGTCGTCTTCTTGATGGGAATCAAGCCAGTTGTAGATGCAGCTGTCATAGGGAGATGAGGTGACCATATGGAGATGATATGCACAAAGTCATATCAGACACATCCTTCGCGAAGCGCAGAAAAACAGCAAGCAACGATTATGGGAGATTAAAGGATGAGGAAAGAAAAGAGGGATACAGTCCGGACAAAGGGAAAAGAGAAGTGTTGGTATCAGGGGTCAAGAGGCCAGAGTACCAACTGGGATGGTTACAGGTGGACTGGGAGATGAACTGAACACATATTTTCGGAAAAGGCCTAATCTCGTAGGGACGTGTCGAGCAGGCTAACAAGTATCGGGACTGCAAAATGGAGGCAAATCTACACCGCCATCTCCTGCCCAAGCATGTGCTGTGGGGGGGAATGCATGCAGTACGCCAGGGGGGCGAGGCCAGTGCTCTAGCTGAGAAAAATTGGAGAAATGGTAGTACGTAGTGGTAGTGGCCAGGCCATCACGGGGGCATCTTCAGGAGGCGACACAATGTTATGGAGGGCCTGGCAAACTTCGAGTTGATTTAGACATTTATTGGACCAGGTAGAGGGAAGAGGATTGAAGTTCGAGGAGTAGGAGGTCACAGGGGACGAGCGCGCAGTACTCCTGAGAGGGTTTGGTATTACAGAAACAAGAGGTAGCTCTTCTTCATCCTCTTCATCGGAATGGTGAGTGGTAGTTGTTTTTGTTAGAGATCTACAGTAATGTCGGAGTGTCGGAGGTGTCGGATATCAGAGAGGTCCGTGATAAAGGGTGGTACTGTAATTCACCACCAAGCGGGCCACACCGGCAATCGGGACACCTTCCTCACCAAAACTGCACAACTTTCGCACTGAATATCTCAACAACCACACCAGCATTTCTTAATGTGCTTTATGTAGGTATTAACCAAAAGGCCATTCTTGCAATCTAGCACTTTTGCCTGCTCAAAAATTGTAGGTGCGAAGGAATTATGGCTTGTCGCATTTCCATAAGAAGGCTTGGCATTTATTTGTATGGGATGCCCATACAAGTGCCACCGGTATCGAATTCTGTATGCTACACCTGCAATAAATACATTAAAAAAATCCTGACACTCACATGCAACAGGATCGCTTATTAGGAATATATGGGCAACATAATTAGGTAATACCTGTAGTGATTGTGAGATTTTTCACAATAGCATACTCCCATAGAGAGCGTTTGTATGAGAACAACCCCCCATAGTAGATAAATTGTGTTGCCAAATCTACAGTTCAACAGATTAAGCCAAATTAATACACCACCTTACTATGGCTCTTCAGATGACTCTTGACATATAATATTATACGTAATGTAATTAGCGTTGAAGAGTAGGACTACATTCTAGTCTTGCGAACATTTTGCATGGGCATCCCATGCAAATAAATGCCAAGCCTTCTTATGGAAATGCGACAAGCCATAATTCCTTCACATCTACACTTTTTGAGCAGGCACAAGTGCTAGATCCCAAGAATGACCCTTTGATTGCTATCTACATAAAGCACATTAACAAATGCTGTTGTGGTTGTTGAGATATTGAGTGCGAAAGTTGTGCAGTTTTGGTGACGAAGGTGTCCCGATTGCCGGTGTGGCCCGCTTGGTGGTGAATTACAGTAAGGGCCCGAGAGCAACCTCATGCTCTATGTATATAGGTGTATTACTTTGGCTACTCTCTCTACGAAGGAACAATCATCTCTTTCTACCCAAAGCTCAACAGGTTATGAGCCCGGATAGTGCCATATAGCCAAGCCGCATTCAAGTCGCATTACCATTACAGTCGCAGTCGTCGTCGCACTCAGAATTCCTCTGTCGTACTCCTGTTCCTACCTACTCCTTTTACGTCCTCCTTTCCTCCTATACAATGTCTATGTTTCCACTTCAGTGAAGTGATGATGTGTCTGCACATGCTCTAGTTGAGCGAAGCAGTGTGCTCTAGTTGAGCCTGTCTACTCGGGTCGGGTAGTACATACGTCCCACTTCTGTGAAGTGATGAGACTGTTCTAGTTGAACAAGTCGCCTACTTGGGTCAAGTAGTAAGTCCCACCTCAGTGAGGTGATGAGTCCACTCTAGTTGAGTGGAGCTGTTTGTCTTTCTGTCTGTCTTGTCTGTCTTGTCTGTCTTGTCTGTGTTGAACACTCTTTTTCCCTACCACGATGCGTTTTTGTCCCACAGGGTTTTCGCACTGGAAAGGTTTTTATCGAGGTCAACAGTTCTGTATTACGTCTTGTGTTTGGCTAAAGCATTTCGGTTGAGGGGGTGTGTTAGAGATCTACAGTAATGTCGGAGTGTCGGAGGTGTCGGATATCAGAGAGGTCCGTGATAAAGGGTGGTAAGGGCCCGAGAGCAACCTCATGCTCTATGTATATAGGTGTATTACTTTGGCTACTCTCTCTACGAAGGAACAATCATCTCTTTCTACCCAAAGCTCAACAGTTTTGAGTTCAAGTCAGATATGCTTCACATTATAGCTTGAGACGAAGGCCTATACACTATGTTCACTTCATGTATTTCACCTGGTAGTGTCATATACTAAGTATTAGTTTATGGCGATATCCAATATGAGAGAGAAAAATTGTTAGTGATACCCCTGTCCGAGCTGCCGGACAGGCTATCCATCCAATAATCCCAAATATCCAATACTCTCCCCCTCTCGAATATACGAGTGGGGCAATGCTACCTGAATCCTAGAATTTTGATTGTGACCGAGCATATTATGTATCCGTAGGACATATTGGCGGTTTCATTGATTCTGAGCCCATAGTTTTTTTTTTTTTTTTTTTTTTATCATTAATCGCGTGCCGCCCTATGTGCTATGGCAATGTTTTAGTTACAGGAATGAAACGACATGTAAGGGGATAGGAGATGTAAGAGAATTGCTCGACACTGCTTCGTGGAGTCTCTGTGCCTGCCTGAAAGGAAAGGAAAAATCAAATTAAGATAAGAAAAGTCCTATTGTCCCGCCTAGTCCAATATGTCCGCCAATGAGCCCGTAGTAATCCATCCACACTGCTCTATCCTAAGGCCATATAATACCCAAAACAAAAGAGATAAAAAAGAAAAAAAACAATAATAATCATAATGATACTACCAATAACTAGGAATAGGTTATCGAACATTAACCCGCTCACAATGTCGTCTCCATTCTATTATCGTAATCGACTCCGACATATGTGCGTAAGTCAGCAGTGACTCTGCACATCAACTAACGCATCACTGGAATGCAACAGGATCCTAAGAGGAAGCAGGTGTGGGGCTGCCGGGTTTTGTGCTTGAAGGAGTGAAGACGGTCAATGTCGCACTGCTTGATGCATCGGAGTGCGAGCTCGGAGTTGTCTCGCCACTAGTTATCCCCTCTATCTCAAGGGCTTGTTGGTAGGGGTGGCCGAAGCAATCTGTGTAGTAATATCACCATTAGCTGTACTGTCTTACTTTTTGACTGGTACATGTTTGCTTACCACCGGGTGCATCTTTCCGTTTCCGTTCTTCGGGGTTTGCTGCCCACCTTCCAGGTTCCCTGAGGATGTACTGCTCTGCAGTGGGCACCTAAGTCGCAGAGCTCTATTAGGACACGAATGTCACGAGTCAGCTTAGACTTGTCTTAACACTCTTACCAATAACCTTGTCCTTGTTAGAGACTGCTTTTCATCCACATTTGGCGGCTCTGGTAGTAAACTATCCGGCGGGAACTCGAAATCATTATCCGCAGCCAGCATTGCATATGTACAATCCTCAGGCGATGATTCTTGTGCTGTGGTCGCTACGGCAGTGGGTTTGAAAAGCGGAGCCAGTGGCCCTGTTTCGCTGTATGGCACTGGCAGGGTGATCAGTTGTTTGTCTGGTATATGGCAGTTGAGAAGGTCAACGGTGTTCCGTGGATCTAAATATGTCGCGTTAATTAGTCTCTGTGTCACTGGGTGCGCTGAACTCACCAGCACCGCTAGCAGCTCTCGATATGCCCTCTGCAGCGGCATGATGGTAATGGAACCTGTCGGGCTCCAGCTCCATTGGGAAAACCCCATCATCCGGGAAGATGCCAATGGGTTCAGCAGAATTGGCGCGGTCAACAGTTCGGATATCGTGAGGCGCAGGCGCAAGGGATGTGGAGGCGGGAATCGGTGCCTCCACAGGAGGTGGTCTTAACAGGTGTCGGGGGAAATTCCCACCCAGAGACAAAATGTGAGGCATGCAGCTGCGTCCGTGGAGGGGTTCGACAATGCAATTTGGTACAGCGCCAGTTGCGCCTGGGGCGCTGTTGGTAGTGGTCATGGAGTGGTGGATTGGTGCAAGATAGTTGTCAGCCATTGCTAGTTGTTTTTGGGTCTCGTTGCAATTGGTATTGTCAGATATTTATTTGAGAGGAATATTGGATTTTCATGGTGCGATGTAGAGCTGCATTTATACATTTTGCAAAAGGCTCTTCATCCCAGAGCTGAAGAAGTGCATACGAGGCTATGGAGAGAAGAGAGCCAGCATCATGGCACGTTTAATCAAGGACGTGGGACTCTCCCAGCAGCAGCAGCAATGGCCTCACACCTCGATATGCGCGAGATGAACGGGAAAATATCTGCTCATATATTATTGGCCGTCCAGCAGTGACTAACCTTGCACTAACCTGTTCCAGAACACAGCGCTAACCCATGCGCCCGAATTCGGAGCCTGGCTAATGCGCATCTTACCCCCTGCTTGATCGCTTGATTGCTTCATCGCTGAACTGCTTGATCGCTTGATTGCGGGTGCGGCAACTACTGTACTTACTTGAAGTACCGCACTCTTCCTAGGCTTGGCAACCCCAGCCTGGTTGGCACGCTGGTGTGGAGCATTCGACCCCAACGCCCCTTTGCTATGTAGTACATGTTACAAGCAGTAACTGGCGATACCACCACGCTCCTACTCCCGTACCGCTACCCCTCGCTCTCCTCCGCTCCCCCTGCACTGCTCCACTCCCGCTCCCCACTGCGCTCAATCTTCTCAAATACTAACCATGCTATATGGTGCCGGCAGCTTAGTGCCAACACCAAATCAAGGGGGTGACAAATTATGTATCTACAACACCACAACTATAGATCTGGAATTTTAAATGCCGTAAATCTATAGTATTTGCTATTGCGAACAATTCTACGAGGTCAGAAAAAAGTAATAAAAAAAAACTGCACATGTGAATAGGAAAATAAAAGAGGACATTTTGTATGAGAGATGGTCAAAAATGTAACGTGCCAAGAAGGCAAAAATATCCTAAATGGGCTAGTCTTGGCACATTTCTTCTGAGAAATGCATGCATAGTATGCAATTTGTGCTATCTAAACACGAAAATGCAATGGACTTGGCATAAGACTAACTCAAAGGAGTAAAGAAAAGCGAAAAAAGGCTGCTGACTAATGGTCGAGCGAAATGTTACAAGGTGTTGGTACTAAGCTGCCGGCACCATAGTCTGGGCACGAGAACACCAGGCTGGCATCTTTTAAGTTTTACAAAAAATGGAACAGCTGCACGGCGTGCGGAGTGACAGGTCTGCTCCACTGGCGCACGTTGAGTATGAATGTGGATAGAGCTGTTCGGAGTGACTTTCTTTTTTTTTTTTTTATTTCACGTAACCCCGCTTGCAGCTGTTCGCCATGGCAGGGCTTGGGGGTGACTTACTGTACCAAAAAGTGTGGTGTTATTACTTCGGTATGCATCGTAGCTTAACGGAACTACCATATTACATTAGTGAATTTCAAATTCAAAAATTGCCAGCTATAAATAATGCCGACTTGGCGTACATACACTTTCCCCGAATTTATCCGGTATTGTCTGCATTACATACTGTGCAGTTTGTAAAATATGCCCAAATCTTATAGTGCTAGCACAACCATAGCCATTTCGTAATGTGCTCTATACTAAATTGAATATTATCATCATTACATATGGTATTCATACGCTTTGCTATGCAATCTCTATAGACAAGTATCCAGAATTATAATTCTTTTTTTTTTTTTTTTTTTTATATCACATGACCCCGCGTGCGGCTGCTCGCCAAGGCAGGGCCCCTGGGTCTTCGACCCTCAAAGCCCGGAGGCAGGCTTTTCTACCTACTTCTTCCCCCGCCATCTCTACAAACGAAATCCTCGACCCCTCCCCGCCCCACCTCCTCGAGGCAATAAAAATAGCTACATCTTTCTTCCCCCGCCACCTTCGAACAAACGAAAAAACACCCCCTCCCCTACACCTTCAGCGATCCGAAGAACTCCCCTAGCACGTTCACCACCTCCCCGTTCTCCTGCTCTACCCTCCATTTCTTATCATCGATATCCTCCCACCTTCCCCATCCTTCCAGGTACTCCACCTCCTCACACCTGAACGCCAGGTGGTCCGCTGTTTGTTTTTTCCCCGCACCCACATACACTCCCCTCCATCGCTTTCCCAATCCCCACTTCCCACTCCTTCCCCATCCCCTTTCCCGTTCTCAACCTCGTGAACGCCGTTGCCGCTCCCCTTCTCCACTCCATCACCACGCCCCCCCCATACACCCTTTCTTTCCTCTCCGCCGCGCGCAGTCGTTTCCACTTCTGCCGCAGCCCCCTTCTGTGAATTGCTGCCCCGTGGACAGCGCCCGTGGCTTTCTTCAGTACCTGGTACTGAATCTTCTCCATCTCCCTTCTCCAGTCTTTCTGTCCCCTCCATCCTATCTCCGACCCCCACATCATCACCGCTCTGATCATCCCCGTGTATAGCTGTCGCCAGCTCCGTGGGCTCATCCCCCACTGTCCCGCGCCCACCCCCATCATGGCTCCCGTGAGCTTTCTCGCCTTCTCTATCCTCGCCTTCCAATGGAAGTCGAAGTCTAGAGTCGAGTCGAAAATTACTCCTAGCCATTTCACTCTCTCCACCTCCTTTCTTCTTCTCTTCCCCTTGCCGAAGACTATATCTTCGTGTTTCGTTTTCTCCAGCGGTACTCCCCATTTTTCTGCCACTCTTCCCGTTATACCACCCAACTTCACTCTCAGTCTCTCTCGGGAGGTCTCCCCAGCCTCCCCAACACCCGAACCGACATCAACTCCCACCCCTGCACCACGACAAAAACAACCCCAAGCACCATC
The DNA here is from genome assembly GCA_015179045.1 of Kalaharituber pfeilii. NCBI lineage: Eukaryota > Fungi > Ascomycota > Pezizomycetes > Pezizales > Pezizaceae > Kalaharituber > Kalaharituber pfeilii. Next base: position 428,612 of record WHUZ01000038.1, on the reverse strand, counting down.
ACGCCCCCGAAGCCAGACACACAGCCGTCCCTCTCCCCAAACCACAGGCATCGTCATCCATGGCGTCGCCACCAGGAGAAACTTGGAGAAGGTGAGAAAATGGCTTGAGGAAGACAACCAGACCCTAGACAAAAAGACATCGGGCATCCGATGGTTGCGACGGAAGCAGACACTTGACGAAGAAGGCAAGACGGCTAGCTCCATAGTCTTATACACGAAGACAAAGGTGGAGCCCGGAAAGGTCAGGCTTGGCGGGAAATGGTTGAAGTCGGAGGTGTACGAGCCAGACAGGAAAAGGGTTTAGACGGGCTCGACACCATGCGTCAGACATCCCTCCCTTGTTTCAGACACTCTCTTGTACCTAGTTGGATAGTTAGGCAGTTTACTTATACCTCGCCATAGCCTTTTAGGCGGCATGCGAGTAATGAAAGAAAAAAAAAAAAAAAAAAAAAAAATCTCAGTCTCTCTTGATCCACCTCCCCCTCCCAGTCCCATGCCGTCACATTGATGTCGTCTACGTACGACGGGACTTCGCACTCTACCCCCGGGCACTCCCTCCTCAGCGTCTCCTCCAAATCCTCTAGCATCGGCGCCAGCCATATCAGGAAAATGACTGGTGGTAATATACATTCCACAGGCCAATAGACTACCATATCAATCTACAGGGCTTTCATACGCGCTTATAAGGCCTTTCCAATGCCTCTTTCATTCAGCACTTCTCAACAAACCTTCTTCACAAAAAGTGTCCTATATGAAAGATTCATAAGAAATGAGCAGTTGGCCTTTATTTTACTCATCCCTTTATACTTTTTATAAATTAAACTAACAACAAGTCATGATACTCATTTAGGGTTCCTTGACTGTCGCATATCGCCTGCATCTACCGACTACTCTGTCTACAGTTGCAGTGAGCCTATAACAGTCTTTCTATCCTTTAGTCCTTGAGGTGTTAGCTTAACGGATATTGAAATTATAAAGGTTCCAATCATTCTGTGAGGTATCTTCATCACTATTGTCAAGAATATACCACTAATAAGATTATAGGCCTCCGTTCTGAGCCTATCCTCCTCTATTCTGAAGCCTATTACAGCCCTCCGTTCTGAGTCTATCCTCCTCTATTCTGAAGCCTATTACAGCCCTCCGTTCTGAGTCTATCCTCCTCTATTCTGAGCCTATCCCCCTACATTCTGAGCCTATCACAGCCCTCCATTCTGAGCCTATTATAGGCCTACGTTCTAAGTCTATCACCCTACGTTCTGAGCCTATTACAGACCCTCCGTTCTGAGCCTACTATTTAAGCCAAATAGCCAATGTCATTGAGCAAATTTGAGTAAGTTTTTGCTCTGCAATGATGTTCTATACAATAGCTAATAATTATCTCATTCTATATAACTTTTAGATCCTTTCTATCTTATTCTAGCAAAAAGACTCTGGCACGTAAGTACATCATTACTGCAATGAAAGATTCCAACTAACTAATTCTACTGCACAGGATATATAAGAGTTCTTTGCTTCACACTGGAGTCCATCCCCTCCCCGTCAGCCCATTTATCTCCCCATCACCTTCTCTCAACTGTCCGTTGGCGCAACCATTCTCCCCATCGCCTTCTCTCCACTATCAAATGGTGCAACTATTCTTCCATAACTTCTACAGTCATGCATGGATGAGAGGCTAGAATAACATCGTTCCAAAAAAGTGTAGCCCCAGCATGCATAAAACTTGTAATCTAAAGATAACGGTGAGTTGTTCTATCCTTTCTAACTACTGAGTCCTATTTAGGTAACCAAACTTTAGGAGATTCCTATGCATGCATAATAGAAATGAAGCTGGTTATAACGATGAATGTTAATATGTGAATAAGCATATACCCAATTATTGTATGATTAGTATCAGCTTTGCTTGCTTATACCTCATTATTTATATGTATGCTATATCTTAATACATTAATACAATTGAAAATCCAATACAACAAACCTACAATGTATAATTTGCAGTATATCCGATATATGCATTATATATCTCTCCCCGAGCCAATATGTCACGCGGCGGCAAGCTGGTGCTGCTAAGGGATACGACCGGTTCAGGGTAACAGTAGTTTTGCAAGCGCTGAATGGCAGAAGCCTGACAAACTTGACAGGAGAGGTTTGACAGGAGCAGTTCAGCGGTTCCAGTTCAACGGCGATGGCAGGCTATGGTGAAAAGGCAGAGAAGACCAAGTACTGAATTGGATCTAGGGATTGACAAGAATAACAAGAACATATATACTGCGAGGAACCATATGGGTCTATTAAGGAGACAAGACAACAGACAAGGAGAGAAGGAACTATTTACATGAGGGCAAGATAGAGCCTATATATACATGATAGGTTTATTACCTAAGAAGCATAATACAAAGGTAGAAGCAGCGACGAGGGCAGCAGTAAGAACAGAGTAGCGAAGGCAGAGTTTTCATGGCAGGCGGGCGATACTGGCAGGCGGGCGATACTGGCAGGCGGGCGATACTGGCAGGCGGGCGATACTGGCAGGCGGGCGATACTGGCAGGCGGCGATACTAGCAGGCAGGCTGTACTGGTGAGCGGGCTATACTAGCAGGCGGGCTGTACTGGCAGGCGGGCTATACTAGCAGGCGGGCTATACTAGCCGGCGGGCTATACTAGCCGGCGGGTCGTACTGGCAGGCGGGCTATACTAGCAAGCGGACTATACTAGCAGGCGGGTCGTACTGGCAGGCAGGCTATACTAGCAGGCGGGCTATACTAGCAGGTGGATTATACTGGCAGGCGGGCTATACTGGCAGGCGGGCCATACTGGCAGGCGGGCCATACTGGCAGGCGGGCTATACTGGGAGGCGGGATACGGTCATGGCTTGCTGGTGGTCATGGCTTGCTGGCGGTCGTGGCTTGCCGGCGGTCGTGGCTTGCCGGCGGTCGTGGCTTGCCGGCGGTCGTGGCTTAGTGTACGGAGACTGTAGGGAGCGGGCCGTGACACAATATATGTATTGAACCTGAGCCCGCATACCACACTATATGTATTCATGCTCAAACGTATTCTTTACTATATGTAATCTTACTCAAACGTACTCTTCACTATATGTACTCTTGCTTAAACGCATTCTTCACTATATATACTGTTCTTTAAATGTACTCACTATTAAACGTACTATACACATAACGTACTCTCTGTTTACTATACTCCATTGCATCTGTATTGCATGCACAGTGTAATACACATTAAATGTATTGTCATTTTGCTATAGTTGAAATTAAACGAAGTTCAGACTAACCATATACTTGCCAATGGGTAATGTACTTAAAGCGAGAAGAATACCATATGTATGTGGAAGTAGAGAATGTAAAATGAATGATACAACCTAAGGTACATCCAGAATAGATACCAAAGTTACACATGTACGTATTCCAACCATTACAGGATTCAAATGGAATTGTTAGGATTATAGTATCAGCCTATACTAATTCATGAAATACGTACTCACAAGATACAAGATTCTTGCCAAGAAATTATTGTACCAATACGTGGATTAAATCGTGAAAGTCAATTAATACCCGATTAGCATGATAACCTTATCACAACCAGATCAAAACTATAGCAATAACACCACACTTTTTGGTACAGTAGGTATGGTGGAGTGCACCAGTAAGGGACCACCTGTAACATTCGGCCGCCTGCTGACTAATACACCAAATTCCTGACCCATGTAGCTCAGGCCCCGCTCGCCCACTCTCTTTGTTCCCCTTGAGACTTTTGGGCGCCTCATATCTCCACATCACCCTGCCATGGCCACGTGCTACAAGCGGGGTTATGTGACTTAAAAAAAAAAAAAAAAAAAAAAAAAAGAAAAATCTCCACATCGCAACGGTTTTTAATTTCGGACAACTTGAATTAAACTTCTACAGGTGAGTGCAATTTCATAGCTTCTATTTATTTATGAATATTAACTAAATACTACTGATATTCCGGCATAAGTGTCCTTCTGAATCTCGTGATTGCTGTGCACGTCGATGTTTAGGAATGCAACGTGACTTTTTGGAACAAAAAGGACGTTTACAGGAGGAGATAGAAGCTCGTGGTCATTTAGTATTATTTTATCCTCGTTTTCATTGTGAGTTGAATTTTATTGAATTTTTTTGGGCAGCAGTAAAACGTTATACTCGTAATAATTGTGAGTATAATTTTGATGCTTAACGATTAACAATTCCTAAAGGTCTTAGTTCTGTTCCAGATGTTACTATTAATCGCTTCTTTTATAACCATGGAGGCTTATCGGGATGGTTGTAGATATGGTACTAATGAGTTTACACAACGTGTATATAAGAGTCATCGAAGAGTTGAGTAGATCTTTTCTCTATATAGTAATTTTTCTTTCTGCACTAGTACTAATACTGCAATCTTGGCAATCTTGGCATGTAACAATTAGAAGGCCTCCCATACAAAGTGCAAATTTTTTAATCTGCTATTTCTCAACACCACATTAATTTTTTTTTAATTTGGACAATGAAGAGTTGTAGAGCAAGCGAAATAGTACATGCCTACATTGTTTAATTTTTAATCAGATGTGGTTGGGTGATGGAATAGAGTTGCAAGTTCCGGTTTAGTATTTTGGTCGCGGGTGGTCCCTTACTGATGCACTCCACCATATCGCCCAGCATGCGAAAGCGTTAGCCACTGCCAACCAGACTATGAAGGCATCAAATTTTGTTGCACCCAAGTTGTTCTTTTGAGAGTCTCACCTCTCAACACAAGGACGTATCTAGAAGTTATTGCGGAAAAAGGAAATGTGAAACAAACCTTTAGACTAGGCATGATCGCAGTCCAAAACATAGAAGTGACAAAAATGATTTCATGTCAAATTCGGGTACGATCGCCAGTTTGCGCTGGCCAGCGTAGTCCCCTCCAACTAAGATCTTATAAAACCCACTGCATCCGCACCCTCCATCCTCCCACTTCGGCGTCATTGCAATATCTTCTCCCACTCATCGACCTTTAAGAGTTCCTCCCAAATCATCACGTCCTATTCCCTGATTGCAACGTGCAAACATAGACATAGCAACACATGGCTCTGTTTGACGCAATAGCGACCCTCTCTCATCCTCCTTGCTCTTATTACCCTCATACCGTTTGCCCTCACTAGCGCGTGCGTGCCGGGCACAAGGAAAAGTTGGTTTAGGGACTCTGGAGAACCTGTATTGGAAGAGGACAGTGGTCGTGGGTGTGTTGATGCAAGATGTCATCAATATACGCTTGCAAAGTTAACTCTATGTCAGAAATGCTCTCCATGCTGCATTTTACACAGCGAAGATCTAAATACGTAGTGCGTGACCAAAGACGCCTGGATAAAGATCAATTTGGTACCCATTCAGTGTTGTTTTTGTTGAAGAACTTCGTTTCTATTGATAAGTTTAGCTGCCCAAAGTTAAATACCAAGCGGGCAGTCTTGACCAGATGGAGTTCCTTATCGGAATAAAAGCTAACTGTATGACTTTCTATCACAACAATCATTCCGCTATACTCTATCAGCTCTTTTGATTCTTTGTTTTATATTTTTTTGGGGGCCTAATCTCGAACCAGACTTACGCTTCTTGGGGTTGACGAATTACCCCACGATCAAGTGAGAAAGCTATCTCTGCCATAGACTGATAGCCTATATGTGGGATTACGTGACTCTCCCCACCCCTCCCCCCCCAAAAAAAAAAAAAAACCTAGAAAGCTAGGGAAGTAAGGAGAAGTTTAAGGTCTTATTCTCCATCTCGGATGCATCCTCTATGTCTCTTGCGTTGTGGCGTAGGCGGGGAAAGAGAACTGTACGTGTTTATCGCATTGGTTGAGATACTACTATAGTCTCGTGATATGACCTAATTAGAGCCGTACGGTTCTGGTCGTAGAACTTAAAAAATTACAAACTCCCACATATTCTAAGAGGGCCAATTTCCCATACAAATTGATAGCCTCGTCCCCAGGCGTTTGTAGAAGCCTGAGATTAGCTAATCGGGTGATCACGTGAGCGCTGGGGACGAGGCTAACAAATTGACGGTTTTGAGAAGTGGAAAGCTTGCTTGAAAACTAGCAAAGCCAGGGAAACAAAGTCTTACAAATGCTAAATAGAATGGATTAAACATCTATTATGATGGCAGAATTTTAGCAGCCAGCAAACATGACTCCGATTAGAGAGCTAAGTTGGTGAACATATGGCATAATTTGGGTTAAAGAGCGCTGTTCTTTACTTTTTTTGTCATAGTCCGTAGAATTAGCTACAATTATCAAGAAAATGCCCCCTTTGCTATGCAGTACATGGTATGGTTATCGCTCTACAAATTCAAGGAGCAAATTTGAAATCGACGTTCTGCTCGCACATGAAGCCCGCGAACGGAGGCGCCAAGAAAAGTGAGACTTCGCTGAGTCATTGAATGTAGGCTCTCCCTCAAGACCACACGATAGCTCCTACACGAGACTTGGAACTGACAGGGATAGCAATGTACATGGAGCAGGGGTCCAGTTTACTGCAGATTGCCGTGGGCATGCGCATGGGCTGAAGTTCGCCTACAGGTGCAGGGGGGTGTTGACTTGCCGCTCTACAGGTAAGCATCGTCTGGTTCGAGAACTGAGGTGGGGGCAAGTTTTGTGCCTATGTACTCTACAGTATAGCATGTCCGTATGGGACATGGGCATGGTGCTCACATGGGAAATGGAATTGAGTTCCATTTTCTTTCCATTCCCTAAGCTACAGTACTGGTATGTCCTTAAGGTCTAGTAACATTGTATCGAATATTTTGCAGCAGTTGCGTTCATTCGCCAACGAGGGATTCTTGTGATAGCCGTATGGCTGCAATCGCACAAAAAGACGTAGTATAGTGCACAAATCACAGTACAAGAATTAGCGCGCGTGATTCATCAGGCAAATGATGCGCTTCTGCCCTCGTACGGGCTGACTTTCAGTCCCGTTCCCCGTGGCTAAATGAGAAATTTCCTATTGGAACAAGTAGCTATTACAGTTCATGTGACTATTTCAGTTTTGGAAACGATAGCAGTACTGTACACTAATATCACTATACGGGATACCAGTGCTGAGCGTTCTCATTCCCGGGATGCTGTGCCTGTTCCGCTGCCATATACAACTCTCTTGGCTCGCTTGACTGAAACGTTAAGATCATATCTGTTCAGAGGCTTTTGCTTTTTACGTCCTGAGCAGGCCGCTCGTACCTACGAAAGTTATGGCCTGGGTACGACGCTACGACAACTAGGAGCCGACCAGGAATTCAAAAAAAATCTAGACATCCCCCAAAGGCTCGGCATGAGAGTGCACCCAAACTGTATTCATAGAACCTCGAAATCAATGAAGCTAACATGCAAAGGAAAAATTTGGACAACTCACCTAGGTATACCTTCTACTTCTTTTTGTGGTTGCTCGTGGATAAGCATTACGGCCATGTCCTTCCATTGGTTCCCGAAGCTTCAGAAGGTCGTGCCAGGTTTGTATGATCTATCCGATATAGTTGCAAGAAAGATTTTACAGCCACGGCACTTTCAGCTTAGCAATCGGAAACTGATTTCACGGTCTCTCTCAAGCTCACTTATGCTAGTTCGCACCTCGCAAGGAGCGGAGAGCCTAAGCTCGTACTCCCCACATGAAAACTAGCAGCCCTGGTGAGCCCTCGTTTTGTGGCCCTCTGTACACGTGGATCTTTAAAGGTGAACATGTGGCGTACTCCGACTGGAGTTTACTTTATCGTGACTGGACTTCGCTGGCTTTGGGCAGGAACTCGCACAGGGAGCATAAACAGCGCTGGTATCAATTGCCTCGCTGTAATGATCCGGTATCACGCGTGACGGCAACGCAGATCCCTCTGTGTAGAATTCAGGCGGGTCAGAGAGTGATCGACGTCTTTTAGCAGGTTCGGAACTCAAGTCCCACTCAACCTCTGGGCCCAGGAAGCATAAAGCCAATCCACTCACTCGATCACTTGGGGTTCACGCCACCTTCAATCACTTCACACTTTGATCTTATTTCGAACTGTTTGATCCACGACTCTATCGGGACGGGATTGCCATTATGTCTATTTACAAGTCTCATCAAAACGCGAGTAGTAGACCATCGGGCTTCCTTCAACAATTGAGAATGTCTCCAACCGGCCCTAACAAGTTCCCATACGACATTCGCTATCAACTCCCCAACATTGCGGAAATGGAACGCACTACGGTCTGGAACGGCGTCAGCTGGGTATGCGGCCACGGTTGGGTGGGCGGCAGGGCGTTTCCCAGGTGCAATTGGAAGGAGTACATGGAGAGGGAAGGAAATAAACTAGCAATTCCGCGGGACACAGGTACGCATTCGGTTCCCATATTGACAGCGAACGCTGTTGAGGACTGACTGTTGTATTGCGATACAGTGATATCTCACCCTCCCGACTTCCGTCCCTCCACCACAATCCCTCCGATCCTGCCGGTAAGAGATCCATGCCCGTTAAGATGGACCCCGACACAGGTACCTAGGAGGCCCACTTGGATATCGGAGGAGAGAATCAATGGCATGCCGATCGTGATTGCCGACGAGGAGAGGCTGCTGAGAGAGGCGAAAGAGGGAGTCAGGGTCCGATTGGGGCTACCGAGGCAGGAACAGGAAGGAATCAAGGGAACTGAGAGGGCGGAAAGGGTGAGATTAACCTTAGGTTCATAATTCGGATGAGGCATTGCGGGAGGAACAAAGAGTGGGGCTCATCAGGGATGATATATAGGTACCGGAATGGGTGTATGGAGGTTGGCAAGAGGTTGAAAAGATGCTGGATCGGAGAACAAGGAAGCAGAGTGAGTGCACCATTCGGAGGCTGGGATATTGCATCTTGAGAGGAGTGTTAACATTGAAGGTACCCATGCTGTGCAATCCCAGAGCCACGGAGGCCACAGTACCCAGTTTCGTGCTGGATTCAACCGTCGCATTCAAATGGTTTCTTAAAGAAAACGCACAATCTCAAGGCAACTGCCACCGTCTCGGCTACGGAGGAGACAGCCACATCGGAAAGAAGCTCTTCTCGGAATGCACCAGCTCTAATGGAATTACGGAAGGCTGTCCAGGCACAGCTGAGCTTACGCTTGTTGATAGATAATTCAAAACTAAGAAAGAGACTGGATTACGAACATTGCCAACGTAGGTGCATCATTGCCTGGCCCTAACGTTGAGTTTATAAAACCAATCACAGATATCATGTTCGCTGGGAATGACCTGATACTGCTATAATTGATGAATGATGATTTATGCTGGTCTTATTTTGCTATTGCTGTTCAAATTTGGATACAAATAATGTTCCTGAACTTTTTTTTTTGTAATATTACTAGCATGTGCTGCTCAGAGGGCTACAGCAAGAGAGTGATGTTACGGAGTATTGGAATGATGTATGAGTGCATGAATTCTAGCTAATACAAGTTTCATTTTCTGATATATGGATGGTCACCATTTTGAAATTTTAATTGATAATATGCAATACTCAGATGTAAGTCGTTCCCATTTCTTTCTGTATCGTGCATCAATCGTGAGTGCCAGTTAGATGTGCCCTACTTACTGTAATTCATTGCCAAATAAGCACACTTCCGCACCAAAACTGACGACCTGACAAAGCAAATATCTCCACCACCAAGCTTGGAAAGGTTGAGGACTGGATGGAGAAGGCGAACCCGTGAATGGGGAGCATAGTTGCAGCCCTATGGTTGTTGAAGAAGGAGAAGAGGGAAGGGAAGAAGGCCAGCTCGGTAGTAGTCTACCTAAAAGGGGAGGATGGTCAAAAACCTGCGAAGGTAAGGTTGTCGGGGAAATGGTTACACTCGAAATTATATGAGTGGAATGGAGTGGGTACAAGAGAAAAGAGGAAAGAGCGGGATGACAGGATGGGCGTGAATGAAGCAGTGGTAGAAGGGAAGGAAAAGCGCTCTCAGAAGTGTGAGGGAGAACTTCTTATGTGGGGTTCTTGGGTGTCCCTTTTACCAACTGCCCAAAATACGGACAGCTGGTATCTCGTAGCTGAAGGGGTAGTTTTATTTTTCGTTGATGTCATATTAGGGAACGTATTTGTATGTAATTGCACAGGTGCCTGTCTCCGGGTCATAAGGACTTCGGTTCAGGGACCCTGCCATAGCGAACAGCTGCAAGCAGGGTTACGTGAAATAAAAAAAAAAAAAAAAAAAAAAAAAATCTCCACCACCATAGAATGATCCACGCAGTTTCCTTTTTTATTTTTATTTTTATTTATTTTTTTATTTATTTTTTTTTTTTTTGAAAATCATACTCGCATGCCGCCCTATGGCGAGATTAATTACATAGAAGAATAAGGAAATAAACAAAAAAGTAAAGTAAAGCCATGCCTTCAACGCAGACTCAGCTCCCTCCCCGGGACGGGAGTTCGTTATCCTCTCTCCACCCACACCATCAACACCATTATTGGGTCTCCACTCCCCTCCCTCGCCTTCGGAGGGTCTTTCACCGCTTCCAGCCCCCGGGCCATCTCCTCCAAAAATGCCCCACTGTCTCTTCTTCTTCCCCGCACCATCTGCACTCTGGGCCGTCCGTTTGCATATAAACTAAATAAGACCACGTACTTCATTCTCAGCCCATTTGTTTTCACCAAAGCATAGTTTTGGAGGACTTACATATCACCGCATTTTCACACAATGTCTTGTCATTGGTTTGCTCATACAAAATGCTTACCGGATTCAATTGCAATGCCTCCCAATTGTGTCACTTGTACTATAACGGCCTCAAATTGTGATTGAAGAGACTTATCTATACAGTAGATAGGTATACAATACTTTCTCCATTTAAATTGAGCAATTGCAATGCAAAAATCCCAATACCTAGTTTTGGCCGGTATTCTCATACAAATTGTTTCTACGAGAAGGTGAATACAGTGAATTTTTTCACAACCACTGCAGAAATTGCTTCACTGCTCTTTTTATACTTTTACATACAATGCAATTACCATATTTACAGCTGTGAATATTTTATTGCGAAGTGCAGACCTTAGAATTCTATTACTACAAAAATGTACTAGTATGCCAAGAAGCATTGCAAAAATGTGAGGAGCCATAATACCTTAACCATCATAAAATTAGGGAATTAAAGGTACAGGATAGAAAGAATGGCTGTTGGTTTGACCTTGTTAGAAGGGGGACACAAAAATATTTTATAGTAGTGGAGATACATACTGTAGCGAGTAGTCTGTTTGTTGCGCAAGTGAGCTTGTTTGGCAGTGTAGCTCGCTTGGCAGTGAATTACGGTAGAATACATGATTTCTCAAATCATATGGATACTCTACTTAGTGATATGAACATTGTCATTGACCCTACTAATAGCTATAATAGCTGAAATCGAACAATTCAGGGGTGGTTGGCAAAGAATGCAGGCGCTGTTACCCTGAATTGAGAGATGCTTCTCCATATTCTATATGTCTCAAAATTACAATTTGGATATCTATCATAATGCAACGGGCAGCTTATCCTTTTGCAACCTAAGGTAAAAATGAATTAAGATCTATGGTCTAATACAATTACTACTAGTACTACATTGGGGATAAGGAAAATAAAACTAAAACTAAAACAAGCGGAGGCATAAATACAATAACATAAGCAAGCTCCCAACGCCTAGACTAAGACAATATCAGGTACTATCTAGGTTATTTTAGTTAATATATATCATTATTTAAAATGCAACTCTACTTCGCGCCCTTTGAATACCAACAGAGTTATCATCAGTTGCATCCTTTATTAGTTCATGACCTTCGACAGTCTCCAAATGCAATATCTAATATTGAACTTGTTCGTCTCTTATTCATGGTTCAAGCCGTTCCCTGTCATAATTTTTTTTTTTTTTTTTTTTTTTTTTTTTAAATATCATTACTCGCATGCCGCTCCAAGGGCTATGGCGAGATTTAGTTACATATGAAATAAAAGAAGGAAATAGATAAATAGTTTAAGTAGAGATCCCCGATCCTCCTGTGTGTAGGGGAAAGAAACGAAAAGTAAGCACTAGTGGGGCCCGCGGTGTGTGATGATGATGCAGGTAACAAAAACAAAGACAAAGACAACAAGTCGACGAGTCCTATTTCCTACGCCTGTCCGACTAGTATTTGCATACCCTCAACCATTTCCCTCCCAACCGCACTCTCTGAATTTCGGTCTCTTCCTCCAAGTATACCACGGCTGAGCTAGTGTTTTTTCCCTGTCATAAGCTGGAAACCTGTATGTGGGTGGGCTTAAGTGGTCAAAAAAAAAAAAAAAGGTTCAAGCCGTGCTCTTGGTTTACGATGAGGCCAGAGGGGTGGCAAGGTACCTGATAGATGTCGCAGTGATTAGTGAGCGGCACGAGCTAGCTCGAGCCTGGATTGATTATATACATAATATTGACAAACTAAACTAAACTAAGCTAAATTTTCATCTTTCTCACTACTATCAGCTAAATTGTGCATTTCGAAGTTGTTGGTAGGTCAGAATGAGCTCCAAGTCTCTAACTATTACTATATTAGGTATTTACAGTTTATGAAACCTTGCACTGGCTAAGCATTTTAGCGAGCTGTCAAGAAAAACACAAGCATGATCTTGGCTCGTTTGAGCTCGAGCTGGCTCGGCTCGTGCCGCTCACTAGCAGTGATGTGGGTCAAAGGCCACGAGGGTTTTTTTTTTTTTTTTTTTTTTTTTTTTTTTTTTTTACTGTCACGTAACCCCGCTTGCAGCTGTTCGCCATGGCAGGGCATGCCACGAGGGGATAAAAGGCAATGAGAGGCGGACAGGGCAGTATAGATAGGCATACTCATCTGTTGTAAAACGAGATGGTAATAGACCTGTGCAGTCTTATGGCTTAATTGATACTGAACATGAGAGAGAAAAACAATGATTTATATACAGGAGTCATTAAAATATATGACATAGTTATCAGACTTATGACGTTGTCACGAGCATGAGTTTGCCAAAGTAGCTGAGCCAAGACATGAGGCTGTGTTGCTGCAATCTGATGAGAGCTGAAGATGACGACATATGCAGTGGTAACAACAGCTGAACATAGTGACAGCATCAGCTTGTCTTGTATCAGCTGAACTCGTGCATTGTATGCACACCTCAGCTCGTATCTTTCAACACTCCCACTCAAACGAAATGCTCTGGCAATAGTACAGAACTGTTGACCTCGATAAAAACCTTTCCAGTGCTAAAACCCTGTGGGACAAAAAGCATCGTGGTAGGGAAAAAGAGTGTTCAACACAAAACAGGTAAAAACTTAACTCAATATAAAGACACTTCACTCAATGTATATTCTTTCCATATAGCCTCCTTAAAACTCTCGATGCCTTATGCATACCGCCGTAGCAAAAACCCAGTGGGAAAAAAGCTTACGTGAGAGAAAGAGTACTACCCCAATATGCCAGTTCTACAAGCTGAACTCCCACTGTTTCGCTTGACTTCGATTCCTTCCGTAATGGTGAATCGCGATGTGCTTAGTCCTCCATGACCACACAGACATCCGACCATTTGAGCGACCTCTGACTTATCATGTACATGTCTGACTAGACATTACGAAAACATAAAGGTGTAGCCATAGGTATAGGTGCCGTCCTTGGAATTGTAGACCATGCTGCTGTCTGGTGCGATGAATAAGAACTCATTTGTAGCTGTCAAATGCTGAAAGGGCGAAGAGGCATTGAATCGTTTGATGTAATCGGTACAGGCGAGTAACAGTAGAACCTTTTCGTTAGCTATCATATACAGATTAAAATATTCAGAAGATGGAATAAAATTAACAGATGTGAGATACGTCACATTATCATGGTTTTAATACTTGTTTTAGGCTGTACATGCCTCATTGAGCCAGTAGACACTGCTCCCACTAGCGAACGCTTCAGGTTGCGCCATATACATATCACAATGTGGTAAACTTAGCCACTAATGCGAAGGTCTCACCAGCACCTTCCACATGCTCATAGTGCTTTATTAACAAGGCGAGCGCTCATGCGAGTACTGATCTCAGCAACTCCTTATATACCCATTTGCAACCCTTACTCGACGGCGGGACTCAAACAAGCTCCCATATATATGTAGGTCGAATCTCCTCAGAGCATTCACCAGGCCAGTCAGAGCTTCAAGTCTTCCCTTGTCGGGCGTAACTTGCGGGTTCCAGATTCTAGTGCGTAGTAGCACCTAGATATCTCTTTACTTGCGTATAAGCACAGTAGATGAAGTCTTCCTCGTCGGGCATGACTTGTTCCAGATTCTAGTACATGGCAGCAGCTAGAGATCTCTTCACTTGCGTTATGCACAGTGGATGAATGAATTGTGAGGTGCAAAGCCACCTGGCATATACATATGCAGGGGCGTTTCTCGGGTCTTTACCACTCATAATTGAGCTGGTTGCGGCTGCACGCAAGCGGCGTGGATAGGATCTCTTCAGCAGCAGCTGCTGCTACCAGGTACTCAGTCCTCTAGCCGAAACATTCGCCATATCAGTATTCTCCATACTAGTAAGTATACTTAACTGCTTAGATGAACGATAATCAAAACACAACTTCAGACACAAAGTATGCATGATGCAGTTCCCAAACTCATCATCGCATTACTTTTGAAGCCTAATAATTCTCCCACTTTCGTTCAATAAACACAACATAGTTTTTATATATGTGTACATATGCTATACATAGCATATGGAGGACCAATATGTTGACTTGCTGAGTGAGATTGCAGGCAGGCAAGCGGAATCTGGTGTAGAGGCCAACGAGGTTCCATGATGCACTCGAGGGGAATTCGGTTGATCGTGACATTCAGGCTTAATGTCTAAATTGTTTATGGTAGAGTTATCCGTATCCGAGTGGGTGTAGCGCTGCCAGTTTCTCATGAAGATCGGTGAATCTGAATGTGGACAGTAGATGATGGATGCGAGGAAATGCGATGAGCAGTAAGTGCGATCAAAAGCGGCTGCAACAAAATGCGACTTGAATGCGGTGGACTGATTTGCACAGTCCGGGCTCATAACCTGTTGTAAAACGAGATGGTAATAGACCTGTGCAGTCTTATGGCTTAATTGATACTGAACATGAGAGAGAAAAACAATGATTTATATACAGGAGTCATTAAAATATATGACATAGTTATCAGACTTATGACGTTGTCACGAGCATGAGTTTGCCAAAGTAGCTGAGCCAAGACATGAGGCTGTGTTGCTGCAATCTGATGAGAGCTGAAGATGACGACATATGCAGTGGTAACAACAGCTGAACATAGTGACAGCATCAGCTTGTCTTGTATCAGCTGAACTCGTGCATTGTATGCACACCTCAGCTCGTATCTTTCAACATCATCCAATACCAGGAGGAAATAATAGTGACTGAGGCGGGGATAAAGATGATGGGCAAAAAACGCTGGACAGAGGAGAGAAATAGACTGAACTTGAGCTATAGACCCTTCACGATGCT
This sequence comes from Kalaharituber pfeilii, assembly GCA_015179045.1. Lineage (NCBI taxonomy): Eukaryota > Fungi > Ascomycota > Pezizomycetes > Pezizales > Pezizaceae > Kalaharituber > Kalaharituber pfeilii. Next base: position 413,160 of record WHUZ01000038.1, on the reverse strand, counting down.
AGGAAGACTTACGAGCACGCTGTGAGGCCTGCTGGGGGGGAAGGGGTTTGCAGTCATAGAGGGCTAAGGATAGGGAAGGCGGCTGGCTCGAATGCCAGTGTTACGGGAATGGAAGAGGAGATAATGGCACACATGTGGAACAGGTACGAGGTGTAGAGGAAGAGGTGGCAAGGGTGGTTGGAGGCAGTAATAAGGGCAAACAGGGCAAAGAGGACCCACTGGGAGATCTACTGGGTTGCTTGGGTGCGTTGCCGCTTATATGCTGCTACGCCAGATTCAAAACTACTTGGGTTGTACAGTGGTTAGTCTGGTTTGCACGATACAGTGATATATATAGCGGCATCCACGGGGACCCAAAGCAATGCTTCGGGCCACACATACCGAAGATGCCGTAATGGGTGGCGGTCGGAGGGTTCATGCGTTGGTCAATGTATAGATTCCGGCTCGAGCCCGCAACGTGAGTGAGATTTGCAACCTGCCTGTTATCTACATGCAACCCCACAACTTGAAGCGCCACTTCCAACAAAAGTTGCAACAGAAGGAGAGGTTGCCAAGGTAACCATAGAAGGCACAGCTCCAGCTATGACAGACCTGATCCCCCCGATGCGAGAGCCTTACATGAATCAAATTATTGCCCCCACCAAGGATTACGAGTTCAGTTCGTACGCCCTCAAATCCTCAGTTGGCCGTGCAATGGTTTTATATTATCACCCAACGTCCGCAATCAATCAAATAGCAGAAATTGGGCCCGCCGTCGTAGCGGAGTATGTGAAAAGCCTCCCTGTGGAGGGAATAACTGAAAACAGACAGAAGTATAGGTACAACATACTAAGATTACAGGAGATAAAAAGGCCCATACCGTTGAAGGAGTGGAAAGGCACCTGAAGGTATTGCATCAAGGGGGCGCCGAGAAGTATGTTGTACACGTCGGAGAGGTTGAGGAGAGGTGAATTGGGCGGAGCAGAAGGTTTTTTTTTTTTTTTTTTTGAGAGTGGAGAGAAATGTAAAGCTGGGTTGAAGGGAGGTAGATATCGGGTGATACTCCGAATAGTGCAATAATGGCATGAACAACGCATTCCGAAATCGCGCATATAGGAAGAGTGAGTGGAGAAGCTGTTAGATAGCATGCACATTCGAGTGTTTATATGAATGGATGAACCGCAATTCAAGAGAGTTGATGTATGATGATTGGCAGCAATGTGCAAATAACAGTCTTATATTCAACTTGTGGTTGTGGGATTTGAGGCTGGAGGTGAGGCTTCTTGAGAGGTAGTCCACGAGGCCGACCCAAGCACCGTTGGAGCACAAAATTTGTACTTGACGCCGCTGGACCTGATTGCTCAGGCAGTACATAACACTATATGTCGCTACTTAGTCGCGTAACTAGTCTCGTAACCAGAGATATATTTACTACCTTGGTATGTATCCCAGTGCATACATAATATGTATATAGGTGATTTCGGATCCGTGTAGATCAAAACAGCGCCAATCATAATTACTAAAGGTATTCGATTATGACCTGGGACGGACTACGATTCCGGAATATGGTATCGGAATTGCAGCTTACTTGAACCTTGATACCCGCCGAGCTAATAGACGGTTTTTGACCATCTAAACGACACACTGCCAAAGTAAATTTCCCACGATGCAGAGCTTCATCAAGAACCCGATGGTACTCCAACCTTAGTATCATCATTTCGTCTCATTTGGTGTGTGCCCTACTATAACAGATATGCGTACTTCTGCTACCAAAGACTTTGAAATATGGATTCGTCAACTATGTCATATGAACCCCCATTCCTTTAATAGACCCTCGCCATAGCCCCTAGGGCGGCACGCGAGTAATGATATAAAAAAAAAAAAAAAAAAAAAAAAAAAAAACAATCATTGGACCCCCATTGACCAAAAAGCATCACAAAAACGTCACAAATATGAGATAAAATCTCTCACCATCACCTCTTGCAGCCTGCAAAGTTACAGTTTTCTTCGTAGCGTCTAGGCTCAAATACCTGCCCGGGAATGCCACTGGCTCAATTGCTACCTGCCCATGGCCCAAGGGATGAATCCGAAACTTTTCTTGAATGCTACAGCCATCGGAGCCTTCACTGATATACTGACAATTCACAATCCCGCCCCCACCGCTTTTTACAAACCCTGGGAGCAGCTCCCATGGATTACAGGTGGCACGCAGATAGACATTCTGGAAACAAACAGACTTAAAAGCAATGATACCATCAGGATAATACTCAATCTCAAATGTTTCATGTGTCCAGATGTGGGGTTGGACAGACACGATGCCGCTGCCGCTGGGTTCATACGAGGAGACTTCCCTGCCATCCATTTGTATGTATTTGTGCAGTGATGCCGCTGACATTATCGCCACATGAGGCCCAGATGGTGATCGAGTTAGCGAACTCTTGCTAAGTTGTGCATCCCGTTCGCTCTGTTCTTGAAGGGCTACCGATATTGTTTGAAACTTCGTCTCCAACACATGAATCTCATTGTCTTTCTTTGCAAGGTCGGCTCTAGCATCCTCAAGTTGGAGTTTCAGCTCCTTGTTTTGAGAGGTCAAGCCTTCCAAATCCCCATCCTCGTGTGATTGGGACTCCCCAGGTGCATGGTCCATAATCGTGCACACACTTGGGGTATAGGAGGTAACAGTTCGCGACGGAAATAGGTTCCGGTTTGAATCGGCAAGATTGAGGCGGCAGTGGTCGAGATATGGTTTTCGCACCTGTTACGGAGATCGATCATTTATCAGTCAACAAACGCTTCAACAGGTCCGTTGCTGCCGGGCAGATAGGTATAACAACACATCTAAATTTCACTGGCAGACTTATGCACGGTATCCCACGCGTAAGGAATTTTCGTACAATCTCGGACCATGGAGCCTCATTGCAAGTACTAAGGCTGGAAAAGAAAAGAAACAGCCCTGGCGATTACTCATGATAATGTGATTAAGGACGGGAGTGCGATGAATGAAACTTGAAGGCTGTACCCACCGAATTGACAAGCTTCACAAAAATAAGCTGTCGATCCACGTTAGTCTCAACTGCGGAAGCAAACCAATCCCATATGTTGTCCAAATCGGCGTCCCCCAGGATCTCGTCCGGTACCAGAAGGTCGCGATCACGTTTTGGCTGACTTGCCGAACCTTGTCCTACTGGGAGTGAAGGCATGTTGTTTGCCGTATATGCAAGACTGTGAGGAAGTTGGTATCAGAACTTGGAACACCGTAAGCCAACACGATGCGCCCATGTCTACGGAGAAAGCGGGGAAATGCCAGGGTCCGGCGCCAAGAACTTCACCGCCGGTCGAGCGCAGGGTATTCGTCACCTGCACTCAGAGCTTTAAACCAAGGATTCATAAGTGCAACACTTCTTTCAATTTTATGTCCATATTTCGTATCCTTTGGCGCTGTTCAAAGTTTCGTACTAGTTCGGCCAGTATACAAAAGTGGAACGCGCATGCACTAATGGGATTTCCAGGTGTTATGAGCGGGCGCGAGGCTGCTCAGTCAACTATGCGCGGTTCCTCTACTAGGTGGTCCTCGAGTCACTGTCCGAAGGAGGCGAATCGCTATCTTGAGTAGTAGAAAGTCTCGATATGTGTATATTCGGCAATGGCAGTAGCGAGTAGAATGTGTAAGTACAATAAAAGAGTGCGGGAATGTGGTAAGTAGGAAAAGGAAGTAGTATAACGGCGCGGCGATATCTACATGACTGTAGAAGACAGAGTAATCGTGCGTATGTACAAATGGATGATGTGTGTATTGTATATCTGTGTATGATACATGTGCAAAAGGAACAGAACCTCTTTATACCGCAGACCGTTCGGTCATTTCTAATCAACCCGGCTTACCCTCATCCTCACGTGCCCGTGCTACTTCACTATTGCTCTTGAACTTCCACGTGACCTACGGCGTTATCTGAGCCCAGCGCCAGCGCGGTTAGTAAATAAGTAGCAACTAGCAAGTAGGCGCGCGCCGCCTACCACAGTGTCATGAAATTTCCAGGCATTTTTTTCGTGAAGGGCATAGAGGAGAGAGCCAAGGCCCTACCGGTAGTCCAGAGGAACTTTATCACTATGCCTACCATGTCTGCCTCTACAAATACAAAGTAAAAAACCTATTCGGTTGACGTGACAATATCTCTCACTTGGTTGAATAATAAGGCATAAGGCACCCAAAGATTAATTACCCAACAAGGGTGCTAAAACTGTCAATTGGATCCATGCGGATCATTCAATATGATTTTGCGGATAATTGGTTTTGCTATAGCCGATCTTGGTATTGAGTAACAGCTGCTTTGCGCTTGTAGAAGCCCAGTCCGGTAAGATCACCATTTGAATTCTAATGCTTGGCATCAATGTAGTCTTTGTCAACTTTAGAAGACTATGGAGAAAAACGGGCATAAAAATCGACATTTCCATTGGGCAAAATCATCGGCCCGTTGTCAGACAAATTACTTCCTATCTAGGAATAATTCGCGCCGATGATTGTTTGACTAGTTTCTATATAGCCAATCGCCGGAAGATCAAAAACTATGCTCTTTTTTCTCCACAGTACTGTAATGCCTAGGATCCAGAGCGAATCCCTAGGACAGCAAGGAATTCTGGATACCGCTGTATGTAGAGGTAACATTCTGAAATTTTACTCAACGAAAGAGATACTGGGAGCTCATATAGTAATTCTCCTAGAATCTTGCTTTCTAAAATAAATTACAAATACAATTGGCTATTCTTAGCTGTAGAAATCTCAGAGCGTAATAAATAAATTGATCGGAACTGTAGACATGGCCATCGCTGGAAGCAGGTTACTGTAGCAAGCTAAAGCTTAACCTTTTTATTTCATTAAAAGGTCAGCCAAACATAGCCCAGCCAAAGTCCAAAGTGTGACAGCAGTTATTTTATGAGAGCTGTTTTTCTTATTCGTATTGATGATGATAGAAGAGATCCCCTCCCTCTCCTCTACACCAAGGTCTTTATATCCTCTGGTCTGTACTAAACTAACCCATTATGTCGGTCCTGCTTCCTGAACCTTATCCCCAATTACCTGATTAGTAAATGTTCAGGTTAGGTTCCCACAAAAAGACCCCGTCTCGAGAAAAGCTTTTGATTCGCGGCCGAAACTCAACTTTTGTTTACGCTTCGGGTCTCTCTTATTTGTTATTATTTAAGCAAGTTTGCTAAGCAAGCGAGACCTATTCTGGGTTTCAGGAGGGCAGGTTTACTTTTTTTTTCCCTGATAATTTTTTCCTAAATTGTGGTCTCTAGTTTTCCTTTTAATATCCTTTTAGCAGGAGCTCTCTTCACTTTCTGTTGTAGCGCTGCTCGGGCTAGAGTCGTTTCGCAGCTGGGGGGTAGGGGATTCCATGGAGTGACAGACTCTGATAGCCGCCCGCAAAGTGCCAGCAGCGGAACGAGTGCTGGCAGCACGAAAAGGACTGTGGAGGAGGAGATCCCCGCCGGTGCTTTTGCCGACACCAACGAGGATGGGCAATCTGTAGCAGACGAGCACCCAGCTGATGCGCACGATGAACAATCTCCGACATTGCCATGGCTAGCGCCGCTCTACAACGCCTTCTCAATTTCTTCACCCTTGCCGCCACCACTGCTTGCTGCCGCGGGAGGTGCTGCCCCCGAATTGACCATACGCCATCAGGGCTCCCTGCTCTTCTCGTCGCCCGTCAGGGAGTCTGCGCACTGAGTGCTACAACCTCGCCGCTAGACAGTGCTCATATCATTCCGTACTCACTTCTTTACGGACCCCGCCGTATAGAAGGTTACGCATGGCAGTTTCTGGCCTTTTTCCTGAGTGAGTCAGTGCGCGATATCATCTTCAATATTGCATCGGGGGCTCAGCAAGGTGGTGACGGGTCCTCCGTTTGGCCCGATGCAGTAGATATGTGCGAACGACTATTGCCCAATGGCATCTTGATCAACCCCGCATTACACACCATGTTCGACAAGGGGCAGCTGCAGTTGCTGCCGGTGTGCCGGTTACCTGTGCCTGCGAATGACGAGGAGCGACATGCTTACGGTGTATATTACTACGACGTTGAAGCCATGCTTGTCGGGAACTCTGCATCGGAGGTGATGAAGCACCATATTTTTTTTTTTTTTTTTTTAATTTCACGTAACCCCGCTTGCAGCTGTTCGCCATGGCAGGGTCCCTGGACCGAAGTCCTTATGGCCCGGAGACAGGCACCTAAAAACAAACAACTCACTATATACACCGACATTCATAAGGGAATAGAGGAAATAAAACCCCTGAGACAACCCGCTCCTCCAAAAATGAAAGATTACGCCGTCAAGTCCATTTCCTCCACGTCCCTCCTCTTCCCCTTTCTGTCCACCTTCGAATTTCTGTCCCAGTCATACAGGCACGAATCGTACCACTTGCCTGACAACCTTACCTTCGCTGGTGTTTGGCTATCCGATTACCTCCCCCTCCAGGTAGATGACAACCGAGCTAGCCTTCTTTCCCTCCCTCCTCTCTTTCTTCACCAACCATCTTGCCGCAACAATCTTTCCCATCCATGGGTTCGCATTCTCCATCCAATCTCTTACTTTCCCGAGTTTCTTTGTCACCGCAATTCCATGTACTACGATCGCACGACTGGATTGCGGGAGTGTCCTTTCCTTTGGGATTGGCTTCGGAGATGATGCTGGAGATGGTTTCTTGGACATTTTCTGCTTGGGGGGACTGGTACTCTGTCCCCCTTTCACTTTTTTGGACTGGAAAGCAGTGGACTTTGTTCGGCTTTTGGGTGGTGGCACCGGAGGTCGGTCAGAATTGTCCCCTTCCGGGGGTGTGCTTGGCGGGATGTTCTGGGAGACAACTGCTGCATATGACAGCTTTGGTGGTTTCTCCGGGTCAGTTTGTGATTCCCCTTCCTTTGAGGGTTTCCTCAGGTGCATATTGTGTATTTCTGTGCATGATTCCGTCTTCACCGCTAGTGCAAGAGCAGCAATGACGCGATGCACACTCCTGATTTCACCCAGGAACCTGTCTGTTGGTTTAAAGTTTGGTCTTGTCTTCTGGCCTTTTATGCAAGCATGTATGTGTTCGATGACATCCCCCACGGCATCAAGCATAACGGACATATTGACTCCGCCGAGCCGATCTGCGATAGACTTCTACAGTGGGGCCTCGAGACGGGTACTCTTGGCCAGAGTTGTTTTGGCACCTACGGGCATGTTTTTTGGTGCTGGGCTGCCCAATGCCATGAATCTATTGGTCGGATCCAATGTGGGAATGCCAAGAAGTCAGGGATGGTGGTGTGCTGGCAACGGAGTATGTAAGGAGCTGAAAATTTCCTCAAAACTTAACCCCCAAGGGGAAACTTTGAGGAGTTGGGTTTTTTGGAATAAAAATTAGATCTAAAGACTCAGCGCACTGAGAGCTTTCGATCTATGTAGGTTTCGCTGGGGGGACGCTGTGGTTGCGGAGTGGCTTCCGAGCGCTCGCCCTGTCGAAGTGGTTGTCGCTGAGGCGCGAAAACATAATACCTCGCCATGGCCTTACAGGCGGCAAGCGAGTATCGATATAAAAAAAAAAAAAAAAAGAGGAAATAATAGTGACTGAGGCAGGGATAAAGATGATGGGCAAAAAAAGCTGGACAGAGAGAAATAGACTGAACTTGAGCTATAGACCCTTCACGAGGCTAGGAAGACTTACGAGCACGCTGTGAGGCCTGCTGGGGGGAAGGGGTTTGGAGTCATGGAGGGCTAAGGATAGGGAAGGCGGCTGGCTCGAATGCCAGTGCTACGGAATGGAAGAGGAGATGATGGCACACATCTGGAACAGGTACGAGGTGTAGAGGAAGAGGTGGCAAGGGTGGTTGGAGGCGGTAATAAGGGCAAACAGGGCGAAGAGGACCCACTGGGAGATCTGTTGGGTTGCTTGGGTGGGTTGCCGCTTATATGCTGCTACGCCAGATTCAAAACTACTTGGGTTGTACAGTGGTTAGTCTGGTTTGCACGATACAGTGATATATATAGCCGCATCCACGGGGACCCAAGGCAATGCTTCGGGCCACACATACCGAAGATGCCGTAATGGGTGGAGTGAGGAGGGTTCATGCGTTGGTCAATGTATAGATTCCGGCTCGAGCCCGCAACGTGAGTGAGAAATGCAACCTGCCTGTTATCTACATGCAACCCCACAACTTGAAGCGCCACTTCCAACAAAAGTTGTGACAGAAGGAGAGGTTGCCAAGGTAACCATAGAAGGCACAGCTCCGGCTATGACAGACCTGATCCCCCCGATGCGAGAGCCTTACATGAATCAAATTATTGCCCCCACCTAGGATTACGAGTTCAGTTCGTACTCCCTCAAATCCTCAGTTGGCCGTGCAATGGTTTTATATTATCACACAACGTCCGCAATGAATCAAATAGCAGAAATTGGGCCCACCGTCGTAGCGGAGTATGTGAAAAGCCTCCCTGTGGAGGGAATAACTGAAAACAGACAGAAGTATAGGTACAACATACTAAGATTACAGGAGATAAAAAGGCCCATACCGTTGAAGGAGTGGAAAGGCACCTGAAGGTATTGCATCAAGGGGGCGCCGAGAAGTATGTTGTACACGCCGGAGAGGTTGAGGAGAGGTGAAGTGGGCGGAGCAGAAGGATTTTTTTTTTTTTTTTTTTTTTTTTAAGAGAGAGAGTGTGTGTGTTTTTTTGAGAGTTTTTTTGAGAGTTTTTTTTTTTTTTTTTATATCAGTACTCGCGTGCCGCCCTATGGGCTATGGCGAGGGTTTATTAAAGGAAAAAATAACTAAATTTAAATACATGGGACCCGCGGTTCTAATTGTGTTGCGGGGGGAACGGCCAGCAGTCTAACTTATCTCCTTCCTCTCTCAGTCTCGTACTGGCTCGCCTTGAGCCATCTTCCTCCGAGTCGCACCTTGTCCATATTCTGAGAGTCCTCCAAGTATACCACAATGGAGCTGGTCTTCTTGCCCTCTCCGACTAGTATGTCTTTCTTTCGGAGCCAACGGATCCCGACTACCTTCTTCAGGTCTTTGTTGTCCGCGGCCTTCGATAGCATGCACATTCGAGTGTTTATACGGATGGATGAACCGCAATTCAAGAGAGTTGATGTATGATGATTGGCAGCAATGTGCAAATAACAGTCTTATATTCAACTTGTGGTTGTGAGATTTGAGGCTGGAGGTGAGGCTTCTTGAGAGGTAGTCTACGAGGCCGACCCCAAGCACCATGCTGCTTCACAATGGAGCACAAAATTTGTACTTGACGCCGCTGGGACCTGATTGCTCAGGCAGTACATAACAACTATATGCCGCTACTTAGTCGCGTAACTAGTCTCGTAACCATAGATATATTTACTACCTTGGTATTTATCCCAGTGCATACATAATATGTATATAGGTGATTTCGGATCCGTGTAGATCAAAACAGCGCCAATCATAATTAGTAAAGGTATTCAATTATGACCTGGGACGGACTACGATTCCGGAATATGGTATCGGAATTGCAGCTTACTTGAATCTTGAATACCTGCCCAGCTAATAGACGGGTTTTGACCATCTAAACGGCGCACTGCCCAAGTAAATTATGCACGATGCAGAGCCTCGTCAAGAACCCGATGGTACTCCAACCTTAGAATCATCATCTCGTCTCATTTGCTGCACACCCTACGATAATAGATATGCGTACTTCTGCTACCAAAGACTTTGAAATATGAATTCGTCAACTATGGTCATATGAACCCCAATTCTTCATTGAACCCCTATTCCTTTAATAAACCCTCGCCATAGCCCCTAGGGCGGCACGCGAGTAATGATATTAAAAAAAAAAAAAAAAAAAACAATCATTGAACCCCCATTGACCAAAAAGCATCACAAAAACGTCACAAATATGAGATAAAATGTCTCACCATCACCCCTTGTACCCTGCAAAGTTACAGTTTTGTTCGTGGCATCCAGGCTCAAATACCTGCCCGGGAATGCCACTGGCTCAATTGCTACCTGCCCATGGCCCAAAGGATGAATCCGAAACTTTTCTTGAATGCTACAGCCATCGGAGCCTTCACTGATATACTGACAATTCACAATCCCGCCCCCACCACTTTTTACAACCCCTGGGAGCAGGTCCCATGGATTACAGGTAGCACGCAGATAGACATTCTGGAAACAAACAGACTTAAAAGCAATGATACCATCAGGATAATACTCAATCTCGAATGTTTCATGATCCCAGATGTGGGGTTGGACAGACACGATGCCGCTGCCGCTGGGTTCATACGAGGAGACTTCCCTGCCATCCATTTGTATGAAAATGTGCAGTGATGCCGCTGACATTATCGCCACATGAGGCCCAGATGGTGATCGCGTTGGCGAACTCTTGCTAAGTTGTGCATCCCCTTCGCTCTGTTCTTGAAGGGCTACCGATATTGTTTGAAACTTCGTCTCCAACACATGAATCTCATTGTCTTTCTTTGCAAGGTCAGCTCTAGCATCCTCAAGTTGGAGTTTCAGCTCCTTGTTTTGAGAGGTCAAGCCTTCCAAATCCCCATCCTCGGGTGACTGGGACTCCCCAGGTGCATGGTCCATAATCGTGCACACACTTGGGGTATAGGAGGTAACAGTTCGCGACGGAAATAGGTTCCGGTTTGAATCGGCATGATTGAGGCGGCAGTGGTCGAGATATGGTTTTCGCACCTGTTACGGAGATCGATCATTTATCAGTCAACAAATGCTTCGACAGGCCCATTGCTGCCCGGAAGATAGGTATAACAACACATCTAAATTTCAGTGGCAGACTTATGCACGGTGTCCCACACATGAGGAATTTTCGTACAATCTCGGACCATGGAGCCTCATTGCAAGTACTAAGGCTGGAAAAGAAAAAAAACAGCCCTGGCGATTACTCATGATAATGTGATTAAGGACGGGAGTGCGATGAATGAAACTTGAAGGCTGTACCCACCGAATTGACAAGCTTCACAAAAATAAGCTGTCGATCCACGTTAGTCTCAACTGCGGAAGCAAACCAATCCCATATGTTGTCCAAATCGGCGTCCCCCAGGATCTCGTCCGGTACTAGAAGGTCGCGATCACGTTTTGGATGACTTGCCGAGCCTTGTCCTACTGGGAGTGAAGGCATGTTGTTTGCCGTATATGCAAGACTGTGAGGAAGTTGGTATCAGAACTTGGAACACCGTAAGCCAACACGATGCGCCCACGTCATACGGAGAAAGCGGGGAAATGCCAGGGTCCGGCGCCAAGAACTTTACCGCCGGTCGAGCGCAGGGTATTCGTCACCTGCTTAAAACGAAGGAGTCATAAGTGCAACACTTCTTTCATTTTTATTTGTGCATATTTCGTATCCTTCGGCGCTGTTCAAAATTCCGTACTAGTTCGGCCAGTATATAAAAGAGGAATGCGCATGCACTACTGGGATTTCCAGGTGTCATGAAATTTCCAGGCATTTTTTCCGTGAAGGGCACAGAGGAGAGAGCCAAGGCCCCAGTGGAGAGGAACTTTATCATTATGCCTACCATGTCTGCCTCTACAAATGCAAAGTAAAAGATTTATTCCGTTGACGTGCAGAAGAAATCAATATCTCTCACTTAGTTGGATAATAAGGCATAAGGCACCCAAAAGATTAATTACCCAACAAGTGCTAAAACTGTCAATTGGATCCATGCGGATCATTCACTATGATTTTGCGGATATTTGGTTTTGCTATAGCCGATCTTGGTATTGAGTAACAGCTTGTAGAAGCCCATCCCGGTAATATCACCATTTAAATTCTAATGCTTGGCATCAATGTAGTCTTTGTCACCTTTAGAAGACTATGGAGGAAAATGGGCATAAAAATCGACATTTCATTGAGCAAAATCATCGGCCCGTTGTCAGAGGACGCTTGCCCAATTCTAGAAATAATTCGCGCCGATGATTGACTAGATTTGGCGGTTAGGCCGCAGGCTAATGGACGAGGCTTGGCAAGGCCCTCAACACCGAAGGGGAACTCATGATCCTAACCGACTCGCGCACAGCAATTTCCAGACGAGCCAACGGCGACCCAAACGCCGAAGGCTCATCCATGGCAGTTCGACAGGCATGGGAAGAGAGGACCAGACGCGGCGACCTAGACACAGCTGTCATGTGGGTCAAGAGCCACATAGGGATAGTCGGGAACTCCAAGGCGGACAAGGCAGCCAGGACGAGCACAGCCATCCAGTACGAAGACGAAATGGTCACGGAGGCGGGTATAAGACAAGAAGCCAAAAGACTCAGAGCAGAAGAACGCAATCGTCTGGGACTATCATACAGACCCCACCAGACAATCGACAACCGAAAAAGATTATCCACCCTGGCAGGGATCCTCGGGAACTAGGGCCTCAAGGAGTGGAGACACCGCATAGGCCAAGCCGATTCACCGGAGTGTCGATGGTGCGGGAGAGCCCTGGAAAACCTGACGCACATATCCAACGATTGCGCCCCTTGGCTCAGGAGGATGAGAGGAGGGGCTGAAAGCCTCACACATCCGGACAAAGACATCAACATGGCGGAGATATTGGACTGGGCGGGGAAAGAGTAAACTTGGGACTTAGAGCGGGCGGGGATATCTCAGTTTTTCATATTATTCTTTTCATTCTCATTTCACATTATGTATCTAAAACATCGCCATAGCCTTCAAGGCGGCATGCGATTAATGATATAAAAAAAAAAAAAAAAAAAAAAAAAAATGGACGAGGCTTGACAGCGACCCTGGCCCGGAGGCCCGTGACCGAGCCACCAACAAGCCACCAACAGAGCCTCCACGGTCGCCACCAAGCCACGAGAAGAGGTCTTCCCATTCGGGAAGTCACAGGGAGATGGTCACGTGCTGCCCTCGTGCTATATAGAGAGGGAGGAGAGGCCTTGCATTCCCTCCTCAAGCCGCTGCGATTCGCAAGCCATACGAAATCGCAGAAGTCACCCACCCACCGACCCCGTAACCCCAGCTACTCGAACCTCCGCGAGGGAGAGACTGGGGGGTCCTTCGGCGTGCCCTTCGGCATGCCCCTTCGGCATGCCAAGGGCACAGGGGGTTGGAAACCCCTAGGCCTTTTTTTCCGCAACCCTCGAAACCAACAGTCAGATGGCGCTGAGTCATATTGCGTGCATTCCTTTTCTTTCACATGTATGATAGTCGATAGAAATCTTCTCTCTTTTCCGAAGCCGATGTGCATTAGTTTCTGCATATATAGCCAATCGCCGCAAGATCATCAAAAATTATGCTCTTTTTTCTCCACAGCATTGCCTAGGATCCAGAGCGAATCCCTAAGATAGCAAGGAATTCTGTATATCGCTGTGTGTGGACGTAACGTTCTGAAATTTCACTTAACGAAAGAGATACCTGGTGCTCATATAGTAATTCTCCTAGAATCTTGCTTTCTAAAAAAAATTACAAGTACAATTGTTTATTCTTACCTGTAAAAATTTCAGATTTTTTTTTTTTTTTCTTTTTTATATCATGACTCGCTTGCCGCCCTAGGGGCTATGGCGAAAGTTTTAGTTACATAAAGAAATAAGGAGGAAGAAAAGGAAAAGGGAACATAGTGTAAGAGAAACAGATATAGTCGAGCCACCCGGCATTAGAAATGTCGTCGCATCCCCGCTGTCAGAGATGTCGTTCTACCCAGTCCATCAGCGCGTGTCCTCAGAAGGTCATAGGAGATCCTCTTCGCCCCCCGGGCATTTGTCCTTCCAGATTCTGCATTCCCTGAGTATGTGTGTGGTGGTGTCTTCCTTCTCTCCGCACCACCTGCACTCCGGTCCGTCATCTTTACCTACTGTACCAAAAAGTGCGGTGTTATTACTTCGGTATGCATCGTAGCTTAACGGAACTACCACATTACATTAGTGAATTTCAAATTCAAAAATTGCCAGCCATAAATAAAGCTGACTTGGCGTACATACACTTTCCCCGGTATTGTCTGCATTACATACTGTGCAGTTTGTAAAATATGCCCAAATCTTATAGTGCTAGCACAACCATAGCCATTTTGTAATGTGCTCTGTACTAAATTGAATATTATCATCATTACATATGGTATTCATACATTTTGCTGTGCAATCTCTATAGACAAGTATCCAGAATTATAATAGCACATAAGAATAAGAACGGAACTCTATAGTACTCAGTGTGTATTAACTAATAGGTCATTATACCACCATGAAACGTCCTTGATTTTAGTAACAAAATGAAATCTACCAGGTTTTATATACTTCAGTGGCAAAATAATCCGTGGAATATCATTCCCTAAATCTATACTTTTTCGAGTATATACATGGTAAGGTGCAGCCCAAAATTCCTCTTCTGGATTTCTCCGGAATGGTGTAATATCAAAGAAGACTCGAGATAGAGGGCCAATTGTCATTGAGATAATTCGCTCTATAAAAACGAACTGTATGGTAGATTCTGTTGTTGCAACAATAGACTCAGGACAGAATCGGGGCTTATCAGATATATCGAAAATACCAGAAAATGAGGCCCAGTATCGCAGGATATATTCTTTTCTGATTATTCGTGGATCTATACCAGTAGTCTGCTGATATATTATAGCAATAGATTCGAAGTCATTTTTTTCTGCAATATTCTTTGCTACATATTGTTTTCCTACTCTAGCGAATGTAAACAGACTGCCGTCATGTTCTACAATAGATTTCATTATAGTTGCTGTAGGTTTCGCATAGTACTAGATCGAGTGGACTGTTGAGGGCGAGTGGCCTGGTTGGTAGATGTCTTGATGCGGTTCGCTTGTTGTTCAACACTAATAGCAAGGGTCGCCATCTCCTTGACTGTCTTGGGTGCGGGGAAGGCGAGCAGACGTTCGCTCATGTCGATCGTTAAGCCTTGTTCGAACCTTTCAAGCTTACTAGTTTCCGTCCAGTCAACAAGACAGGCAAGCCGGTTGAATTCTGCATAGTAACTGGGGATATCCTTATTACCCTGCTTGAGATTGCTGAGTTGACGGCTTGCAGTTCCCTGAGGGTCACTGGTTAGAGACGCCTGGAAAGCGAGAACAGACCGAGGTGACTGGGACGTTGCAGTGATGTGGGTCAAGTCCCATATAGGAGTCAAAGGGAACACCGAGGCAGACACAGCTGCGAAAATAGGCACATGCCTCCCCTACCAAGATGAAACCATAACAGAAGATGGGATACGACAAACCTCGAGACATCAGCGCGCCACAGAGAGAAACCGGCTAGGGCTCAGCTACCGTCCCTTGACAAGACTTGGAAGTCGACACATAGCCACACTAGCAGGAATACTGGGCGGCAAGTTACTACGGAAATGGCAGTACGAAATCGGGAAAGCAGACAGCCCAGAATGTCGATGGTGTGGGGAGGAGGAGGAGACTACTGAACATGTGCTCACTAGGTGCAGGACATGGAAACGAAAGTGGCCAGGAGGCATGCAAGACTTGGTCACTCCTCCGAAGAGCAAGGACACAGACCCACTTAGAGACATCTTGGAGTGGGCAGGGGCATAGGAGACACACAGGATCTTTTCTTATTCCTTTTCTTCTACCTTCATATGTATCTAATCTCATGTAACTAATCTCGCCATAGCCCCCAGGGCGGCACGCGAGTAATGATATAAAAAAAAAAAAAAAATCCCTGAGGGTCGGGGTCTCCAAACGCCTCATCCAGGACGTCGAAGAGGGCCGTGATACTGGTTAAGGTAATGGTGTTATTGTCAATGTAGGGTTGGACTTGGGACAAGGCCTTCCCTTCGAGGAGGCCTATAGCATAGACAAGCTTATGATTCTCAGTGGGGAAGAGTTCGGGGTTGCCTAGCAGCTTGAGTGTGACCATGGTCTTGAACGTCTTCAGCAAATCTCGAGATCCATCGAATTTAGCAGGGTCCGCTACCTTGGCAGCTCGATAGTGATCAACAGGTCCGGATGTTGAAGTGATTGATAATGCCTTGATTGTTTGGCGAGCATCATCCAACTGGGTCTGTATACGAGCGGGAGGGTCTGCGAGGGCTGCTTTGTCACGGTGAGGGCTATAGAAGTATAGAGATACCGTTAAGTCTATTAAACGTAGAGTCGCAAGAACAGCAGGTTTATATACATGAGAAAGCATAGCATAACGTGACTTGTGAACCATGACTGAATAGGAAATCATCAGGGAAGATATCATATCAGGAAAGGTGAGAAAGGCACGGGATGCGTGGCTTGCAAGAGAACGCCGTGGCGTAAGCCACATAAAAGCTGGCGTTGTGGCGTATTCATACATAATCCAATAGCGAGGTTAAATGCATGAGTGGAACGACACAATAACAGAGAACAATAATAATAGCAACAGGTGGCAACGGATGTAATGTTCCGACAGTCTGTAGCACTGATTGTTGGTCAATGGCAGCATCTAGCTGATCTTGGAGCTCCTTGATCTGGTGTTGGGCAAGGGTGAGTTCGTCCTGCAGCGAGGTGCCTCTAGCATTCACAGCATTCGCGAGATCGGAGATTTCCTGTCGATACGTCTGGAATTCAGTTGAATTGTCAGGCATGGGCTTATTTTCCCAAGCTTGCAGGCGGGTGACAAAGTCGGCGGCATCGGAGGAGGGCGTCGGAGCTGAAGAGGATGATGCATCAGAAGCAGGCAGGCCAATGGAAGGCATGAATGCTGATTGTACCGGTTGGCGGGTGGGCGGGTCCGTTGTAGTGTAACGTCGGCGGTGGGCTTGGGCGAAGGCCTTGCCAAGGGGTACGGTCAGCTTGGGTATCGGCGGCGGGTCGGCGGCTATGGGTCAAGGACTACGGCGGCGGCGGCGGCGGCTCAGCGGCTAGGGGTCACGGACTATAGCAATGGCAGTGGTGGAGGAGTAGGAGAAACCAGACGGGTCTATTGATCAACAAGACAACGGACAAGGAGAAGAAGAGCTATCTACAGCGGCGGACCTGGGGCCCTTATATGCTTCGGAATTGACATAGAGAAGGAATACAGGACTATAACAATATGAGAAAGAGAATCCGAAATGCAAGAGCGGCAATAGTAGTGCTAATATTGGAAGGCATATCAATGAGCTGTCAGAGGGCTAATCAACCGGACCGGGACGGCTTGTCAGGCCTTTCCGAGTCGGCTATTAGTAAGGTCTCACTTCCGGCTTGGCACGTCGGCTCGGTTTGACTTGTCGGCTGCGGAAAAGGACGAAACTGATGCGTGCGTAGGTGGCTGTGACAATTACAGCCCTCCGTTCTAAGGCTATCCTCTTCTGTTCTGAAGTCTATTACAGCCTTTCGTTTTGAGCCTACTGTTTAAGCTCAAACAAGGTAGCCAATATCATTGAGCAAATTTGAGTAAGTTTTTGTCCTACAATGATATTCTATATAATGGCTAATAATTATCTCATTCTATCTCATACTAGCAAAAAGACTCTGGCACGTAAGTATATCATTACTGCAATGAAAGATTCTAACTAACTAATTCTACTGTATAGGATATATAAGAGTACAGTTCTCTGCTTTACACTAGAGTCTATCGTCTCCCTATTAGTCCATTTATCTCTCTATCACCTTCTCTCAACTGTCTGTCGATGCAACTATTCTCCTCATCACCTTCTCTCAACTGTCCATTGGTACAATTATTTGAATATTCTGCAACTTCTACAGTCGTGCATGAATGAAAGGCTAGATTAATATTATTCCAACAAAGTTTACCCCCAGCATACATAAAACTTGTAATCTAAAGACAACGGTGAGTTGTTCTATCCTTTCTAACTACTGAGTTCTATTTAGGTAATCAAACTTTAGGAGATTCCTATGCATGCATAATAGAAATGAAGCTGGTTATGAGGATAAATGTTAATATGTAAATAAGCATATACCTAATCATTATATAATTAGTATCAGCTTTGCTTGCTTATACCTCATTATTTATATGTATGCTATATCTTAATATATTAATTCAATTGAAAATCCAATACAACAAACCTACAATATATAATTTGCAGTATATCCGATATATGCATTATATGAAATTATTGTACCAATACGTGGATTAAATCGTGAAAGTCAATTAATACCCGGTTAGTATGATAACCTTATCACAACCAGATCAAAACTATAGTAATAATACCGCACTTTTTGGTACAGTAGTTTGTGTCGTCACTACCTTAGCCCTTTGCCCCCTAGGATGCCTGCCAGTGTCGTTACCCCCTCCCTCTCCTCTAGACCAAGGTCTTTATACTCTCTAGTCTGTACTAAACTAACCCATTATGTCGGTCCTGCTTCCTGAGGAAGATGGCTGAGGGCTTGCCGATATGAGTGGGACAGGTGAAGGAAGGAACGACGCCTCTCGCATTGGCCCACCCACAACACCAGCGAAGTCCGTGGGTTCCACATGTAATTAGACGGGTAGCTAAATTTCTTTTCCTTTATTTTAATAAAACCCTCGCCATAGCCCCTAGGGCGGCACGCGAGTAATGAAATAAAAAAAAAAAAAAAAAAAAAAGGTCCTGCTTCCTGAACCTTAACCTCCAATTACCTAAATCTTAGTAGATATTCAGGTTAGGTTCCTATACAAAGACCCCGTCTCGAGAAAAGCTTTTGATTCACGGTCGAAACTCAACTTTTGTTTATGCCTCGAGTCTCTCTTATTATTATTTAAGTAATTTTGCTAAGTAAGCGAGACCTGTTCTGGGTTTCAGGAGGGCAGGTACTTGTTTTTCCCTGATATTTTTTTCCTCAATTGTGGTCTCTAGTTTTCCTTTTAATTTTCTTTTACTTTCTTCTCTTATGACGTCATTTGCTCTGCTTTACACGCTTTTGAGGAATATCCTAATGGCACTACCCGGTTTTCGTTATTTCCCGCGGATCATTGTTAAAAGTAGTTTTGTAACCATGTTAAAGGCTACATACTTTCCGGATAAAGTTTGAATATCAGGTTCCAGCAAAACTAGTATATTGCGGCAGCCCATCTCTGAAGGCGGCACACGAGTAATGAAAAAGAAGGAAAAAAAGAAAAAAAAAATACCTTTCAGCCGCCACACTCACCTCCTTCATATCCATTGTAAAAGGATCTGGAAAATGTATACTACATGGAAGCAAGCATGAGTTCCCCGCGGCCCCACTAAGGAGAAAGCTGCTCCAAGGAATAGAAAATTTCATACTTGCGACAGAGCATTCAAGTTGTTCACCACCTTTTAAATTTTGTGTTACTTCTGTTCTCGTTTTGAAGTACTCACTAGTCACGTGATCCATTACTAATAATGTCTGGGTTGTAGTCGAACGCCACTGGTTAAACCTCATCGTCGCTTCATGCCCTCCTATCCCGAATCTTGCGAGTTGTCCGATGAACCAACGAGGGTCACTGCCTATCCCTAACTTATCAAAGGAGCACGAAGTTTAAATTCAATACCTTAGCAATGTCAGCATCACCTGCTGCTACCTCCGACATCATCCCACAGGGTCTCGCCTTGGCACATCAGCTGCTCACTCCTGCTCGTCTCAATCACCCCGACCTCCTCAATCTCGCATTAAACAACATATGCTCGGGATCTGGGCGTGCACTCCGCCGGCGGCCGCTGCTTGCTGCTATCGCGGAGAACACGCCATGTGCTGACACTCTTACAGTAATGGCACATCTGGGCCGCGAGGAGCTCTCTTCACTTTCTGTTGTAGCGCTGCTCGGGCTAGAGTCGTTTCGCAGCTGGGGGGGTAGGGGATCCCATGGAGTGACAGACTCTGATAGCCGCCCGCAAAGTGCCGGAAGCGGAACGAGTACTAGCAGCGCGAAAAGGACAGCGGAGGAGGAGACCCCCGCCATTGCAGTTGCCGTCGCCAACGAGGAGGGGCAATCTGTAGCAGACGAGCACCCAGCTGATGCGCAAGATGAACAATCTCCGAGATTGCCATGGCTAGCGCCGCTCTACAACGCCTTCTCAATTTCTTCACCCTTGCCGCCACCACTACTTGCTGCTGCGGGAGGTGCTGCCCCCCGAATCGACCATACACCATCAGGGCTCTCTGCTCTTCTTGTCGCCCGTCAGGGAGTCTGCGCGCTGAGTGCCACAACCTCGCCGCTAGACAATGCTCATATCATTCCGTACTCACTTCTTTACGGACCCCGCCGTATAGAAGGTTACGCATGGCAGTTTCTGGCCTTTTTCCTCAGTGAGTCGGTGCGCGATATCATCTTCAATATTGCATCGGGGGCTCAGCAAGGTGGTGACGGGTCCTCCGTTTGGCCCGATGCAGTAGATATGTGCGAACGCCTATTGCCCAATGGCATCTTGATCAACCCTGCATTACACACCATGTTCGACAAGGGGCAGCTGCAGTTGCTGCCAGTGTGCCGGTTACCTGTGCCTGCGAATGACGAGGAGCGACATGCTTACGGTATATATTACTACGACGTTGAAGCCATGCTTGTCGGAGACTCTGCATCGGAGGTGATGAAGCACCATATGCTGCGGCGTGGGGCAGCTCCGGAAAGCATATCGCCTGCAATCGCAAGTGCGTCCAGCGCAAGAGTCCATCTCCCTACCCTATGGCCCCTCCATACCCTGTGGCCCCACCTGCCGGTTGAACAGGTCTCTCTTTCCATGCCGGATACTATTGAAACCGAGTCAGAAGCGGTCCCCGTAGCGTTGGAGCGCACTTTGACTGAGGTTCATGCGTTCGACGATGGTTCGCGCTTTCGACTTCACACACCGGCGCCGGGGCAGCTTGCACTCCCTGCACCTGATCTGTTAGCAGTCCGCGCCCTCGTGTGGCGCCTGTTAGCCTCCGTGGGCATGGATACACCCTTACGGGAAACGCTCTCTGCGCTGTCGAAGCCTCCACGGCCACTGAAGAAGGTGAGAGCGGGAGCTGCACCCAGGCCGGTGCCGGCTGCCACATACCGCATGCTGCCTTCACGAAGCCCCCTTGTGAATCCCGGCCGCTCCGACCCCACCCTTCCCACAACACCTGGGACCACCTCCGCTGGGGGGAACAACCGCTCGGTGCACCCACCAGCCAATGGAGCATTGCCCCCTGCAGCCTCTGAGTTGCATCGTGGCTCTGTCCCTGCGGACAGTACTTACGGCTCTCTGAACGGCAGTCGCGTAGTCTCCAGCGACCACACCCACCATTCCGCAATCGAGGGCACTGATATATTCCCCAGAGCCGAGCCAGCTCACCCTGACGGCAGCACTGTTCATACAATGCCCCCTGGTTGTATCCCTTCATGTGAAGATCCCGACAATGACACCTCTCTCGCATCAGCTCTCAACCAGCTCCCCCTCCCAGCATTCTACGACCTTCTCCTTCATCTCCTGCTGGATGCACCTGGTGCCTGGCCTGTCCCCAAACAGATTACACTCATGCAGCATGATGAGGCCATCCTGCAACGGGTGAGAGAGTGTTGCGGTTGGGATGTGTATCTACGGAAGGCACGGGAAGGGCTCAACATCGATGCGACGGCTATATGGGACATGGAGAGTTGCCATGAAAACGATGGCTGGGATGAGTACGAAGATGCGTGGTAGTGGGTACTGGTAGACTTGAAGTAGCGCCGCGGGGCGTTTAAGTTGGACGTTGTTGGTTGAACACTCAATGATTCATCTCCACTAATGTCACAAGTGTTGCCCTGTTTTCACTTTTCTTGTATCTCTTTTCTTCATAGCATAGACAGCTTTTTGCTGTTACGAGTCGCAACAGTATATGGGGTTTTGCACGGTCGTGCTTAGTGCGATGGCCCTGTTGTGGAGACACGGGGTTTGTGGACCAACTGCGCGGGCATATATAGGTCCTTTTACCGCTGATAGTTATTGAAATAGGGGATATGATATAATTCAACCAACCTGCACTTCGAGCACATAGCTGCATTACCAAGTCTGAAATATATTCTCACCTCTCAGGATTACTGGCGCCGTTTGTTAGTACCAATTTGGGGCGATACATGCAAAGGGATTGCTTCAACAAGCTAGGATAGGAAATCGCGATTGCAGTCTGGTGCTAACGCTGCTCCTGCTTACTGCTGTAGTGGTAACCACGGCACCGTTGGAAAGAATAAGGCTAAACGCTGCCCGAAGCAGCACTTGTTGGTAGGACCATATGATGATGCGCATATATATTGAAGAAGCGAGCCCATATATAAGAAGCGAGATGTGGATGTGTAGGTTTGGTTGGAAGGACTATAAACTGTATGTAGACATGCATGGTTCGGATGATCACGGAGAGATTACGGCTGCCGGGAGTCACAAAGTGCCAAAGTCGAAAATTGAAAATCGAAAAGTCGAAAGTCCGTTGAAACATTCGCACCACAACAAAAATTACGTATCTCATACACAATATACGCCCGCCCGCCATGAGATAAATGCCCCGCGCAATTAATAAATAAATAGCAGGTAAATTTATTCTTCACTAGATTGTCCACAATTTGTTCAATCCTTCGAGTTAGGCAAGAGGATTTGATGCTATAGAGATTTTTTTTGTGCTACGGGAATTTCTACACAGAAACCCCCGTGTAGCTACAAGTTGCATTTTTTTTTTTTTTTTAAAAAAAAAAAAAAAATAGGGACAGCACTTTCTGCTTTCCGATTCATCGCACAAGTTAGCTAAGAGTAATGAAATAAAAAAAAAAAAAAAAAAAAAAAAAATTGCCGCCCTAAGGGCTACGTTAGCCAGGCTCTCCTCGGGCAACCGTATTATAGACTTGGTCCAAATAGAGCCCGTTTGTACCTATCCATAGCCCCCTTGAGATTAAGAATGAAGATGCTATTGGTAGAAGGTATAAGCGGGGGAAAAGGAATATGAATCATCGGCCGTGATAAAACGAACGCGATATAAAATTGGAAAATTGAAAAAGATGCGTGGGATTGATTTGCATTGACTGGAAAAAGGAGCTATAACATGCCATAGGCCACAGGGCACCATGGGATTAAAGATATTTTTTTTTAAAAAAAAACAAAAAAAACAGGGAACTATAAGGGCTGTTGGAGGAAGATGTTGGACAGCTTGTTGGAGTGACTGTTTGGAGCAGCTGCTGGAGGGCTGTCGGAGCCACTAATGGCAGGGGCTTTATGAGCAGCTGGGGCTGATGGCGGAGCGAGTGAAGATGCTGGCTGAAGGGGGAGGGAAGGGGTCGAGCTACTGCTGCAGCTGCTAGATGGGGGTACAGTTGAGACATGGTGGAGGGGGAGGTGTGAGTTTTATGATTGAGAGGTGATAGCGGAGGGGAGGGGGGCTTAAGCGGCTTGGGTTTTGTCTATTCTTGTGAACTGACCTATCCCTTGGTCGAACTGGAATGCTGTTGTCTCCAGTGATGGAGGTAGCAACAAGCGCCATGGAGGTGTAGGGACAAAAGGTTCTTTAGGAGTCAAAATAGATGAAAATTTAATTTGCTCTATTTTAAAGCCTAGAGTAATATCACCATAGCTCACATAGCAGCATAACAAGGAATTGCATACATATAACAACGAACAACAAAAGAGAAACTATCTCGACGTAGAACCTCAGGAAGTAAATGTCAGGAGCGCACAAGGGATATATCTTCGCCATATAATAGGCGAGATTATACCATATATAACCCATATGCTGTAAATGTAATACCATGCGAACAGGCACCCAATGCTCCTCTTCTCAATTTCTGCCCACTACTTCTAAAGTAGGATAAGCTCAAAATCATCCTGCACAAACCTCCTTGTACCAGCCGCCCCATTTGAGATAACGTTCACTGTCAATACCATCGTTGTTGCAGTTGGCGTCACGAGACCCCTGACTGTTACCCAAGGCCCCGTGGCGAGCGACTGAGTGCTCAAGAACTGAATGCCGCCCAACAAATAATTGACGTATGCTGTTCCGCTTCCCTGCCACATTTGAATTTCTGCCTTGAATCGGTAGACGCGACCTGGGCATAGCCCAGAAATTGTCTGGGAGAATGTGCGGGTTTGGTTTGGACCGCTGAAGTCGGAAACGATCACGCGGGCGTCGGGCACACCGGGGGTGGGATTAGTACGGAGGATCTGGTTGTTTCCGACGTTCCAGGCATCGTCAGTCTCGAAACCTGGATTGGCAATCCGGTTGGTACTTGGACAGCAGAATTCGGGAAACGCAGTAATTGTAACGGTTTCCGTCACGGTTGTTGTGACAGTAGAGGTTGAGAGGACAGGCACCGGGACAGAGCAGGCGGGATCACTATAGTAAATGGCAACGCAGATTAGTTGCCATGAACTTTGCAGGCAAGGCTATCAAGTCCCACAGTAACTTACGTATAGTCGTTCGTGCTCGGTGCACCAGAGACACGAGCAATCTGTCCCAGAAGAATCACGGCATATAGTGCCAATGTTGAAAAGCAGGTCATAGAAGGCATGTCTGCGAAAGGTAATGCGGGCTGGCAGGAACGAGACGTGAAAGGGCAAGGTCGAATTGGAATGGAATTGAGAAGATGCGCAATGGGATGGAATTGAGAAGATACGCAATGGGATGGAATTGAGAAGATACGCAATGGCCATGGCTGAGATGGCTCTTTTATACACCGCCGGCCCACCCTTCATGCCAGCATTTTCAGTCACCTACTAAGTGGACAGCGCAGGGAAAGCTGAGAATCCTAGGAACTTTCCGCTACGGGGTTGGACCATACAGCGGTTCGGGTGCATCAATTGAGACTAAAATCATACTTCATCCCAACTATCCCTCTCAATATCACCGCGCTGCCCGTAGATCTCCAGAAACCGAACATGGCAACAAAACCCGAGCCTGCACGAATTGTTTGCTTTGAAGGCTGCCTAACACGATCTAGCGGACAATGACCGACAACCTGTAGGTGGAAGGGGCATATGGAACTATACAGCTGATTTTGCGATGCTAGATTTGCAAGATGTACTCACTTCTTCATTCTCCAAACTGCTAAGCTGTTTCTCAATTCATAGCCCTGACTAGCATTAAAGCTATTTTTTTTTATTTTTTTTTATTTCATTACTCGCATACCGCCTTGTAGGCTACGGCGAGGGTGTAGATACATGCACAATAATACACGGAAAATAAACAGCATATAAAACCATAAAGTGAAAGGAAAAAGTGAGACTATATCCGGTTACTCCGCCGCTCAGTCCATCACCTCCGCCAAGCTAGCAGGGGTCAATTTTTCCATCCAGAAGGGTCCCCATTTTACAAGAGCTGGAAGTTGGACAAACCGTTTTTCCTTGTGTAACAGAATTAGGTTAACGCCAGAACTGCTTTCAGCTTTCCTTGCTGCTGCCAATATTAAAAGTTCAGCGCTGAATCGAGTGAGAGCTTCCAAAATCAATGACTTGCATCCAGAATGAGCATCATCCTGGGCCAACAGGGGAGGATGCAGTACAAGCGAGGTGAAATGCGCAGGTTCTCACGGATCCTTGCTCCGGTAATATAACGAACATGTGCCGGTACGTCAATTCAGCTGAAAGCTCAAGTTAATCGTTAGGGCTGAGATCAAACTCTAAAGAAAAATTTGAGAAAAAAAAGAGAAAAGGAAGCAAGAGCTGAAGATTTTTGGTAAAAAGGTAACGTACAATAATCCAGGAAAACAGCGATAGTGGAAGTTGTACAGGTGCTATTACCGATTTCGTGTAAAGGCCTGCGCGTTTCTCCCATACCTGGTGATGTTACAGTATAAATTGTCACTTTGAACGCAAGCATGTACCAGAGCACCAGCTCCACCCGCCCCACACGGGCCAGCTCCTAAGGTACAACAAGCACTAAAGAATTCTCGCATGCCTTCCTCATCGCAGTGGCCGGTCTTGGTGGCACATCTTTCTATCTTCACTCCATCGGTCAATTGACCAAGTACTTCCCATTCCTTTCTGGCCTGCGCTCCAGCTCCTCGGCAAAAAAAGAAAAATAAAAAGAACTCCACCGCAAGGTCTGAAGGTCCACCCACAACCGTCTCTCCACCTCCGCTCGAGAGTTCATTGTGTACAAAATTTATTTGAAGTATCGTGCCTTGCTCATTTATGCGTAATGCTTATGGGGGTACCAAGCCATGCCTTTGTAGTACGGGAATGTTGCAGCACAAGATATAGTGGCATTACCCGTAGGCATAAAATGGAAAGATGCTGGAACAGGTGGAACCCGGGGTATCATTACCGCATCTCGGAGATAGTGGGATTAAGGGAATTTAGGAGAACACTATATTTCTATAATCCTTGCTTTTGCATTGGTACCCGAGTTATATAATTTGACCCTGCCTAAAGAACTTTGTGCCCATATCTGAGAGGTGCCAGGGGAATGTTAACCTCCGTAAAACCTGAATTGAACGAGTAATTTATATCTATGTCGAACAAACTAACAATAAGTCTCGATTGAGTCCATCCTCTATTTATTCTAGCCTAGACAATTCCATTCATGGCGACTATATAAAATTAAGGAATTTGAAGCGCATCTATGAAATTTTGATTCACGGCACAAATGTCGACCCTGCAGCATGCCATTAACGAATTCGCTTGGAATTTAGTAGGGTCTATGATCAGGTTACTTTCTTCTAAAATTGCGCTCCAGTGCTGCATGCAGTGCAATTCATGAAGGTACAAACTTCCTTAACAGGCAGCCGTAGAACGATCGACCGAGCTGACCGTTGCCAAGCTTAAGCCAACTACTTGCCCAGCTCGTATGGTGGAGTGCATCTATAAGGGACCAGTTGTAACATTTGCTGGGTTGCTGACTAATACACCATTTTTCTTCTGGTCGCGCGTGTTCACCCTCTTTTGCACATGCTCATCGTACTCGATCCGCGCCCCGACCTGACTATTTTCTACATCGAAATAGCTTTTCAACTTCGGATAGCTTAAGCTCCTGTCAGTGAGTATATTGTACCCATAGCTTCTTTTCAACACCAATTATTAACCAAGGGATAGTTCTACAGATACCCAACATCATACTTAGCTTTCCGTCCACTGCTGACAAAATGGGTCGCAACAGTAAGAAAAGAACAGCTTGCTTGCTTGCTGCTGCTAATAACAGAGAGAAAAGGAGGGCTCTCGCAATCATTGTGAATATAATTTTAATGCTTTACAACTAACAATTCCACGAGGCCTAGATTCTATTTCTAATATTACTATTAATCTTTTTTTTTATAAGTGTTTACGAACTATGGAGGCATATAGAGATGGTTGTTCATATGGTACAAAGGAGTTTACAGAACGTGCATATAAGAGTCATAGAAGAGTTGGATAGGTAGATCATTTCTATATATCGTAATTTCTCTCACTACACTAATACTAATTAAGTAAAATTAGCAATCTTGGCGCGTGTAACAATTTAAGGGGCTCTCATACAAAGTATAGAATTTCAAATTTCAAATTTCTCAACAACGCCTGTATATTTTTTAATTTTGATAGCGAAGGATTGTAGAGCAGGCGAAATAGTACATATTTTCGGTCTTTAAATTTTAATCAGATGTTGTTGGGTGATGAAATTGAATTTCAAGTTTGAGTCCGTAATTTTGGTTACAGGGGGTCCCTTATAGATGCACTCCACCATACTTCCATCGCCTTAGGCCTTTGCCCCCCAAAATTCCTGCTACGGTCGATACCCTGTGTCCCAGTCGCTGTAATGGTCTATAGCTGATTTCCAATCTGTTCCGTTCCGTGGCTCTCCACGATCTTACTTGTTGTCGCATGCCGGCTTCGGTGACTATCTCGTCTTGGTACTGTAGGAAGGCGCCAGTTTTGGCTGCCAATCAGGTTGTAAACGGGATGGTTGATTTTTTTTTTTTTTTTTTTTTTTTTTTTTTCCATTAATCGCATGCCGCCCTATGGGCTATGGCGATGATGGTTGATATTGAGATTCGGGTTGGAAAGAAGGTATAGAAGAAAGGAACAAAAGAGTGGCCGATATTGACACCTAGGGCAAAGTTGAAAGGAGCAAAAGAATAGCTGATGGTGACATTCAAAATAGAAAAGAACGGAACCCAAGATTGGCTGATATTGACAACTGAGATTGGGGTATATCACATGTGAAGGCATGACAAAAAAGCTCTCACCTATGTTGGAAAACAACTCACCTTCCATAAGGGAGTGTGTAAGTATAGAAAAGGTCCTGATCCTGATAATATATTTGAAAAGCTCGCACAGTTATCAGAAGGCGGAACGATTGACGGCTTCAGACTGGAAAAGGACGACTCTCTTTCATTTGATTCAAACAATGGCCGGAAGACCTATTTGCCAGAAGATATGTTGAAAGAGGTATTGGCACTGGCCTATGATGCACTAGGCCACTTTGGAAGGAGAAAGGCATTGAGAGTGGTGAAAACATCTTACAGACCCAAGCCGGCTACAAAAATCACGGCGAATGCCCTCAGGGCTAGGGAGAGAGGAAGGCTGGGCCTGAATCACAGACCGTTACAACGATTAGAGTGGCAGGTGGGCCCCCTGACGAGACTGTTAGGGAGGAAAGGCCTGAGGGCCTGGATTTTTTTTTTTTTTTTTTTTTTTTTTTTATCATTAATCGCATGCCGCCCTATGGGCTATGGCGATTTAAGGTACATAAGAAATAAAGGAAAAAATATAGGTAAGACCTCATCGGTAATGACCCACAGCCCCGCTAGTGTGATGGGAAAATGAAAAGAAAAGAACCCAAAAATGTGCTGCCCGTGGCTATCTCTGTGTTGCAGGCAAAGGGAGAAAGGAGGGAGGAAAAAAGGGTAAGCCTGTCTACTCAGTCCATCTCCTGTCCCATTCATACTCGCATGTGGCCTGTACTGATAGCTGCCTGAGAGTCTGCAAGTAGCAGCACCTTCGTCCTGTTGTCAACAGCCTCCAGGGCACCCTCATGTCTACAACTTTACTATCCCACACTGTTGCCTTCATGCTGACCTAAAGGCTCCCCTCTGCCTCACCTGCTACCACTGTGGTGGTAACCACAGTACCGAGGGAAAGAATAAGGTCAAACGCAGCCCGGAGCGGTACTCATCGGTAAGGCCATATGATGATATATACATAGGATCAGGAAGCAAGTTACATTGAAGAAGCGAGATGTGGATGTACAGGCTCAGGTGGAAGGTGAAGGTGGTCTATAAATTGATGTAGATAGGACTGTATGGGCACACAAGCAAGGAGGGCAAGATATGGATACGTAGATATGGATAGATCAGACAGACCAGACACGCACAGGCAGGACAATTGATTACTCTTCCTTTATGACCCTTTCCTTGACATTTGACCATTGAGACCGCCCTTGAGACTTCGTTCCGCCAGCTCTAGATACTGGTAGCCTGTGCAAGACATTGGATGCTGTTGAGCCTTCATCACACCACCTGCTGCCATCACCACCCACCACCTACGTACTCCTGTTTTCTCATTTTGGCTACCATCTATGAAGATAGCTACTGAGTCATCTTTGTCATCTCTTATAGCCTTCTCCCACTTGGTTGAGGAGTCCTCCTTGTTTAGCTTCAGGTCTATAACCTCTAGCTCTACTGGGATAATTGTCTACCTCCATGATATTATTTCCTCCTTATCTACCTCGAGCGTACTGGCAATCTTTCCAGCTACTGATTCAAATCCATCATTCTTGAACATGGCATAACCTAGACTGAAGCCTCACTAGTCCCTCCCCTTCTCACCTTTCCTGCCTGGGTCTGAGGTATCAACTCCCCTGAAGCTTTCAGGCCAAAGGTTCCCTACTCCTATAAGGTCCCTCACTGACCCTAGTAATGGCCTCAATCTTTGCTCTAACTGTCTCTTAGACTATGCTAGTGCACTTACGAAGTGCCTGATATTGCAATCTCTATTTTTTTTTTTTTTTTTTTATATCATTACTCGCATGCCGCCCTATGGGCTATGGCGAGGTATTGCAACCTCTCGAACTCCTCTCTCCATTGCTTTTGGCCACTTCACCCAATCTTGGAGCCCATAGCGCCACTGCTATCACCATGCCAATATATACTTTTTACTATGATAGTGGGCTCATACCCTACTGCAAGTTTCTTAGTCCAGATAGAGCCCAATATTTTCCTGGCTTTGTTGCGATGGAGGTCTGATTGAGTTGAGGTGCAGCAAGTATAAGTAGGCTCTGAGTGAGAAGTATGCGTATCAGGAGTGGGGTGTCATAGCGAAAAACTATGTGCGCGACCCGGAACCTCTTCAGACAGGCAGATTCTGCCTGCCGCTCCCGGACCTCATCAGACGATAAACTTTACGCCATGACACTGTGACAAGCAATAGGTTGGTATCCGAGGCTTTGACTGGTACGAGAGTTCTTTCATGAAAGCAGGTGCACAGGTATTTCTCTTTGAGGCTAAGAAATCATTGTGCGAATGCGACATCATCCAGTCAGAGTTGGATCTTTTACCACGAGGTGACGTACGCCACAAGTTGATGCACGTTTTACGCCAAAACTGACTAGTTAGGAGAACATATATCTCAACCACCCGAAGAGAATTTTTTATGCGCTCTCCAGGGAAGTAAACCAACGGTCATTCTTCGCACCCATGACCTCCGATTAGCTGAATGCTACGAATTCACTGCCTCTCCTGTTTTCAATTTTATAATACCAGAAGTATAAATATACGCTCGCGCGGAGCTGAAGAAATAGCCTTGATCACTAGTTCGGAGGTTATCAGAATAAAATTATCTATCACTCTCAAAATATATCACTCTCAAATCTGGAATTGTACTCTTTATTACTCTCTCTCGTACCTGAATTACTTCCTTCTTTTCTTTCTTGGGCTTCATTAGTCTACCTACTAGTTCCCTATGTCTTTCTTCCATTAATCTTCTTCTTGCTGCTGCCCCTTTCTCTTTTGTAATAAACCTCATCCTCACGGATGATAGGCAAAAAACCCTGGACAGAGGAGAGAAACAACCTCAACCTGGGCTATAGACCGTCACGAGGTTGGAAACGATAATATAAAAAAAAATATCAGTAGTGGATGTCCCAGAAATTTTCAGGTAAACCCGCCACGCGACTGGATTTTATTTTATTTTATTTTATTTTTTTTATCTCATCATTAATCGCATGCCGCCCTGGGGGCTATGGCGATGACACAACTGGAACAATGGTGAGATAACTGCTCTCCTAGTACCTTTCTTTCCACGAAAATAAAGTACAATTATAATTCTCATTTTTATCTGTGGAAGTCTCAGATTTCTTTTTTTTTTTTTTTTTCGCGTGCCGCCCTATGGGCTATGGCGATGTTTTAGGTACAAAAATGAGATGAGACATAAGGAAATTACTTGATGCTGCCTAAGGAAATGGTTGTTAAATCATACTGCCTAAGGGAATATGGAAGAGTAATGTCTGCCCTAGATGAAAAAGAGAAGAAAAGGAAAAACTAGGTGAGTAGAAGTAAGTGGATAGGTAGAAGTCTCAGAGCGTAATAAGTAAATTGATCGGAACTGTATGCATCGGCTGGTTTCTTACGAGGTCTGTTCTCGTATCCAGTACGAGGTAATTTTATTACACTCCTTTAAAGAATATCCTAATGGCACTACTAGTACCCGATTTTCGACATCCCCTGTGGGTCAATGTCAAAGGTTCGTAACCATGTTAAACCTTGGGTTCCCGATAAATTTCAATATCAGGTTCCAGCAAAGCCAGCATACAGTGGCACCCCGTGTCTGCCGCCACCCCCACCTCCTTTTTTTTATATATATATACATATCAGTGATCGTGTGCCGTCCTAGGGGCTATGGCGATTTAGGTACATAGGAGATAATTTTAGGAGAATGAAAAGTAAAGTAAGTAAGAGATAATTTAGCTCTACCTCCTTCATATTCATTATAGAAGGATCCGGAAAACGTATACTACATGCGGAACCTGTCCGGACAGGCAGATTCTGCCTGCCGCTCCCAAACCGCATCAGACGATCAGCTCTACGCCATGACACTCCACACACGGACCAACACTGTGGGGCGGGTAGATCGATTGTTGGTACAGGCATTTTGCAAGACAAGTGGGCTGGTGACCTAAGTGCTTACAGGCCCACTGGCTACCAATTTTTTTTTTTTTTTTATATCATTTATCGCTTACCGCCCTGTGGGCTATGGCGATACCAAGTATCGGCCCATGCTGTGTGCTACTAGTTTGAATACAGGATTACTCAATTGATTAAAAAACCACGCGAGTATTGATAAAAAAAAAAAAAACAAGATTAAAAAACGAAAAATGGAAAAATAGATCTGAACTAACGAGCAAATGAGGAAACAAAAATGAAACTTTGGAGCTCCTGTAGTATCTCACTCTCTGATATTACTCACTTACCAATTCCAGTTACACTGCTAATAGTCTTTGTTTTTTGCTGTATCTTGCTCTTAGCATGTGAGGCACTGTACTCAGTTCTGTTTGGTGTACACTACTCCACATGCACAAGAGCTCATGTATTTGCAGTGCGGAGCCTTTTGAGGGTGTGCAATTGAGGTGCAAGTGTAGGCAGTAATACTTCAGTATATCCTGCAGAGCCTGATGATTTTCAATCTGCTGGATGAGCTGCGTAATTTTATTGGCTCGAGAGTAAGCAAAGTACTCTGTTTCTTCGCTAGAAAGATTGGCATGAAAAACTGTAGTTCAAATGATTTTTTTCCTGGCACAGGCTGGTGGCTTGAATGTAGCTTATGTGACTGGGAAAGGGCAAAAAAAAAAAAAAAAAAAAAAACCTCAAAGGTAATAGCTATCTAGAATACATCAAAGTGATTGGAATTTTCATCTACAATTCAAAGAAAGGCCTAAGCTTGTTATGACATAGAACCTTATATTAGTAAGTAATCCTACTCATTACTAGCAGTTAGTGATGTAGTAGCATGAGTTGGTTGAAGACCTGTGGACTTTTGCGGCTACATTGCTATTGACTCAGGCCCCTAAGAAAAACGCTGCTGTTTTCCCTACAAAATTGTCCTCTCAAAAGAGAGGATACGCTGTTTCCACACTATTACGGGTTGCGACTGACCGTTTCGCAAACCGTTGCACCAAAACGTAGAACTACAGTAACCGCCTGTAGTACGTTCGAGATATATAGGAGTATCCGTACGGGTCGCTTAGCACTCGATTTTATTCGCCCACAGGGCGGCACGCGATCAATGATATTTAAAAAAAAAAAAAAAACTCGATTTTATACTGGTCTACGTCACTGGACAAAAGCCTTGGTGAAACCTATATTTGGAACCTCGGATTTGTACCAGAAGAGATTCATATCTCCATAACCAGCAGATGAATTTCAACATTTATACCTGTAAGTTGGAGAGTTATGTTTGCCGTTGTTTTGCATAGCAAAGGTGATAGTAGCAATATCAATGGTACTGTAGCTAATGTCGGAACATTACATCCGTTGCCACCTGTTGCTATTATTATTGTTCTCTGTTATTGTGTCGTTCCACTCATGCATTTAACCTCGCTATTGGATTATGTATGAATACGCCACAACGCCAGCTTTTATGTGGCTTACGCCACGGCGTTCTCTTTGCAAGCCACGCATCCCGTGCCTTTCTCACCTTTCCTGATATGATATCTTCCCTGATAATTTCCTATTCAGTCATGGTTCACAAGTCACGTTATGCTATGCTTTCTCATGTATATAAACCTGCTGTTCTTGCGACTCTACGTTCAATAGACTTAACGGTATCTCTATACTTCTATAGCCCTCACCGTGACAAAGCAGCCCTCGCAGACCCTCCCGCTCGTATAGGTTATGAGCCCGGGTTAGTGCAACCACCACTGCCGATACCTTTCTTCCTCATACACCACTGCGTATCCGCTGCTCCTGTCAAAGTCTCCTTACACCTCCCGTGGATATCAACTCTGCGCATCACTGTCGCTGTCGCCGTCGCATCCTTGTTGTCACCACTGTCGCTTGTCGCATCCCTCCTCATTACGTCAAAATGACTGATGTTGCATGGTCCATCCCTAACTACCGGATTAACCGGTTCACCAGGCTTGATGGCAAAGGAAGCTACACCTCCTGGGCCTCAAGGGCCAAAGTGCACCTGGAAACCGTCGAAGTTTGGGAAATTGTCTTAGGTACTGAGCAAAAACCGGACACAGACAAACATAACAACTGGAAGCGCAAGAACAACTACGCTAAGGCCCTCCTTACGGAAATGATCGATGACGAATATCACTACCTCATTTCCGATAATGAGCTCGCCAAGACGGCATGGAAAGCCATAGAAGACAAGTTCGATCGAAAAAACGTCATGTCAAACGTCAATGCCCTCCTTGCAGTACTCAATTGCCATAAGGATGAGGCTACACCCACTATTGACCATGTACAGCAATTCGAAGCACTCTGGAGTCGGTTCGCACAGCGCGTGAACTCTGTCACTACCAGCGACAAAGAATACCTCCAAGGTCTCAAACAGTCCTGGTCTGACGACTCCTGGAAGTCTGTTATGCTCATCAATTCGCTCCCTCCGTCGCAATCGCAGTTCAAGGAGATTCTTCTTTCACGTGCCGAAACCGAATCATATAACAGCATTCGCTCCTCGCTCATTGACTCTACAACCAACGTCCCCACCTCCGGTAGTGCCTTGGTTGCGGCTGCATCACAGAAGAAGCCGACGAAGTCAAAGGACAAGAAGAAGAACTCTCAGACTAAAGGAAAAGGAAAAGGGAAAGGTGACGCTGGTCCTAATGAGTGTTCATGGTGTAAAAAACATGACCTCAATTACATTGGGCACGTACATATTAACTGCTCATTTCTTAAGGACTACCAGTCAAGGATGGCTGCCTTTAAGGCTAGTCAATCCGGTACAGCTCAGCTCGCCGTCGTTCCCGCCGCCTCCGGTACCGCTCATCTCGCCGTTGCTTCTCCCTCCTCTCAGCTCACGGTCCTTCCCGCCGCCTCTGTCCAACCTCCCAATATGTCCTCAGGCGTCGCCTACCTTGCTGCCTCTCCTCCGCCTCCTCCCTCTACTCCTCTTGGTACAGCCCTATTGGCTGACAATGCAGAAACTGACGAGGTATGGTTCTTTGATACCGGCGCATCACATCATATCTCTTCTAACCTTTCCTACCTAGATAATCCGACTCTAGATCGCACTCCGATCAAGGTTGGAGGAGGTACCGTACTCTGGAGTACGCACAAGGGAAGTGTTAGAATGAGTGTGAAGATTGATGGCCGTGTTCAAGAGCTTTTCCTTCCTTATGTACTGTATTTACCTGATTGGAATGAAGGATGTTTGGTCTCATGGAATCAGCTGGCTGACCAAAAGAGGTTTCGCATAATTGGTGAGGATGATTGGATCAGAATTGTTAGGAAGGCTGATAATAAATCTTGTTTCATTGCTCTCCGTGAGCATGGTCTCCTGCGAATACCCGTGCTCCCAAGATCCGGTCATGCATATCTAACAAGTGTACAGTTCTGGCATGAAGCACTGGGTCATACTTCTCCACAGATGTGGGGAAGCGCTCTTGACCGTTACGCTGATGGCGAAAAGCTACCCAGGCGACCTTCCCACTTCCTTTGCGACAAATGTGCTCTGTATAATTCCACGTATAGGACCCCTTTACCCCTAGAAACCCGGACGACTACCCCCTTTGACCTCATTCATACGGACGTCGCCGGCCCGTTTTCAACGCAATCGTTAGGCGGAAATCTCTATTATATGACCTTCATCGACGACTTCTCCCGGTTCGCTGAAATTCGGTTTATGGCTCGCAAAAGTGACGCCACCGACCACCTCATTGCGCTCTGTAACAAGGTGCATACGAACACTGGTAGATACCCCCGCCGCATTAGGTCAGATAGAGGTGGTGAGTATATCAACACCAAATGGAACAACTTCTGTGCCGAAAATGGCATCACTCATGAGGTTACCGCCGCCTACTCACCAGAATCGAATGGTGTTGCTGAGAGATACAACCTCACCATTTCGAACATGGTCCGACCATCTCTAGGAAATTCTCCTAGGTTCTTGTGGCCGGAAGCTTATTCTACGGCAACCTATCTCAAGAACCGCCTCCCTCATACGGTCTTAAAGGGAAAAACACCATATGAACTCCTTCATGGGAAACGACCTATGATAGGACACTTACGCCCATTCTACACCAAGTGCTACGTTCACATACCTGAGCAAATTCGCGGTCCTGGAAGTAAGCTCAACCCACGTGCACTGGAAGGATACTTAGTTGGATATACTGAATCACCTGAGTTATTCCGCATCTACATCCCATCCAAACGTTCGGTGGAGGCCGTTCGACAAGTTCGATTCGTATCACATCTCAATACGGTCGACATCGAACTCTCCTCTGCTCCTCCTCCTACTGAACAACCTGTCTCCTCCACAGAATCCCAATCTCGCAAGCCAATCGAACCCACTGACGACCAGTTGCAGAGTATACCTGGAACGTTTCCTCAAACGTCCAGTAAACCAGCAACCGCATCTATACCTCGTGACACCTCAATACCCCCTCAGACTACTACGGCACCTCCTGCACAATCGACTACGACTCCTCCCTCACCTCCACCGGTCGAACCGGAATGGTGGAAAGCCTACGGCGAATCATTCCCTGAGGCAATACAATCCGCGTTAGCCGAACGACAGCTTCTAAACGAAGATAGTGGAAATCGCAGCTCCTCACCTGGTCCCTCTCGTGTACAACCTAAGAGAGAGGTCAAAAAGGGCTCTGAGTTTAACTACTTTCCAGCACTTCTAGCTCGCGAACCTCAGTCCTACGAAGAAGCCATGTCATGCTATGACTACGCCCAATGGGCTGACGCAATTCAGGAGGAATACCAGTCAATTCAGGATGCCAAAGTCTGGGATGTGCATGATATCACGGAGTTACCTGCAGGTCGAAAGGCCATACATTCTCGATGGGTCTTCAAGATTAAGCTACGAGCTGATGGATCTGTTGATCGGTACAAGGCACGGTTGGTAGTAAAAGGGTATAGTCAGAAACCCGGTATTGACTATGACGAGACGTTCGCACCTGTTACACGGTATGATTCCCTCCGTCTCGTTATTGCCCTCGCTGCCTCACTGGACTTGTTACTTGAGCAATTGGATATCAAGACAGCGTTTCTGAATGGCGATTTGGACGAAGAAATCTGGATGCTGCCTCCACCAGGCATCGGCCTAGAAGGCCAGGTTCTTCGTCTCAAGAAGGCATTATATGGGCTTAAACAAGCACCTCTGAAGTGGTATGAAAAACTATCCTCAGTAATTGCGGCCCTTGGTTTTACACCGTTACACTTCGATCCATGCGTCTTCGTTTTCTATAATGCCGGCCGCAGGACTATTCTTGTGGTTTACGTTGATGATCTTACTGTCTGTGGTACCCGTGCCGACCTGGATCTCTTAACTGAGCATCTAAAGAAGCACTTTACAGTGACTGTAAAGGGGAAACTGCAGTGGTTATTAGGTATCGAAGCTATACAAGATAGAGAGAGCATTATCCTATCCCAGTCCCAGTACGCCGAACAAATCCTTCGAAAATTCGGTATGGATAACTGCCGGTCAGTTACAACTCCGCTGGATCCTAAGGTCAAACTCTGCAAAGCTACACCTGAGGAACAGCCTGTCGACACCAACCTGTACCAACAAATAATTGGTTCACTCATGTATCTTGTCACTGGAACTCGCCCGGATCTTGCATTCTCTGTCTCTTTTCTCTCTCAGTTTGCTTCTCGTCCCCTCGAATCGCATCATACAGCTCTTAAAAGGGTCCTTCGTTACCTTTCTGGAACACGTCATTGGAATTTGAAATACCCTCGTCATCAGCCACTTGCTCTCGTTGGATACTCGGATGCCGCACATGCACCGTGCTTGGATACTCGACGTTCATGGTCTGGATATGCATTCACATTGGGAGGTTGTCTAATCTCATGGGGATCTAAGAAACAAAACTGCGTCTCTGTTTCTACTACGGAATCAGAGTACGTTGCCCTCTCCCTCTGTGCTCGTCAAGCTGTCTGGTACCTCCATGGATTTCAGGAACTCGGCCTCGAAATTCCAATACATCTCTGGTGTGACAATACAGCCTCCATCGATATCTCCAACAATCCAGTACAACACCAAAAAACGAAGCATATAGATATTCACTACCATTTCACTCGTGAGCATCTTGCTGCTGGTGATTTCTCCCTTGACTATCTCCAAACAGATACCAACCCTTCCGATCTGTGCACCAAAGCCCTCGAACATGTGAAGCACATCAGGTTCTCACGTCAACTTGGCTGCAACGTCTGAGAGAGAGTGTCGGAACATTACATCCGTTGCCACCTGTTGCTATTATTATTGTTCTCTGTTATTGTGTCGTTCCACTCATGCATTTAACCTCGCTATTGGATTATGTATGAATACGCCACAACGCCAGCTTTTATGTGGCTTACGCCACGGCGTTCTCTTTGCAAGCCACGCATCCCGTGCCTTTCTCACCTTTCCTGATATGATATCTTCCCTGATAATTTCCTATTCAGTCATGGTTCACAAGTCACGTTATGCTATGCTTTCTCATGTATATAAACCTGCTGTTCTTGCGACTCTACGTTCAATAGACTTAACGGTATCTCTATACTTCTATAGCCCTCACCGTGACAAAGCAGCCCTCGCAGACCCTCCCGCTCGTATAGCTAATTCTAGACGCTATTAGTAAAAAAGTGGAGAATGTGTTTTTGAACAAAAATTACACTTGTCAAACAGCAATTTTCTTGTAGAAATTTTTTTTTGGAGGCTATAACTTCTACTATGAAAATACTTGACCAATAGATTCTACCACATATTTTTATTATTTTTTACGCTGTGCATTCTCTGGTAAGCTTTTTATAGTTAGATACTACTTTTAAGACTCAAAATAGCCATTTTGTATGGGAAACTGTAGTCTTGGCATTCCTCAAAGTTCATTTTTTTCCACAGAAAGGTGGAGGTCCTCAATGGCTCTTCTACAATCAAAACCATAAAGTTTGCAGTCATGTCTATCTTAGAAAAAATGTCCCATT
The DNA here is from genome assembly GCA_015179045.1 of Kalaharituber pfeilii. Classification (NCBI taxonomy): domain Eukaryota; kingdom Fungi; phylum Ascomycota; class Pezizomycetes; order Pezizales; family Pezizaceae; genus Kalaharituber; species Kalaharituber pfeilii. Next base: position 374,299 of record WHUZ01000038.1, on the reverse strand, counting down.
GTCTCTCTAACTGTGGTAGGAAAAATTATAGTCCATCAAAATCTTATGGTTTTTAAGTGCTAAATCTATAGGCTTCAATAAGAGACTCTAGCTATTAAATACCGAAATTCTTCTACTACTCTATTGCTGTATTGTAATATATTCAGCATCATCTATACTATCGTCAGTTCAAGCTGTAGGTCAACTGGGCCTCTTGTTGGTCAATTTTTGTTCACGTCAACCGTGTCGCTGCGAGGTCCTCAGATCCCTTTTACCAAGACTTTTGTCCAGTGTACTCTCCACGTCTTACGCTGACCAGCTTCGCTGACTAGCGCCCAATGTTAAGTCTTTGGCTGTACCGCACACGAGACTACCACACACCGGAGTCACGTCTTCTTGCAAGGGCCTCCATTTTGCATCACTAAATGCTGGTAGCATGTATCCACCCACAATCAATCTACCCGCCCCCCGGGAGCGACAGGCAGAATCTGCCTGTCCGGAGCAAGCATAAGCTCCCCCCCCCCCCACCCCATGAAGGAGAAAGGGCTCCAAGGAATAGAAGTTCATACTTGCGACAGACTATTTTAAAGTTTTCGGGTTACCTCTGTTATTGTTCTCAGTATTAGCTACAGGGACTTTCTAACACCGACAACAACCTCCACAGAACGAGCTTTGTAGTGACTTCGCAACCACAATAGGATTACTCACGAACCTTACCTGGATCAATAGTTTTCAGTACGCTGATTCTGTTGATCAAATTTTTATCTGAAAAATCATTTTTGCCACGCCGGCCACACGCAACGCGTCTTCTCCGCACGCGACGTGACTTACCCACAACCACTCACTAATCGGTCAAACACGTGACATGAGCTTCCATAGAGGCTCAAGGGGTGGCCACCGAGGAAATCGATTTGTACCGGTTACTCCACAGCCACCAGCACGTACAACCCCACCATCGCTACCACCAAACCTTGCCCTGCCATGGCGAACAGCTGCGAGCGGGGTTACGTGAAATTAAAAGAAAAAAAATAGCGACCATCAAACCAATCAATACCGCCACATGCTCGCCTACCACTGAACTTCAACTCCTCAGCCAAGGCATGGGCAGCCCAACTTCAAAAGACCTCGCCAGCTTTTGTTTTAATGTGAGCTATATACCCGGGACAGGTTAGAGCAACTACGACTTCCCATCTAATCTACGTACACGAGACTCTGTATCGGAGGCGGTAAAGCACCACATGCTGCGGCGTGGGGCAGTTCCGGAAGCATATCGCCCGCAATCACAAATGCGTCCAGCGCAAGAGTCCATCGCCATACCATGTGGCCCGACCTTCGGGTTGAACAGACCTCTCTTTCCACGCCGGATACTATTGGAACGGTCTCAAAAGCGGTCCCTATAGTATTGGAGCACTTTGACTGAGGTTCATTCCTTCCCGCGACGGTTCGCGCTCCAGGGCGGTATACGAGTAATGATTGTTTTTTTGAAAAAACAAAAAGACGGTTCACGCTTTCGCCTTCATACACCCACGCCGGGGCAGCTTGCGCGCCCTTCAGCTGCTCTGTTAGCATTGCTCATCATCGCGTGGCGCATGTTAGCCGCCGTGGCCATGGATACGCCGCTACGGTACGGGAAACGTTGTCTGCGTTGTCGAAATCTCCATGGCCACCAAAGAAAATAAAAGCAGGAGCTGCACCAAGGCCAGTACCGGCTGCCGCATACCGTATGCTGCTTCACGAAGTCCCATTGCGTATCCTGGCTACTCCGACCCCACCCTTCCCACAACACCTGGGACCACCTCCGCTGGGGGAGCGACCGCTCGGTGTACCCGCCAGCCAACGGAGCATTGCGCAGTGCAGCCTCTGAATTGCATCGTGGCTCTGCCTCTTCAGACAGTCCTTATGGCTTTGTGAACAGCAGTCGCGTCGCCTCCAGCGACCACACTCGCCATAGCCCCCAGGGCGGCACGCGAATAATGAAAAAAAAAAAAAAACCCACCCACCATTCGGCAATCGAGCACACTCACACACTTCCCAGAACTGAGCCAGTTCACGATGACGGCAGCACTATTATTATAATGCTCTCTGGTTGTATCCCTTCATGTGAGGATTGTCGGAATATTACATCCGTTACCTCTTGCTGCAGTTATATTTGTTCGTTCCACTCATATGCATTTACCTTCAATTTAGTCACGATATGCTACGTGTGATGAAGGTCATGTAGATAGCATGCAGGAGGGGTGCCTCTTGTGGAAGTGATGCACGGAGAGGTTACCTAAAAAGGAGTGGCATGGGAGACTACAGAAAAAGGGAAGTGCTGGGAGGTTAGGGTGCGGTGGAAGGTTCTTTGGGGCGAGCGGAGCTTCTGATCTTCTTTTCTCCTGATGGATGATACTTTGGAGCAATAGAATCTTGCTCTGCCTCGTGCACTCTGCCTCGTGCCCCTTCGCCTCGTACGCCGTCTGCCTCGTCCCCCCTCCTCTCTATAAGGTGATAACCGTGGAGGGGCTCGGTGCCAGCCCCGTTACACTAAGCTTGTCATGCCTTTGTTCTTCTCGCCATAGCCCCCAGGGCAGTATGCGAGTAATGCTATCCAAAAGAAAACCTGTTGTTCTCGCAACTCTCTGATTTGACTTAACGATATCTCTATATATCCGCCCTTGATGAACAAGCTTTACCGTGATAAAACAGGGCTCGCATGTCACCTCATTTTTATAAATATCCCGGTAATGGGACCTCTCGCCTCAGCCCTCACCATCTCCCCCTCCCAGCGTTATTTAAAGTTCTCCTTCAATTCCTGCTGGATGTGCCTGGCGCCTGCTCCCAAACAAACTTACACTCATGAAGCGTGATGAGGTCATGCTGCAACGGATGAGAGAGCATTGCGATTGGGTGTGTAACTACAGGCTGCAGGGGAAGGTCTTAATATCGATGCGACAGCTATATGGGACATGGAGAGTTACCACGAAAAAGATGGTTGCGGTGAGTATGACTGGTATAGGGCGGGTTGAGAAGACGTAGTGAAGGCTGTAGGTTCTGGAGTGTGAGTGGGTCTGGGGGAATTGGGCCAATTTGTACTGATACGTTCCCTTGGCCAGGACACGTGGATCAATTCCCCAGTATCGAACTTCAATTGTCCTGCTCTCAACCAATAAGCAAGTTCTGGATTCTTCCGAGACATGCAATCATTGCTTTGAATTTGGCAAGTATTGTACAGTCTCCTGTCTTGAATAAATAAAGTCCCTCGAGATTGTTAAGGTTGCATCATGGTAGTAGTCATCGGTAATCATCCAGCTCGTTGAACATTGCCTGGGCCAGTGCTCGGTCAGCAGCTGTGGCTATGGAATTGTAACCTCTAACATGGATATAACCTCAACTGCTGTACTGTATTGCTGTTATCCTGTATGGTGACCTATATATCGACGTCAGTACACTGAGGTAGAAAGCGGTCCCGACACTTGGTAGAAACTACGCTTATACAATAATCAATTGACGATGAATTTGGTACTGTAGTTTGCACCCAGACTATGAATAATTGATACCGGAAATAGGTCTCCCGGGCGAAACAGTCTGTTTACTTAATTAAGCCTCAACAACGGCCCCGCATTATACACTAGCTCCATGTCCTGAGTTTTCATAGGATCTGTGTGATTGGCCTAGGGGTTCCCGCCGCGAGGGACAGGCGCTCATTAGGGAGTGGCAAGCAAGGCACAATTACGATGCCGAGGGATATTAGTGTCAACAAGTTCGATTCCGCGTTCGACCGGGGCGTGGACAGTCACACAGATCCGCCAATTTTTTTCCCCTCCTTATTTTTCTTTTTCGTTTGGTTGCTTTTCTAAAGTTATATTTTCCGAGACTTTTTTTTTGAGAGTGCAGAAATAAACAGAGAGCAGAAAATTTCCATATGGTTAATTCCTGACCCTTTACGAGGGTTCTTATTCACGTCGATTTGAGACTGCCAAAGCGAATTGATGAAAACGGGTCACAATATTACCACAAAGCCCGATCGGGCCTCTAGAAGACAAAATGAGAAGTGAAAACGGGTCACAATATTACCACAAACCCCGCTCGGGCCTCTAGAAGACACCCTTTTTTTTTTTTTTTTTTTTTTTAATATCAGTACTCGCATGCTACCCTAAGAGCTATGGCGAAGTTAAGTTACATAAAGAAATAAAAGAAAAATAAACAAATTAACTACATGATACCCGCGTCTTTTGCTGGTATTGCAGGAAGTGTCCTCCTAGGACCTAAGTCAGCTTGTACAGGGACCTTCCTATTTCCTTCCTCTGTCCCACTCGTACATGTTGGACCTCAACCACCTTCCTCCGAGTCTAACTTTCCCGATTTCTGTTGGTGTCTCCAGGTAGACCACCACGGAACTTGTCAACTTGCCTTCCTCCACTAGGGTTGTCTTCTTCCGCAGCCATCTGATCCCTGTGGTCTTTCCCAAGTATTCTAATGTCTTGCATCAACAACTGAATTTCACCACCGTGACTATACAGACCACGCCAGGGACCGGGAAACCTTTACCACCAAACCAGATGCTGCGCTTCCTATTCAGTATTGTTGCTGGAGTACGTATTATCACATTTCGCACAACGTCTTGACATTTGTTTATATGGGATTATCATACAAAGTATATCATCGGACTCTTATTGTAATGCCATCCAATCATGTGACTGGCAACTGCCCTGAAATTGTACCAAAAGTATCTCATATGTAAGAAAAATTTTATATACAGTAGTTACCGGGATTCAGGTTAAGCAAATATGCCAATACCTGGATTGGAGAGTCCTCACATACAAATAATTTGTATGAGAAAGTGAATAATGTGAATATCTTCACAGCCACCTTAGGTATCACTTTTCTGCTCTTATTCTGCACTTACCCAATGTTACACTGCCTTATCCAGGTGTCCGAATATTTTATCAAAGTTACTGCTGGTGCTGAGCTAGAAAATATGCCTCGGCAAAAATACATTCCAAGACCCATTCGAAAATGTGCAGAGCTATAATTCTTCAGCCACCACACAATTTAGCGGTTACAGATAAAAGGCTACTGTTCTGAACTTCTTGGAAATTTACATTACAATATCTCTCACGGTGATTGAGATATATGTGCTGTGGCCTGCGACGAACATTGTTTGTTCGCGAATGGACCCACCCACACGGGAACACTGCCTCAGCATAAGTACCACTAGGTACCTCGAGATGCCACCAGCTTTAAGTACTGTATAGGCTAACATGCTATTGTTATTGGTATAATTCATAAGCGAGTTACTGGCCTGCTAGCACAGCCCTCCTTCATTTTAAATTACCACTAGAACATAGTTGCCACGGGATGCGCAACTCAGTACTAATCACTGAATATATTTGCTGGAGTACAATAGAGAACGTATTGAGTATTTGCTGCCCTTCTAGATTTCTAGAGGGTAACAATAGAAATTTGTAATCGTAAGTATGTTACTATTCAATAAGCGATGCTGGCAAATTTATCAGATGTACCCTAGGTATTTCTCTTACTATATGCAAAATTTTAGACTGTCCTCTATGTAGACAGAGATATCCGGAATCCTCCGCCTCTGTAGATGTTATTTTCTTGAGGTAACAGGGATTGCATCGAGGCCAAGCGTCTGATTTTTAGTGGTTGTATTGCCAAATAAGGTAATGAACATACACTTGCAAACGCCAACCATCAACCTTAACCAAGTATTATCCTCATATCCTGCGACATAAAAAAAAAACCCAACAATTGGAAGGCAATGCCACGTCATGAGGTCTCATCTGATTGACATGATTGTTACAGTATTGGAAAGCTAGAACTAGGTACGTTCACGCTACTCTATCATTCATTAGGTTTGCCTATATGAATCATTCCAAATCTGATGAGAGACAACTGTGTGAATTCTTAGCATAAGCAGTTGTTGAAGCAGTGGATAGTCAGGATATAGAGCTTGCACTTTGTGCGGTAATAAAATCCGCTGCTATTTCGATATAGGTGTCATTTTTCAAGTTCTATTGCTAAGGTTTGCTTGCGACCGCCAGATGGTGAGCTATTACTGGGCTTAGCAATATCACCATTTAATTCCGAAGAAGCATGCATCACCATACTAATGATTCCATATGTGAATAATCTATCCTAAAGATACTTAGAAATTATAGGTATAGATATATAAGAACTCTATTCTCTCTTCCCTTCTATAATTCTCGCTAGTGCACCTATTACCTACACTACCGATACATCCGTACCCCTTACATATTTCTATCTTCTATGTATTCCTAATAGTCAACTTCAAAACTCATGTACTTGTCAAGGTTCTTGTTCTACTCATTGTTGTAAATGTATTTTTAACAAGTTGTAAGCTTATAAAAATGTCATAAACACAAGCTTGATAAATCAGGAGGATGAGAACGAGGGTGATACTTATGTATATAGTGCTATTATTGTGCATGGATAGTTCGGTGCATTCATGTTCTTCACCAGGCTGGATGTTCCGGCCAGTTCGTGAACAAAAAAAGTTCGTGGGGAGGCCGCAACATATGCTTTGCCGGGTGGTTGGTTTTGATAGCAAAGTGGCCCGGTTCCCGGTGTAGCCCGCTTGGTAGCCACGGATTCAAACCACTGCACTATTTACGCCTGCAATGATCTTTCAATTACAAGCCTATCTGGGTGCAACGAACATGGACATGTTTAAACAGTGCCCGACTCAAATTGAACCCCTTGCGGACATGCTCTGTGCAGAAAGGCTGTATGTACAGAAGCGCAGCTTGATCTAATCTCGCATATATACTTACCCTGAATTGTTAACACTTGAGCTAATAATACAAAAACTCTAAATGTGCATAATGTTTTTCCAGAAGAATGCATTGAAAGCCATACTTATAACAGTTTGATGCCTCTACTTCCATAGCCCCAACGACTGTAGACGGGTAATGGGAGGGTGGGATGGAAAAGAAAAAATTTCCTACTTCTGCTGTTATCCTTCAGTGATCTATGGACACCATTGACTTCGTATGCAGTAACAGCGTCCCCTTACGCAGAACCTTCGAAGGGAACAAAATATGTGTAATTAGTTGCAAATCCGTTTATGAACAGAATTATCTCCGATTTGGAGAATGCAATAGCGAGTTGACGCAAATGGGGGCACGAGCCAACACAAACCTCTACCGGAGCTTTAAGGAACGATGAGAGGAGTCTCTATTTCAACATCTTGTATCGACTGGCGAAATTTTAAGACGATGGGTGAGCGAGACTGTTGGAAGTATATAACGCCGGACAGCATGTGATGAATGAAATTTTTCTTTTTCCTTTCTTTTTTTAAAAAAAAGAAGTACATAAGGTAGTATCTGCAGTAGCAGTTACATATTTTCTGTAAGGAGAATTGACAATTTGGAGACTGCAAATGGAGATGTGGAACTTCAGCAATCGCAGGCTCATACCAAGTGAGCCTCGAGCTTATGAAGTGTTCCAAACAATCAGCTAGTATGAAGCTACCCTCTTGCAATTTCTGACAATAGTAATAGCTATTTAGCCTGAGCACCAAAATAGGATTAAGATTAACGGTCAGAACTCATTCATATGCACTGAGATGAAGGCAGAGTGTGATCTGTCATATAAAACGAATATACAAGATTATCTAGAATGGATATTCATCTTTGTAGTGACACCGTTAAAGTTTTCACCTAAAAGGAACTAATTTCTATTACAGCAAGTGAGAAACCAATGAAGTGGGAAATTAGGCGTGCATTGGTTTCAATTTACAATTGTTCTCGTTGCAAAATTGACTGTTTCTTCCATCCCCGGTGCCGTTGAGCTCAATCATTCACAATAATGAAGCCGCAATTGCCTCGTGCTTCGAATATCATGCAATAAAGGCTCAATTGGGCCCACTCGCTCCCAGTCACCAAATAGGGTTCTGGACTTTACGAGTACGTGCCGTATACGGTCGTGGGTGGTACGAGAACCTCCACCTTCAGTCCCTGGCGTTACCCTTTTTTTCCCTCATTATGGTACATCACTCGCATGCGGCGAGAATCATCACCTATTGCCATCGTTGTTAAAATAAGCACTAGGAAAGTTTAATCATATTGAATTCATAGTCTCAGTAATGATGCTAGATAGTTAGTATACTTGGGTGTTGGTCATTAACGGCATAGGACAAAGCTATATAAGTGCAAGCCAGTGCAGGGACTGGTGGTGTGGTTTGCAACATCTCAGGAGGATTTTTTTTTACCCCCAAGAGAAGGGCGAGCGAACGGAGTGGTTGCGTTTGCAAACATGGGCTGGGTGTCGGCAGCTGCAGGTTAAGACTGCGGGGAATTTAAATCCTGTGAGGGTTTGAGCGGGGTATCAAAGCAGTCAGTAAGCCTCTTTTCCTTGCATTTATAGTGGGGGAATAGAAGAGATGCACGCGGCGAAGGGAGCGAGCGAGGTGATGGAGTTTGTACCAAACTGACTTCGGTTTCTGGGGATCAAGGGCCTCGTGAGTTGCTGTCAGTCCGGAGGCCAGTTTGACTGTCAACACTGCTATAGTAAGGAGCTGTTGTGCTTGGAGTGGTGGTGATTCTGATGACGAAGTTGAAGATTGCAAAAGGGAAACATGAATGCATGCTTTTGAAAGGTGTGAAGAGGTGACGGGTAAGTGCTATTATGGGCGGTGGTGATGGTTGATGGTGATAGTCTTAAGGAACATTATGTTGGTTACCCTATGCCGCATTATGATCGGAGTGTGTATTGTGCTGATGGGGATTCGGGGTGGCGAACTATGGGTGGTGGGTTGTGGGTTGTGGGTTGTGGGTGGTGATACCCAGTGGGCTCTGCAGGAATGGGTCGTGTCGTGATGGGCGATGGCATGCGTGGGTGTGGGGCTTCAGCAGCTTCACTGCCTGGAGCGCTGGGCGAAGGGGGTGAAAGGCAGGGGACTCCACGAGGATGCTGGGCTCGCGCATGCTGCCTCCCAGCCCCGCCCTCCAGCCCTTCAGCCCCCAGCCACACCCCAATCACTTTATGCCCTCCCGTTTTTTCTATACAAGCACAACCTCGTTAGTGACTAGCGCAGCGGTAATTCGCCCAGCATATAGTGAGAGGTTCACTGGGAACAACACGGTGACGCGAAGTGTCTTCGGGCACCCAGCCTAATGCCACCGTGCCTGGGGTAGTATAGGTCCACATGGCTTGCCATGTGGGCCTATATTACTTTAGATTACATTTTTGAATCGTGTTTTTTGGTCCAGGGACGGGCGAGATACTGGGGTGTGAAAGGGGGGGGTCCCCAGGAGAGGGGAGGGGGAGGTTTTGGGCAAAAGACGCAGGTTCGAATCCTGAGATCGGGGAGGGAAATTCAGAAGTGGAGCAGGCGGTGCAGAGGCACGTATCTGCACTTAGTCAGACTTATGTGCACTCTAGCTTGCGTGGGAGCGCAAGTATCCCACAACTAGCATATCCATACTTCACACACAACAGGCCCACAGTTCAGCACCCCTATAACTATAGACGATGGCGCTCAGCAATTATACTGTTCTTAATCGACCCCGCCCTCATAACGACAGATACTGCAAAAGACGACATCGTTGAATCTTCACATATTTACTCCACCTCCACCCTCACCTCCACCTCTATCTTCTCCCCTGACCTGCCCCCAGCTGACCCACGTATCCTATCCATTTCCGTCCTGTCCAGTTCTCCCCTTATAATCCTTATTCCCCAATCTATTCTGCTCACATTTAGTGTAACCCTTACTCTGGCAATCTCACTTTTGCTGGTATTTGATTGCCCAGTGCTACTTCTGCCCGTAAGTAGATCACCATCCCTCCTCCGTTCATTCACTAACCATCTTCGACCCTTCGGAAGACAACGCATAGTGGACGGGGAGGTTGCAAGTTCCCTCTCCTCGATCTTTGTAATAGTGAGGGAGAACATGAACGAATAGGTGTAGGAGACCAGTGGTTACGGTATTGGCGAGCTATGCTGGGAGACAATTGCCCCCTATATAAGCTTTGGCATTCTACAATTCTGTTTGACCATCTTTCGCTCCTGTTTTACTACGCTTGAATCTAGTGAACTGCTATTGAGTGGATATTCAAAACTTCAGGGTAATGTGAATACACGTATTTCAAGATTCATCGTCCATCTAAGGCTCTGCTGTAATGGATGAATACAGACTTGTATATATACCATGTACTTGTGGCATTGCCGCTGTTGATGTGGGCCGTCTACTGTTAACTGTTGTCCCAAATCCAATGCAAAACGGACTCGGCGTTCATTTCTCTAACTTTCCTTCTTCTCCCTCCCTCTTCCTCTCCCACTTTGTGTTTTACATTGCTTCAACTTCTGGAACCAGACTCTCAGGTGAACAAAGCAGGTTTAAAAGTCTTCGCTTACACTGGACAGCTCTGTATCATTCTGCACTAACAAACACATGAGAAATGAGCATTATCGTTATTGTCGTTCCAGGCCATGTAAGCTCAGTAGGCACTATCCAACATGAATATCTGGATATTGCTTCTCCGGGCCTTTGCTGAGATTTTAATTGGATCTTTTCTCCAATCCCAAGCAGGGTGGTTATTGAAAAGTAGGGGCATCAGTTGATTCCTCATACCTTCTGGCTGCAAATACCATCCCTGAGGTTCACGGATGCAAAGACATCACTGAGCCATTGCACAACATGTATAAGGATTTGCGCATATTAGGACGTCGATGTTGAGTCAGCATTTCAGGGGTGGTTGCATCACAAAGCGTCGAGTATGATGAAGCGGGAATTCTGTCTACATGTAAGTAAGTATATTGACTGCTTACGATGCACGGATTTCAAGCGAGAGTCAATCCCTTGCCATCAATTGGGATTCTAAGAGAGTAACGGGCACAAAAGGGGTGTAAAGCGGTGAGACGCATGCAACATGCACAACGCGCCTTTTACCATGGAATGCCCGCAACTAAGTGCATAAGCTTTGCGAACGATTACTAGCCTGCATGGTTCAGACACGCATGAATTCGATATCAAGCCCACTTGGGGCAAGATTTTGAGTTTGGCGAGGGAAAAAGGCAGCGGGCATGCCTCACCTGCGCCTGGTGCGCATGCTGCGGGAGTCTTTGCCCGCGAGCATAGACTGAACCTTACGGTGTCGCGTCAAGGGGACAAGAGAATGCGTTGCTGATTCCGGGCGTGCGACGCTGCCCAGTGCGCCCACTCGTACCGCAGCTTAGTTCCGTCCGAGCGGGCGGCCATACCTCGCAGACTTCGTCTAGCCTCGGCATTCACTTCCCCTCCTGCTCCTCTCCTCTGCGCTCTTTCTTCCCCGCCCCCCCCCCCCCCTTTGGACAGGTGCATTCTACGGCTGCTCAATTCCTCACATTCAACGCAGCACATAGTGGGTTGTTCCGTTATTCGCTTTTGCCTTGGTCGCACTACACATCCCTAACAAGTCTTCCCTTCCGCCGGTCCCCGCCGAGATTTCTCTTTCTTCGCTGGCCAGGAACTTCTCTGCCCTACTAGGGAGCAGGTTGGACTATCCTGAGACATCGACACCTTCATCCCTCTGGTAAGTAGACTCCACTTCACATCGCCCTCCGACCCTTGAATCCTCTAACCTATCCGCATAGGTGATCCACCTCGCAGCCTAAGGTTCCGAGATCGTCCTCGTGTGACATACTAATCACGATCCAGTGCACCGTATTCAGACATCCTAAAACCCAGAAGATCAGGCAACCCCGTACTCCAAGGCATCCCTCATCTCTCATAGCCGCCTTCAGAATGGGTCCAGCGAAGCAACCCCTGCTCCCCATCTGTGTTAGTCCTACGAAACCTGCAGCCACGAAGCGTTTCTTGAGCGGGCGAATGCCCACTACGAAACATGTCCTCATGGCAGTCCTCATGACTATCTTCATCGTCTCTCTTCTCTGCGACGGAACAGTCTTCATGTTACTCGCAGCCACCCAAGTCTTACACCTTCTCCATGCTTCCTTCCCCACTCCATCCGGTCTCTGCTCCGGCGCCTCTAACACTACCAACGCTGCGTCCGCTGCTCTAGCCTCCACTACGTTCCAGCCTTTCAACATCTACCACCATGAGCCCCTCTCCAAACGTCAAACTGGTGACCAATACTTTGCCCCCGAAGGTACCGATCTCATCTACGCCCAGCGCCACGAACAGCGTCTTTCGCTAATCCTTGTCACTACATGCGGGTGCCTTTCCTTCTTCTTGGCCTTCCTAGTCTCTATCTACCCCGTCCTCAAAGCAGCGTTCCTCACGTACACCGCGAAAAAGAAACTTCGGGAGCAAGAAAGGGAGGCGGAGAAAGATCGTAAGCTGCAGGAAGAGCGCAGACTCAAGCACGAAAAAAGATTGGCAGAGATGGAGACTATGAGATTGGAAAAGGAGAAGGAAAAGCAGGCGGAGGAATGCTGTGGGGACCGGGTTGCCCCGGAGAATGTTGAGGGAGGGGAGGAGAAAGGGAAAGAGGGAGAAAAGGGAGTTGGAGAGGTAGAGATTCGGGAAAAGGATAAAGAGCATTCGATTCCTGTTCACACCACATCGATCGATTTGAAAGCCGCGGAGAAAAGGCGTAATGAGGAACAAGGGGAGTTCTGGTGACTTGAAAGCGATTCCTGAAACATGAGTGAAAGATGGGAGACACCATGGGGGGTTGACTATGTGGTATTGGCACTCCATCTTCATTCTTACATTGCCGTTCTCGTCCTTTCGATATTCCCACTTGTCTATATTTTTCGCTGAAGCTTTTCATATCTCATACCTCTTGTATGTGAGCACTTTAGGCCTTTCTGAAGTTTTTTTTCCCCTAGGAGTTTGTATTTCCTGAATCTGGATATTTTTTCCTTTCCTAGGTAAACCTTGACGCTTGGAATTCTCTTAATTGTTTTTTTTACCCCTGACATAGCGGTGCATGTACTATTTTCGTGAATAGATAATACCTTCCTAGCTCTCCTAGCAAAGCTCCCGAAACTGTACACGATACAGGTATCCTGATGAGAACATCTATCGACAATGTGCAACTTGACGTTTTTTCCTCGGGCTCCCCCAATTCTACGCATCACATATCCCCCCCTACCAAAAATATCCGAGGGTTCCTGCTTCCGAGTATCATCCAATTACTGCTCGGGTCAACCAGGAAGAAAATTGGCATTTTCCTACCGTCCTCACAAATCACGACTCTTTTTATTTTTATTTTTTTTCATTGATACTAACACGCGTCGCTCCAGCACCCTTTCTGCCGCCCACTTACCCTCAACTAATCCAAACCTTGCACGAACATTCATTCGCTCCAATCTCAACGGGCGATAATACTACAAGTCAAAGATATATACACACCAGGTTTTTTTCCCCTCAATTGGACAATATCAAGCTTGAACCACATAACCTTCTCTCAGATCAAAAAAAAAAAAAAAATCAACTTTCAAATTCTCTTTCGCCCCGTCTCAACTGACCGCAATCCCCATATACCCCCACTTCATCCCCGACTTTCTTTTTTTCCCCTTCTAAACCCAATGTTCATACTCCCTCTTTTTTCAAATATCCATTGAATTCCACAAGATATGGGGGGGGGGGAGGAAATCACACCTCAACTGACCCATATATGTTTATTTTTATGCACGAATGAGGAGAATCTATATTTTCTTTTTCGAGAATAAGGTGTCAGAACTCGAATAACCAGAACAAAAACTACTACATACAATACCTGCGTATCAGAAACGTTGATGCAAGCTACCTGCACACCTTTCTCAACTGGCATAGTCGCATAAGAACCTTGACTTGTGTATGCGACACACATGCACGCCGCATACCCTTCTGTTGGCACCGTCTTCCGCATCGGAATCGGAATCGGAATCGGAGTTGGAATCGGAGTCGGAATCGGAATCCCAGATCGGAGACTACCGGTACCTATCGGTGACTCCTCCACGCCAAGAAACCTCTAGTCCACCCCCTCATTTCGATTTACCGACGCTTAACCCCATATGGATAAAACACAACACTGCCGAACAAAAACAAACAGGAAAAAAAATTCACTCACCACCCCCTCCCCCAATTTGTGCTGCGACAAATCACGGAATTCAAAAACAAAGAAAGGTACTGGCCCCTGAGGCTTAGGAAAAGGAGGGAAGGCTCACCAGCTTCAACGCGACTCCTGAGCTAAATAAAGCACAAAGCTTAGGCTCAAAGAATTGTACGTCAATTTCGATCACACACATCACGACGCCTTGTCCTTCATAAGGCAGCACCGTTGCGCGGTCTGGAGGCACGCCAACAAGGACGAACTATATATATCATAGCAATTATACGAGAATAGACGTATATGCCCGCGCTTCAGTAACAAAACCAGCATCTCCACCGTGACCGCGTAATCAATCTCAACTTGACACATTCTGACGGTCCAGCATACGTTAAGTATTCGCTCCAAACAGCCCTACCCTATCGATCTAGCAAAACCTCCAACTTGAACAAAATGGACTCCGAATTCGACCTCGACCTTGATCTGCACGTGCGCCTACCTGCAAACCTTACGGGGGTCAAGTGTGACAAGAAGCTCTTTACTTTGTCGCCTAAATCAAAATCGAAAAAAACTTCGGAAACGAAGGGGAGCCGTCAGGGATTTGCTCCGGGGCCAATAATTGCGCCATTTGATGTATCCAAAGTGGATGAAGGCAGGCGGGGCAAGTTAATGTGCTTTCGGAACGAGACCAAGATAGATGAACACGAGCGAAAGGGAGCCAGAAAATGCGATCGGAAAGGTTCTGCTTTGCATGCGCAACCGATGGCAACTGTAGTGAAAGCCAACAAGAGGAGCTCAAGCTCGACTCAACTTTCTCCACAATTGCACCCACCATACCTCCCCTCCTCATCCCCGCACATTCTCCTCTCCCCTCCGCCCCTCCCCCCTCCCGGCTGCACTCCCGTCCCCGCGCTCCTCCTTCTTTGTACCCACCACACGCGCCTACACTCTCGTCTCCTGCCATCACGGACCATTGGCGCTAGCTTGTCTCCTGCCGCGTACGGTTTGGTCCCGACCACAATCATCTCGTCGCAAATACCCGAAAACGGATGCATTGATTTGGTTGGAAGCTCAGTTCAGGTTGGGGTGCCGATGATGATGTTTCGTTGCCCTACTGTGCGTCGGAACGTTGGAGGGCTGGATGATGGCAGTGAGTGTGGATGGAGTCGGAATTCGTTTGCGGAGACATTGCTCGCTAATTCGGTTGACGGCGAACGAAGGGAAAGGAAGGTGAAAAGTGGGGTATCAGAGAGCAGGAGAAGAGGAATAAGAAGCGGAGTTTTGTGTGAGGAGACGGTAGTGGGAGATGTATTGCTTATTCGGTATGATTGTAAACCGATCAGCGTAGAGCAGGTGGAGGGACTGGTGGCGTACTTGAGGGCAGTCAGTGGAGAGGAGGAGGATGGGAAGAGGGATGGATTGGAGGAACAACGGTCCGAAAGTATCCGCTATGCGCAAAGGTGGATAGAGAGGCAGGAGATGCAGGAGTTGAGGCGGAGGCAGGGTGCTGAGCTGGTGAGGATGGTTGGGGGTGGGAAGAAAAGAGGAATGGAGTTGGAGGAAGAGGAGGATGAGAAGCAAGCGGATAGGGAATTGTACCCGAAGGCCCACGTGACCGCAAACGGCAACCGAAAATTGCAGGAGGCGATATATGATTCCGAATATCATTACGAAGAATACATATATGGCCAACACAACCCTGGAAGACCCGGGTTCATGACCCCCAGCGACGCCGGATATGAGAGCGGAGGTTTTGACCAGTTATCCTCGGACCCGGTGCCTGCTGCCATAGAGTTGGATGGGAACTGGGAGCAGGAATATGAACGGGATCCAGCAACCGTTGAATTCACAGAGAAACCCGTGGTGCGGTATGCAGATGGCCATTATCGGAGAAGTGTCCCTACCAAGGAAGGATTCGAAGAATTTTGGGAAAGGTATTTCCGCTTCCGGGAACCTCCATTTTTATTTCAATGGTGATACTGAGACGCATGGTGGACATGTCTAGGTACAAACAGTCCCGCATCGAAGCTGGTGCATACCACTGGATGACAGCGAGAAGCTTCTGGGACGTATGAACAGCTGCATGGACACACAACACTCCTCCAATGTCTTGAACTCACCACCCCCTACTGCCTCGTCGCGTCGCTTCATCACCTCCGGCTTCGGGAGTACGACTCCGGAGCCCTGGTAATTGGCTCCGGACTGTTGGAGAATGGGGGTTCGGATTCCATGTCACTCCCTCCACAATACGCCCCATGCAGGGCAATTCCGGGGTCTGCCGTCAGGGACCTAGGTAGGGGTCTTAACTTTCTGTAGAGGTGAAGTTACGAAAAGTGTTTGAGCATTGGACTGGGCCGTATGCCGTGTGTGGATTTGAATTTTGTCGGAGGAAGAATCTGTCCAGAGCTTTCATAAAGGCCTGTCCAGGCGTTCCTCTGCATATATAGCTGCAAAAGGCCTCCGCGTTCGACTTCGGAGCTGTACTAATACTTCCAGCGTCCCTCGCTGTGTAAGGGTTACTTTTTTTCCGCGAATAACTGGTAGTCAATGAGAAGGAAACTCTAGGGAGGGTTTTTTTTTTTTTTTTTTTTTTTTTTTTTTTTTTTAATATCAGTGATCGCGTGCCGCCCTGGAGACTGTGGCGATTTTAGATACATAAGAGATAAAGGAAATAAACCCGATAACTCAGATCCATAGATACATAACAAAGAAAGAATAGACGGACGTGTAGAACCGAACCCCGTCCCCCTTAGCACACCCCGCCCACACCATCAGTTTCCAACAGCGGGTCGCCCTCCCCTCGCCCCCCTTCGGTGGGCGCTTCACTGCGTCCAGTCCGCCGGTCCACTTCTCCCTCCACACCTGGCGTCTGTTCCATGAGTGCGTTGCGGTCTCCTCCTCCTCTCCGCACCACCTGCACTCTGGTCCATCCGCCTTTCCTATCCCGTATTTCCACGCTCGGAGTCCCTTGCCCCCCCAGTTAGGGACGGGGAACAAGAGCTGATCTTGCACAGCTAAATTTGCGTTGTTAGAAAAGTGTAGAGTTTAAAATAGCATTAAGATTATATATAACATTCCTTTAAGATAGCCCCTCTCCTAACCAGACTACCCCTCTCCCTCCACCTCCATGTTCAAATTTGTATTGTACTTGACCAAATCTAGATACAGACCCCGCTCACGTTAACCTCATCCACTTATTCCTTTCACTCATTCACAGCAAAAAGTCCTTCCATCACCATCATCCCTTTTCACCCCGCTGTTCGCTCCCCACCACAAAGTCCCTCACTATCAACTCTTCGCGACACCGCTCCTCTCTCCACGCCCTTCATACCTCTCAATCATCAACTCTCGTTGCACGCCCACCGATTCCGGAAGTGTCCATCGATCCACGAGGATCAGTCCTCGTCCCGATGCCATCATCTTGATGTCGTTATGGTGACTAGTTCCCATCAAAAGCGCCCAATGAGCATGTGTTCTTCAAGCTCTCCGAACTCGCACGTTTGTCCCCCAACGCCATCCGTTACATTCCTTCCCGCATGCCCTCCACATCTACTGCCCAACTCCAATCTTCCCTTTCTTATGCTGTTACCATATCCTCGCCGATAGCCTCTTCCTCCTTCCCGCTTGCTTCGTCTACTGCCAGTATCACCATGTCTCACATCATCTAACAAGGGCTCTCTATCTGCAACTATAAAGATTATAGAATCTTTAGCCTGCCGACTGTCACTGAGCGATGCTGGACCATCGCTGCGGCGGATCGTGCCCGCGCAGGGAAAGCACTCCGCATTATACTTAGATTCACGATCCAACTCCCACCGCAGGACAGCCCTGCGGCGCTGCTGCTCCAGCTCTGCTTGTCCCCTTTGCGAGATTGCGCGTTCGAGCTTCTGTAGCTCTAATTGGCACAATCGTCAGAGGCTCCAGCTTGTGTCCAATCACGGCACCCGGTATCGTTTGAGTCCTCTTGTCTGTAGAGGGTAACGAGGTGGCAGAGGGCCCGGCTGTAAGAATCTCAGCCGATTGCTAATATAACACGGCTGCTTTATTGACAGCTCACGCTCAGCGTTGCTCGGAGCAATCCCTCGCCATAGTCCTTAGGGCGGCATGCGAGTAATGATATATATAAAAAAAAAGCTCGGAGCAACTTCAGTGCATAAACGACATGGACGTCTTCTCCGAGCCTGACACTGAAACTTACAGAATATGGCAAATATTTACCTTTCCCAGCTTGTACGCCGGCACAAAAACAGCCATCGCCGTTCCCGCTTTTCACGGTAGTGTTATTAGCCAAGTCCTATCCAGGGGAGCTCACTTGGAAAGCCTTTGGGTTTGACTGTATCCTGGCGATTATCAGCGTAGGTAACCTTTCAGCAAGCATCATCCTCGGGACACTATTTCCCAGTCTACTCATCATAGGTTATGCTACTCCAGCAAACGAGCGCGTCGTATATTATCCAAAAAATGATCCTACGGCATCCACTCTATCGAGATTTCAGAGGCTACAATATCGCAACATGGGGCTTTGTGAGCGGTCGGTAGCATCGAGGGCTCTGAAGTTACCATTCGCAAAAGGGTGAACCTGTGACCCGGCACCCCTTCAATTGTTAACAATGAGAAACATTATAACATCAGTTATGGGTACACAGTATATGGCGTTGAGATGGGCCTACAGCACTTTGGCAATCTTTGCGTCACCATTGATGGATTCTGTGAGTTTGAAAATGATTGGTATAACAATACAAGGCCACAGCACAATAGCTCACAAGAGTACGAATGGTACAATCTATGGCCCGATCTTCAAGCATACCCTTTCATTGATTCTTCAAGTCAGAGACCAGAAAAGGTAGCACTCCTTCGCAACACGGCGCCATATGCATTGTTTGATCCCGTGAGTTACCGATCGGGTCCAGAAAACGAACTTACTGGACGGAGCTATTATGTAATTGTCCCAGCAACAGCTGGAAAGGTCACTGCCAACGAAGGCAATGACGCATGGTATACCACAGAGTCGACTGCTCCGGGCCGGGCGGATGGTGATAGTTCATTCAAATTCCAGGTGAAGCGTGGCCGTCCTCCTCTCAGATGCTGGCAGAACGACACATGGTTTTATGGAAGCTGGAGTGGCACGATGAAGAACCTTCTAAGAGACGACGAGCATGGATCGCCAGTCAGGTTGTCGCCAGCCATCGCGCACATACTGCGAGAAGAATTTTTGGTACCGATGATTGTCAACATCGGCCAGTCACTAAATGCTGGGGCACTAAAGTCGTCCACCCGCCTGTTGCATAGAGATAACGCACTTGACGCTGAGGCTGCAGCAGCAGAACATGACATGTTACGCCTAGCGCTAGCGGCAGGGTAGACCACTTCCACTGTCCCAGCTTGAAGCAACATCTTACAAGTTTCCTATGTATGGTAACATATATATTATAGAGTGTATATGTGCCGGGCCATTCGTAACAACGTTCCAGTGGCCACTGGCCCGGACCAGTGGCCACTAGCCCGGACTACTCAACGGAACGCTGGTTCGTGATCACACACTAGTACAACGCATTGACCTTTTTGTTCTGCGCACAGAACTACAACAGAATGTTGGTATGTTGGTGGCTGTTAAAATACTAGAAGGTTCGGAATTGTAATTGTCTAAATCATTTGTTTATTTTTTTGTTTTATTTACTCAAGTATTTAAACTTGATATTTTTCCATGCTGTCGGTATTTTGAATGTATTCTACATATATCGCATTCTGTACCATACACTTCTCTAGTATACAACGCCAAGCCTATCTTATTTACCTAAACTGGTAATTACTTTTCAGCCTCATTCCTTAACAATCTTTACCTATGGAGCCTTTTACACCCGAAATTCGCCATCAATTCGAGCTATATATTCAATCTCGGGATCATACAAATAGATATCAAATGGAACCTCAGAAGTTACGTGAAATCCGAATTTTCTGTCGTGATCCAGAACGGCCCGTGTCTTCAGCAGCTGAGAATAATGTTAAAACTCTTGCTAAGGTAAGTATAACCTATAATGAGATTAATAAGATATTAACAAATTAGAAATTTTTTATTAATGAGGATGGCGTTCTAATGCGCAAAGCGAATCCTCCCCAAAACGAATACCATCGTGAGGTTATTATAGAAGATCGAGCATTTGACATTATTCAAGATGTTCATTGCAATCTTGAAGCTGTTTTTCCTGTCGCCGGAGGGGGTCATTCATCACGCTGTATTTTTTTTTGCCCTGTCGCCGGAGGGGTCCTTGATGAAGCTGATTTTTCCTGTCACTGGAGAGGTCCTTGATAAAGCTGTTTTTTTCCTGTCGCTGGGGGTCCTTGATGAAGCTGTGTTTTCCTGTCGCCGGAGGGGTCCTTGCTGCTGCTGTTTTTTTTTTTTTTCGCCGGAGACGGTCCTTAATGAAGCTGTTTTTTTCCTGTCGCTGGAGGGGTCCTTGGTAGAGCTGTGTTTTCCTGTGGCAGGGAGAGGTCTTTAGTGACGCTGTTTTATCAAATAGTGGATGTGTGGATACGCGAGTGTGTGTGTGTGAGTTTGAGAGGGTGAATTGTAGGTAGAATGAGAAAATTCAAATTCTGAGTGGCCCGGGCCAGTCACGAACCAGCGTTCCATTGAGTAGTCCGGGCTAGTGGCCACTGGTCCGGGCCAGTGGCCACTGGAACGTTTGTTACGAATGGCCCGGCACATATATTTACATCTTACAATTGCAAGAGTCTTTTGAGTAGATTCTGGTGGTCAGTTTATTTTCTTTCCAGATATATGACTCTACAGAATTTCAGGTGTGAGAGTTTTGTGATGGTTGTGTGGTTGCGGTGGTTGCATGTTTGTATGTGTCGAAAAAATTGTATGGTTTCTCACACAAAAAGTTCGCCAGACTTTTGGCCACTGAACCATGTCATTTTTCGAGCCCCATAGCAGCTGGATACGTAACTTGGGAACTGCACGTGAGTACCTTGGTGCTGCATAATTCGTCAAAACTTCCCCAAAGGAGTCCTGGGTCCAGCATGCAGTCAGGCAACCACGATTCAGGGATGACAGCTTGGGAGGGGAAAACTACTTCATGACAATAAATGCGGAGTTTTACCAATATCGCAATGGAATAAAGAATCGCTAATCGTCGCCCACAACATCATATCGAAAATAGGCAGCCTCCTTTCTGAAGTTTCGCACTCCTGAGAATTGTGTGAAATCCCCGACACGGCATTTCCAATGGATAATCCGGAGCCTGGAAGTCGAGGGGGGTTCCGCTTAAGTTTGAAGAACAAAGCGCTGAATGTCGGGCATGGGATCAAGGCAGTTTTCAAAACCAGCGACACTTTATCTCCGCCACTTGACACGCACCTATCTCGACCGACATCTCCAGTCGGAAAAAAGGGAAACCTGAGAGCCAGCAGCGCCCCTCCCCCGATTAATAGGCTCACGCCTGCTCTTCCTTGCATAACCTCACAAGAAGAACAGTCACAGGCATCTGAGTGCACAGCTACTACTCCCGTACCACCACAACCAGCACAATTACATACCAACGACAATTCTTCGTCATGCGGTACATCGCATTCACCGGAGGAGCAAGCAGATCCTCCAACTCCTCAGCAGAAGATAGACAACAAACAACGCGATGCTATTGAAGCTATAATCAAGGATTTACAGTCTGCTAAGGATAAATGCAAAGAGGAGCAGTGGAAATACAAGAACAGCGATGGTGAGCTTGTTCCTGTAGTGGACAAGATAGGTCGGATCCTAAAAGGCTTGGAGACCTACGCATCAATTGTCGATGTTGCAATACAGCATAGTCCTGAAACTACTGCTCTCGTGTGGGCTAGTGTTAGGATGATTATGAAGGTTAGTCATGAAATCATTTTGCATGAAGCTGGGATTAATCATGATGATAGGTCGCCCTCAATTACTTTGAATTAATAGAGAATTTGGAATGGGCAACTGCAACCATTATTGATACCATGGCTACGTGTGAATTCTACGCCCATATTTATAAGGATGTATCGCTGGAGGTCACATTGCATTCGGATTTAACAGCGGAGGATTTTAAATGCAAGTTGGATTCTGCTTTAGGAGAACTTTATACTGCAGTGCGGGAATTTGCAGTTGAAGTACAGAAATATTTCAGTTCTTCGGCATCGGGTAGGACATTCGGCTCCTTTAATTTTGCACTCCACTAATAAGACCGAAATTTAGGCGGAATCAAGATTCGAAGTATCTTTATGCCATTTCAAGTGGTTATGAAACCATACAGCGACAAAATAATCGATAAGAAAAAGGTTATTCGAGAGTGTGCGGACGGAGCTACAATGAAACGGATTATGGGTAAGAGCGCCCAATGCACGTACAACACAGATAATAAGATGTTATCCTAATGAAAATAGAGAATTCCAATCAACTTGAGCAGATAGACCGAGTGGTGAATGATATAAAGCGGGAAATGGAACCTTTGACCAGGCTAAAGGGTGAGTTCATGGCAATATCATGATTCATCCGCACGATCCTGCAATTAATACCAAGTGCCATAAAACAAATTCAGACATCTACACTTCAGTCAAGAAAATCGAGGATCTGTTAAACGGGATTAGTACGTTGCATGCGATACCCTTGGTATATGCTGAGTATTAACTTCCGATTAGAACAGGATCAGCATCAAACACTATTTGGCGCATCTGAGTTAGAGCAGCTTAAGCACAACTACCTCGACAGATATCAGCTGGAGGAGTTTAAACTCGACCTATATATTCCGGCAGAAGGAATGAGACACCAGCATGACAACGAACGATTTGATCTGCTAGAGACTGTTCAAAATTTCCTGTCGGACGCTGCACCACAAAAGGTTTGCCTGATTCAAGGTGCTGCAGGATCCGGAAAGTCGACATTCAACCATTATCTTGCTCGCAAGCTATGGTCTGACTATGATAAGCATGACACTCTCAATCAAGCAACCGCCGCAATTCCGCTATTCATTCCACTGTTCAGGTTCTGTACACCAGAGAAAGAAAAGCACCAAGATATGATAACTACTTTTTTCATCAAACAAGGCTTTCACGAAGATCAAATAAAGCTGGCACGAAAGAAGCAGCAATTCGTCTTTATCTTGGACGGCTATGATGAAGTTGAAAAGCGGGACCGCAATTTTTATACAGAAAACGAACTTGACCTATGGAACGCTAAAGTCATCATCACTAGCCGACCTGAGTATTTACCCTCGAGTTACCAGAGCAAGTTTTACCCCCCCGGTCAGCCTCTGCTCCTGCAAGAATATTGGCTTGCGCCCTTTTCGAAGTCAAGCATTCGGCGGTATATTTCACAATATATAAAGGCTAAGCCTACTGGCCGTTCAGTTGAGGATTACGAAAAGTATATAATGAAACCTGACGTGTGTTCATTAATCAGCAATCCTTTCCTCCTCCGGATGATTATGACCGTGGCACCAGCTCAGAACAAAGACAAACTCAAGCGCATGAACTTGTACAAACAGTTCATCGATGATTGGCTTGAGAAAGCAAAGGCCCGTTTAGATACCATTCAATTATCAGACAGTCACCGTGATGCGTATACCCATTTAGAGCAGAATGAATTCAGCTTGCAAGCACGACACTTTTGTCAACAGTTCGCACTGGCTTTGTATCGTCATCAAGTGCTAGAAGCAACCTACGTCCCCAGTGTCCTCTTCCATAGGAACTCCCATTCACAAAATCAGTCTATCTGGAAAGCGTTTTTAGGCAATGATGACGACGCAACACAGCTTTTACGCTTCAGTTCACCGCTGATTCGGCAGAGGCACTCATATCGATTCTTACATAAATCGCTGCGGGACTATTTGGTAGCCGAAGTAGTTTGGCAAGATGAGTTACTTGAACAAGGTAACACTGATGCGCTGATCAATGAGTTTCATCTTGTTGAGGATCCTGGTGTTCTTGATTTCATTGTCGAACAAGCCAAAGATACCATCTCTGTGCAAGACAGTCTATTGGCATTAATTGAGCGATCGAAATCAGATGTTAAGATTTCAAGAGCTGCAGCAAATGCGATTACAATTCTAGTGAGGGCTGGAAGAAACTTTCCGGGTTATGATTTGCGTGGAATTCGGATTGCAGGAGCTGATCTAAGCGGTGGCTGGTTTGATAGGGCTCAACTGCAAAATGCAGATCTACATCAGGTTCGTTTCTTGGTTTGAATTTTTTTCAAAGTATGCTTCTCGCATCTGACCTAATTTACCGCAAGTAGGTTCGGATGCATCGAACTTGGCTTAGAGAGGCAGACTTGAGTGAAGCTAGCATGCAGCATGTGTCGTTTGGCGAGAAACCTTTGATGAAGCTACCAAAATCTGCGAGGGTATTATCCTGTTGCTTCTCCCCTGACGGCCAGCTGCTTGCTTCAGGCAGTGATGATTGCACAGTGCGATTGTGGTCAGTTCAACGTCAAGAGGTTGTGCATACCTTCGAAGGCCACAATGGCTGGGTATGGAGTGTGGCCTTTTCCCCTGATGGCCAGCTGCTTGCTTCAAGTAGCAATGATGGAACTGTGTGGCTGTGGTCAATTCAACGTCAAGAGGTCATCCATACCTTCGAAGGCCACAATGGCTGGGTATGGAGTGTGGCCTTTTCCCCTGATGGCCAGCTGCTTGCTTCAGGCAGTGATGATAGCACTGTGCGGCTGTGGTCAGTTCAACGTCAAGAGGTTGTGCATACCTTCGAAGGCCACAATGACTGGGTACAGAGTGTGGCCTTTTCCCCTGATGGCCAGCTGCTTGCTTCAGGCAGTGGTGATAGAACTGTGCAGCTGTGGTCAGTTCAACATCAAGAGGTCATCCATACCTTCGAAGGCCACAATGGCTGGGTACAGAGTGTGGCCTTTTCCCCTGATGGCCAGCTGCTTGCTTCAGGTGGCAGGGATGGCACTGTGCGGCTGTGGTCAGTTCAACGTCAAGAGGTCATCCATACCTTCGAAGACCACAATGGCTGGGTACAGAGTGTGGCCTTTTCCCCTGATGGCCAGCTGCTTGCTTCAGGCAGTTCTAATAGCACTGTGCAGCTGTGGTCAGTTCAACGTCAAGAGGTTGTCCATACCTTCGAAGGCCACAACCACCTGGTGCAAAGTGTGGCCTTTTCCCCTGATGGCCAGCTGCTTACTTCAGGCAGTGATGATAGCACTGTGCGGCTGTGGTCAGTTCAACATCAAGAGGTCATCCATACCTTCGAAAACCACAATGTCTGGGTACAGAGTGTGGCCTTTTCCCCTGATGGCCAGCTGCTTGCTTCAG
Source organism: Kalaharituber pfeilii (assembly GCA_015179045.1). Taxonomy (NCBI): domain Eukaryota; kingdom Fungi; phylum Ascomycota; class Pezizomycetes; order Pezizales; family Pezizaceae; genus Kalaharituber; species Kalaharituber pfeilii. The sequence continues at coordinate 349,035 of WHUZ01000038.1, read as the reverse complement.
GCAGTGATAATAGCACTGTGCGGCTGTGGTCGGTTCAACGTCAAGAGGTTGTGCATACCTTCGAAGGCCACAACCACCTGGTGGAAAGTGTGGCCTTTTCCCCTGACGGTCACCTGCTTGCTTCAGGCGGTAATGATAGCACTGTGCAGCTGTGGTCAGTTCAACGTCAAGAGGTTGTCTATACTTTTGAAGGCCACAATGGCTGGGTACAGACTGTGGCCTTTTCCCCTGATGGCCAGCTGCTTGCTTCAGGCAGCGATGATACCACAGTGCGGCTGTGGTCAGTTCAACGTCAAGAGGTTGTCCATACCTTCCAATGCCATACTGGCGAAGTATATGGTGTGGCCTTTTCCCCTGATGGCCAGGTGCTTGCTTCAGGTGGCAAGGATAGCACTGTGCGGCTGTGGTCAGTTCAACGTCAAGAGGTTGTCCATACCTTCGAAGGCCACAATGGCTTGGTACGGAGTGTGGCCTTTTCCCCTGACGGTCAGCTGCTTGCTTCAGGTAGCGGTGATAACACTTTGCGGTTGTGGGCAATCTCCTCGAGACAAGCAGTTGCCTGCCTTAACTCTTTCAATCCCATCCTCTCTCTTTCTTGGGCTATCGGTCCCACTGCTCTTCAACTTGCAGTAGGTGGTACTCGTGGAGTCCGTGTATGGGAGATCCAGCACAAAGCGCAGTCCCAATTCGAGCGTCATCCTTTGTATATCACCTGTCAATGGGCATCATACCAGAACGTACTGGTCCTCGAAATGCGAAAATCCAGGGTGTCACTGGGCTCGATACGCTTAATTTTCGGCTCCTTAAACAGCGCGGAGCAGTTGGGGAGCCTGCGGTGGAACCCACAAGGGGAGAAACTCTTATTGAACTCCAATGATGTAGCAAAACGTGGAGCTCAGAGGTGAGCGTGTAGGTAGACCACAGATTACGTGATACCAGGGGGATGGGGAGCCTTCCGGCTAACCTGCTAGAGGGATATGAGGCGGTAGGAAGGGGAGAGAGTGACGAGGCATTGGAGGCACAATGAAGCCGGGTTAATGAGAAATATTTTTTTTTTTTTATTTCATTACTCGCGTGCCGCCTAGTAGGCTATGGCGAAAAGGAAGGAGAAAAAAATAAGGTATATATTAACGCAAACCTGCGGTCACGCCTTCTCTTGTGGCGTGTTAGCCCTCTTTCTGTAACGTAATCAAGCATGTCATTCACTTTTATTTCTTACTCCAGCTCTATGCCATCCGTTTTTTTTTTTTTTTAATCACGTAACCCCGCTTGCAGCTATTCGCCATGGCAGGGCTATGCCATCGGTTGGACGACGTAAAACCGTTGTACCCCACGATAGCAATAGGCGGACTTCAGCTGCCTGCTGAGGCTCAGTGGGCCGCGGCAAGAGATGCATGATAGAGTAACTTCATGTGATGATATAGTACATACAGTCACATGGCAAAAGAAAACGCCCACCTAAATTTGCATAATTTGATGTCTTAGACCTACATACGCGCTATTACCGCCACTAATGCCAATAAGAAATTAGCTGCTAGGGTCCACTGCTTCTACAGCATATCACTCCTCTCTATTCTTCCTCCATATCCACTTCGCACCACAACCATTACTTTTCTCAATATGGCATTAGTCAGACCAAACATACTTTGCCCAGGTTTCCTCTGTCCAATCCTTTCTCTTCAGGGCCCAAGCTAACCTCGCTGCAGCATGGATAGGAGTTAATTTAGGTCTCTTTCTAGCTCTCCACTTCCGACAGCCCTCAAGTCAGAGGTTCCAATCGAGGGTTCACGACTCAACTTTGGATGTCTAGATTTTCCTTTAAATGTTTCTATAGAGAGAGCTTTGATACAGATAGGTCACTATCAAGTAAAGCAGTAATAGAGTCCATAACATTCTTATTTAGCTTTTTCGTCTTCCACTCTTAGGCAAATTTTCAGCAGTGCCTCACTCCTTATAATGCTTAAGGAAATCTCGAATAGTACTTTTGATTTGCAATCTGTTGCAATCGTCACCTCTGGTCGACACCACACCCTTGGGAGAACCACCCCATGCAGAGGAGCCTTCCGTCAAGAAGCGCAGAGGAAAGCTGCCCAGCCAAGAAGCAGCCTTCAGGCGCCACCGAGCGGAAGCCACCCCACCAAAAAACTCCCCTCCCCGCCCCAGGAGCACCCCCGCCTCCCCACCAACCACTCCTGACGCCACCACCAAACCAAGAGCCGGCATCGTGGTACACGGGATCGCCCTACGAAAAGACTTAGGGAAGGTCAGACAATGGTTAGAGGCAGCGAACAAAGGACTTGGGAAAATCTCCGGAATTCATTGGCTGAGGAAGAAGACCACGCTGGTTGACGAAGGGAAGAAAACCAGCCCAGTGGTAGTCTACTTGGAGAAGGCCACCGAGGTAGGGAGGGTGAGGCTCGGAGGACGATGGTTAAGATCAGACCAGTATGAATCGGACAGGGGACGGAAGTAAGACATACTGGGCCTGCCACCCGCACCATGAATGGTACAACATGTACTGAAGTGATGTAGTTGTTACTGTTTTTTCTTACTTTGATTCCAAATAAACCCTCGCCATAGCCCATAGGGCAGCAAGCGAGTACTGATATAAAAAAAAAAAAAAAAAAAATCTGTTGCAATGAAATGACAACCCTTGTTGGTCCAGAAGTAGTGAGCGGCACGAGCTAGCTCGAGCCGAGCTGGAGGGTGAGCTCGAGCTCATGCCAGGCCAGCTCGAGCCTGGATTGATTATGTACATAATATTGACAAACTAAACTAAACTAAGCTAAATTTTCATCTTTCTCACTACTATTGTGCATTTCGAAGTTGTTGGTAGGTCAGAATGAGCTCCAAGTCTCTAATTATTACTATATTAGGTATTTACAGTTTATGAAACCTTGCACTGGCTAAGTATTTTAGCGAGCTGTCAAGAAAAACACTAGCATGATCTTGGCTCGGCTCGTGCCGCTCACTAGCTAGCAGCATTTATTGCCACGCGGCATATGTTCCGCGATGTCTCAATGGGAGGTATTGTGTTGGGTAGATGGGAGGGAAACCAGAATGCGTTAGTAGACGCCGATGGAACGAAAATGGAAGGAAGTGCGGACTTTGTCATCGAGACTAGTGCGTTTTCGACATTGCGTCTTGGATACGTGATAGTGGTGCCGGCACTTGTAATTTCCTTGACGTTTCTAAGGTGCTTACTGGCATCTGGGAGGCGAGCGGCGACATTCAGTACAACTACAAACCCGGGGAGATTCAGTAGGTATTTCATGTTTACTGTCGGCTTACAGGCAACCCAACTTTACCGAATGGTGGATCAGATATTGGGTGCTGTATAAGTTTCTGGACAGGATGAGAGCATCAAAAAGGAACAGGCACTTCAAGCTGAACAGGCGCACTGGCAGGGTCAGACCAGTTCGCTCCCTTTCGTCATTCCGTTCACTGCCTCGCAAAAGACCCCAGATACATTGGTTCTGCCCCAAATGCAGGTAACAAACACGCCCTTAAAGCAGGTCGCTACCCCAAGGAACGACGCTGGTAAAGACTTTGATAACTACCAAGCCGAGGAAAAAGCTTAAGCCTGCTGCTGACCCATCAACAGAGGGAGGGGAAGAGGAGAAGAAAACGGAAGATACACCCAATCCGATAAGGGTGCATTGGTTAATGCTTCGCGAGCAAGAGATCGCACTAAGACTAAGGCAGGCAGAGGAGGACTAAAGGAAACGCCTGGGCTTGAGCAATAACGAATTAGTGCAACAAGGGGCGGATAAGATTGGGTCCAAGTCAAGAAATACAAGAAAGCGGTGGGCCGATTTAAATCAGAACCTGGCTTAGGCTGATTTACAGTAGACTCTCGATACTAGCATGTCCGACATAAGAATATATTTGATATAAGAATGTTCTCCCCCTGCCCCTCATACAAAATACGAATATATTTGATATAAGGGATATTCTCAAGTTTTCTGCTTAGTCACCAGATATATTCTTATATTGAGCGAAGGGCTTAACGCAAGGCTGCTGCACTAGGCCTATAAGAGTAAGCTTATCGATAAGAAGTACCCACAGCGTTGCATTGAAAGCGCTTTTTTTTTTTTTTTTTTTTCATTACTCGCGTGCCGCCCTATGGGCTATGGCGAGGTGTTTTATTAAAATAAGGAGCGAACGAACATATAAAACCTAAATACATGTAGTGCCCGCGGACTTCATACTTGATGCGGGTGGTGTGATAACCCCGGTGTCCTATCTCCTTCCTCTCTCGGTCTCGTACACACTTGTCCGCAACCACCTTCCTCCAAGTCTAACCTTCCCGCTTTCCGTTGGCGTTTCTAGGTACACTACCACGGAACTTGTCTTTTTGTCCTCTTCCATCAGAATTGTCTTTTTTCGTAGCCATCTGATCCCTGTAATTTTGCCTATTTCTTTGTTGGATGCCTCCAACCATCTCTTGACGTTTCCCAGGTCTTTCCTCAAGGCTATGCCGTGGACGACAATGCCTTGTTTTCTAATGGTGTCGGAGCGGGTCGGGGTGGATCTGGCTTTGGGTCGTGGGGGCGGGGACGTGGTTTGGCGGCGGGGAGGTTCGGGTGTTGGTGTCGGTGGTTCTGGTGCTGGTGTCTGTGGCTCGGGTTTCGGGTGGGGGTGGGCGTGCTGCCGACCGGGGGAGAGATCTTCAGCTGTCTTTTTCCTTGGATTGGCTGTCTTTTTCCTTGAAGTGGCGTTGTCGTCGACGGCTGTTTGCCTTTTTTCTTTCCCGATGAGGGGATCTCTCAGGTGTTGTGCGTTGTTATCTCCTCCGGCGGGGTGTCAATGGCCGTGATGCGGCTGAATCCCTGTGGCAGTGGTGGAGGTGGAGGCGGTGGCGGTGGTGGTGTTGGTGGGGGCGTCGGCGCAATGTCCGTTGCCGTGATGGGCTGAAGCCCATTGGCAGTGGCTGTATTGGTGGGGTGCCAATTGTCGTGATGGGGCTGAACCCCAAAGACTGTGGCGGTGGTGGGGGCGGTGCAGGTGGGGAAGGCGGGGCTAGTTCGAATTCCGGTTCTGACGGGTTGTTCGTGAATCTGAATCCGATGTAGTCCTCCTTCCCCGAGGGTTCCGATTTCGCTCCGGCACCATAAAATGCCCATTTCCAGAGTTCGGCGAGGGTTAGGAAGAAGGTTTCTTTCCCCTCGGCGGTCATGTCCTCCCAGGGTGTCACTCGGGGCCTCATGGCTCGAGGCGGTGGGTATCTACCTTTTGGCGGCATCGGAGCTTTCGATCTATGTGGGTTTCAGCGGGGGGGACGTTGTGGTTGTGGAGTCGCTTCCAAACGCTCGTCCTGAGGTGGTTGTTGTCGGTGGCATTGAAAGCGCTGAAAACAGCTGACAAGAGTGCAAAAAATAGACAAAAAAAAGTTACGGATTTCTCTGGACCAGGTCATCTTAGCACTTTTGTGGACCTTATTCTCTTTAGTTGTAGACTAGCGAATGAGTGTGTTTGTTCTAAACTGAGGTTATTAATCAGAAATGTGGAGGTAAGTATGTTTAGGCCAAGTTACGAATGGAGTGATGGAACCGAGACCGAAGAGACGAGACTGAGTTTATGCGCCGGAACGCCCTAGTTTGTGTCACAAGAGAAGCATGCCAAGCAAGCAGGTGGCGAGTCACAATAATGTGGATGCGTCAGATAAGATGGAATAAGGTGCATAAGATACGATTAGATAAGATAGCTTAGCCCACTGCAGTAACATCCAGAGCTCCACGCGAGGTAGCTGTATGCGGAATTGCACCCAATCAAACGCCGTCCGCTTACTTTGAAACATTTTTCTCCCTGAGCAGCGGACTTTCTTGGACCTAGACTTGTTCTTTTTCCTTTTCTTTTCTTCCGCTTATATTCTTTGCCATCGTTTGTGGCTTCTGCGGAAAGGGAGAGAAGTACCAATCCTAGTGCTGCAGTGGGGATGGAACGGAACGGCAGGTTACGTGAGCTTGAGGGTAGCGGCGGCTGTCTCAACGGCGACGTTCACCTGAATCATGCACTTGAACACCACTGCTCAACACTCGAAGCCACTTCGGCGGTTGGGCAGCGTGGTACATACCCTGGGAGGCCTATTGGGAGGGAAGGGCCTGAGGGCCTGGAAGTTTAAAATCGGCAGGGCGGACGGGCCAGAAAGTCGGTGGTGCGGCATGAAAGAGGAGACATCAGAACATATCTGCTCCAGGTGTAAATTCTTTTTATTTATTTTATTTTTCATTTCACGCAACCCCGCTTGCAGCTGTTCGCCATGGCAGGGCCAGGTATGAGGTGGGGAAGAGAAGGTGGCCAGGGGGGCAGGACGCAGTCAGACCGCCACCAAAGGAACGGAGGACGGGCCGGACCCGCTGGTGGAACTCATGAGGTGGGTAGAGAGATGAGGGCCTAAATTCAATTTTTCTTTATCTCCTATGTATTTAATCTCGCCATAGCCCTGAGACTACCATAGCCCTTAGGGCGGTATGCGAGTAATGATATATATAAAAAGAAGAAAATCAGCGCTCGATTCCTCCTCATTGGTGCAGCGACCTCCTACCCCACCTTACGGACTATGAAGGCATATAAGGATGGTTGTGCATATGGTACTAAGCTTACTGAACGTGTATATAAAAGCCATAGAAGAGTTAGGTATTCTCGCCAAAGGGTTGTGGCTTGTATGCGAGGTTATGTGAACCAGAGAAAAAAAAAAAAAAAAAAAGAGTTAGGTAGATCAATCTTATATATATCATATGTGCAAAACTTTAATCCTGTACTACTCAACACCACCTTAATATTTTTAAATTTGGACAATGAAGGACTGTAGAGCAAGTGGAATAGTACATATCTACATTCTTTATTTTTCAATCAGATGCGTTAAGTGATGAAGTAGTGTCTCAAGTTTAAGTCCATAATTTCAGTCAGAAGTGACCTCTTGTACGGGGACTCCACCATATCACTAGAAATTCTATCTCCGTGCTTTTCAATGGAAACCTGGCCAGTTCGATCTCGCGCTAGAATTCTTTAGCTGCTTATGCTGCCTTTCGTACCATCTCCTCTGGGTTGATGCCATGAAAATTACGGTATACGGTCGATATAAGCATGTCATTGGGCGGTCACCACACATTCAAATAATCTTGCAACAAAATTGCTTGGCGGCCCCCACGCTAGTTTTATTCCAGTAATTGTTGACATGGCATTAGATTGTGAATTGTGTACTGCATATACAACAATATGCAGGCTTATGCGACAAAATGCAGTACAGATGTACCTCTATGCAGATTGGATAGAAGAATATATGGTCTCAACATAAAACCTAAGAATATTCTTGTAAACAAATGTATGCATATTTTGTATGAGGGCCGTCAGGTATATGCATATATCAAGAGGATACTGTAGGAACGCCACTAGGAATAATGGAGATCCTGTAGCACTCCCCCATTCGACCTCCTGTGGCCTCTCACTTGTCAGCCCCACTCCAGAGCCTTTCAGTTCATCACACCTCATCCCTTTGTAGGTGCATCGACACCCTACAAAGGCACGTTCCGGCATCTGCCACTCCAACTCAGCACCGCAACTGGCCGTGAATAACCCCTCATCAGTTTTCTCCATGGCTACCGCGGCAAAGAGCTCTTCATTCGGTGTCAGCGTCCATACTGCGGTCCTCTGCAGCGGCATCTATCTCTACTGCGCGTTGCATATTGACAACGTAATATCCGATCTTGATACCTTTATCCCCGCAACAACCAGGAAGGGAACACTACTATTTAGCCTGATATGATGAGGAAGAAGATCTTTTCCTCGTTCGTCATTCTTTTGGACACCTATGTTTTGACTAGTCTGAAGCCAACCCCGTTTGGCGGTTTGACGCCGCAACCATGGCCCTGAGCATAGTTCGTCCCGGGCAAACTGCAGGCGCATGATGTGATGGACTGGTTACCCCATCGGGAATGAGTCTGTTAGGGGAGGCCGATCGATATTAATGTTTATCTAATTGTATATTCAAGAACGCAAACATTCCAACAACGCATGAATTTTGGACAGCCGCCTTTGCAAGTGCTAAACATTACTTGGACAATATTTCGTCTCTGTCTGCATGCCGAACACTATATCAACAAAGTTTCCACAAACAAAATTCAAAATCACCAGCAATTGTACATGCCCCACATCCTACCACATTAGAATAGATACCGTCCCTATCTTATCAAGACATTCTCATGCACCGAATCTCCGTTGCCCTACAAGCCCTCCTACCCTAATCTCTCGTCCCACAATCCTCGGTACTCCCGATCACCAAAAGTTCCTAGTAGTCACTTTTGAGTGCGCCCCCGGTGGGCTGCCAGCCACCTGCACCAATTGTGGGCTATTGACTCCATACTCCGCAAGGCAAATTGTGCGCTCGTGCTGACGAGATAAACGCTCTATGCCCTCTTGAATTTCCCTTGTTGGTTCGTTAGGACATATGTTTTTAGAAAACCAATGGCAAATCACTTACTCGAGTGTCAGCACGCGCCGTACCTCGCTCAGGCTTGGAACTAGAGTCTGGGCTGTCTCTGTTGTGGGTCTGGCGCTGTCATTATGTTCATCATCCTCAGACACAACGCCTGCAGTATTCGTATGCGGTGGAGTTCCAGCGCGGCTGTGGTCATCAATTCCAAACATCAACTCATCCTCCGCTTTCTGCTGACCCGTTCCCAGTTGGTGAGCTGGCTGAAGGTTGTTTTTGTGTTGCTCGTTGGCAGCGACCGAGAGCGGGGAGCCGGCTTCTGCCGTTACGGGACCTACCCGCCCTCCTGCTCCAGGGATATCAATCGGAGGATGTACGGCCGTGTTGCTTACTTTCTGAGTCTTCTTCTTCCACGAGCTCGTGAAATTCCTGATTGACTGTAACATGGACCAGTGCTGATGCGTCCCGGCGGGAATCATCTTAGCTGTGCTGCCGGCAATTGGAGTTGAACCCGTGTTGTAGCTGCTGCCTGTCAATCCGTGCATGTGGAGCTTGTTTTTGGCGTTGGTAAAGGCTTTTGATAGCATCTAAAAGTGTCAATGAAAGGACTATGAGCCAATGATTGAGGTCTGAGTTGAGGAAAACTCACGTTCGTCTCGTCCTCAGATGAACTGTATTTTTATCAACTGGTCGCAGATTGGTACCAAAGTACGATATATATAATGGAAGATTGGAATGTTGGACGCCGTTATACTTCTGCTGAAGTGTGATGTGGCGAAAATTACGGCAAGTTCCTTTAATTGTTGTGCTGTTTATGAGATTATGTTGTGTTGACATTAACAACTCCCCCAGGCCTGACCACGAGGCTCCAGCTTCTGGTGTAATGCTCGGCATTCTTCCAGTCTTGTACCCCAGCAACGTAATCAGACCAGCCCCCGATTCCGACCAGACACCTCACACAGCGTGGTCCCGCCAGGAGATGTAAATTATACCCTGGAAGCACACGCAACCTGCGAAACTATATTCAATTTGCATCCATCAAAAGCAGAAGAAGACATTATGAAATATTCCTTACTTAAGGGCTCTAAACATGTGAGGCCTAAGCCAGATGACCAGAACCGAGAGCTGGCCCTCTTAGGAACTTGCTTCAGTCAATCTCCGATAATCGAATTGCTTCGGATTCCATTCCTCCTTCACACTTCAATCTGCATGTTGGAATTAGTAGCTGTGCTGTATATTGTATAAGTTGATTTTATGAACAAATTTCCGAGCCTGCCGAAATTTTATGTAGCGCTGCGTGGCAAAGAATTTCATTCATCTCACTTTTCCACCTTGTGGTGGCTGAATTCGTTGAATTGCAATTTTCGTATCGATAGCCTTCGCTCACTCACATAACTTTGCCGACCTGCCGAGATGTGATACATTCCCCATGCCCTATGCACTCTAACCTCGCCCAGGGTGTCAGATTCCTATTCTGGTTCCATTAATAGTCCAATGAGGGTTCCATTTTGTCAATTGACGTACGAGACTAAATTGACGTATAGCAACAGCCCCATCAATTGAATCAACGTTCATGACAGATACTAGTTCATTGCTGATCTCATTTAATTTTTTATTTAATTTTCTTTTTTTTTAAATTCATCACATGCAACCCTGCTGGACTATGACAAGATTTCATAGGCGATAACTATTGCGCGAGAGCTTAGCGACGGTCCCCGCGTATTGGCAGGAAATCTGTACGGTCAGAGGGTCGGTGCAACCAGACTAGGAAATCTGATGTGTTTGGCTTCAAGGCCTCGGGGAAAATTGTTCAAGGAATTGTCAATGTACAAAGGTTTAATTCTGATATATATGGAAGAGGCAGTGCTAGGCTCAATAGAAGGAATCTCCGAATGCGTAGTCAGCTCGTTGGATTTTATACCGCGGTACTGGTAGTACTATGAGTTCCTTAGTCTCGTAACCATCAGTTCCTCATCAATCCAGCAGTTGACCGGTTCAATTAAGGTTCAATTAATGCAGTTTTCAGCAGCTTATATTTTGCACACTTACATTCAATGCGTACCCAGGAATCAGGGTTATCAAGGCCAATCAGACTAGCTCAAACCCTGCCATAGCGAATAGCGTTTTTTTTTTTTTTTTTATTTCACGTAACCCCGCTTGCAGCTGTTAGCCATGGCAGGGCAGCGAATAGCGGTAAGCAGGGTTACGTGATATATAAAAAAGAAAAAAAAAGACTATCTCAAACGGCGACGTAAATAGTAGACTGGCTTCGTATTAGATTCGTTCGTCAAACCCGACCGATATTCACCTTGTTGAGCAGCCACTGAACAGCTGGTCAGGCCCAAGAGAGCATGAGCCCAATTTGAAGTGGAAGTGGACTGCCGCCGGTCACCTACAGTAGCAAGAGTGCAAACAATGCACTTCTATTAGAAAGGCAATCTATGCGCACATTTCAAACTTAGACTGCAGCTGTAGCCGAAGGCAATCCACCATTCAACGATATTGACCAGCAAATCACATTCATTCCAAGACGCATGAAGCGTGCATTTTGGAAGCTATTCTCACTCACATCATCTAAGTGCTTGCCCTCGAGGGGCTAGTTAAGAAACTGCATTATCTTGCCCTGAACTGAGATTCTGACTGGAACGAGACTGGTCGGATTTATGGTACGCGGTCGCAGAAAATCTGCATCATAATGAGTGGGATTTGAAGCAGTGAACATAACGGCTTCTCCATGCCGGTCTGAGTGGTGTCGGGTACGTATAGTAGTAAGTACGATTGACCTATAGTCGTGCGCCGCGTTAAGTGCCGCCTACGTAGCTTGGTGTCTTAGATAAGCATGGACAGAACATATCTACAGTCGAACTTCTCATATTGGATCTAGTCATATCGGATAACCTGTTTTATTGGATCAACATTGCCGGCCTGAACCAATCGGTCCGGGATTATTGGATATTTGTCTTGTTGGATAAAACCCTCCGTCCCCGGCCTTATTCAATATAGCAGGTTCGACTGTAGGCTAATGACCGGTGCATGTCAACCGTGTTTGAAGTCCATCCGCAGTGTACAAAGGGCAAGACCCTGTGCGAAGCTACTCTCCCTGTTGAGAAAGGATAATGGAAAAATTGTCACCAACAACAAAAAATAAAAATACAGTGAGAAAATTATCTCAAATAGCCACGTTACCTATACCGAGGTGCTCTTCTCGATACATAGAGTTCGCCAAAGATTTAAGAAGTGAATTTGGCATTCATATTACAGTACGAGCTGCAGATTATCTCGATATGTCAATACAAGAGCAAATTTACTGTAATCAAGTTGAGAGAAAGCGTGCAAACCTTCTAGATTATGCAATACAATTGGATCGTGTGTAAAATCAAAGGTATTAACCCCAATAAATGAGGAAACATTAATACAATCAATAAAGCTTTGGCGTTAACAATAGTTCTAAATTCGAAATATTTCTTAAATAATTCTGCATTGGGATAACTCCCTTGAAAATATAAGTTACCTGACATAATGTTGACGATGCATTGAATTGGCTACGCGAGTTAATTGTATACTTATTTCCTCATCTATAGTATGATTCCAGTCCCTTACTCAAAAGAAAAAAAGAAAAGAAAAAATCCGGAATAGGCAACCGGTAGACTTCAGGGTAACACTTCTCACGTTAATTCTGGTATCCCGCGACCCTGGTATATAATTTTCATGGCCCGAGGCCCCATCGCAAAGACTAGTATATATTGAATAGCAAACAAGTGGAAGAATGAACGACTGCACACCAAGGCTTCCACTATCATGGTTCAAACTGCCACTTGCAATCACCTCAATGACGCTGGTGCTGCTCCTGGGTACTAACGAAACACATTGCGGAGAGAGCGGAAATTGGGGTTGGGCCAAGTTTGGTGACAGTTTTCAAGTAGTTTGCCTAATCACAGTAACATATAACATGTAAGTATCAATACTAATCGTGACAGACTAAGAATACCGTTCGGACATCAATATATACAGTGACATGGCAAAAGAAAGTGTACACCTTTGCATAATCGTCGGGCCTGTGCTTGATTAAGACATACACACGCGTGTCTTAGACATAAGCGCGCATAAGTCTCACAACATTGTGCTATATTGGGAATTCTGAGATGGAGATAATTTTCAAGATTAGGGGATAGAAAAATATAAAGTCGACTCCTAAAGGGGACCGGAAGTCAAGAAACAATCCACAGCTGCCTACTGGGTACGAGAACAAGCTGCCTACAGGTAACTGACAGCCGAATTTACAAAATCCTGCCTAATAATATCAACTCAAACTACCACCTCCTCAGCTAATACTGCCAGCACTTCTGCCTCTAGTGCTGCTCCTAAGAAACAGATGACCGACTTTGAAAAAGACCAATGTTACGGGTTCACCGCAACTGTAGGGTGGGCGGTCGGTGGATGAATGTGCGCGCACGAAATGCGCATATGCACCACAGGCGATATGTGACAACCGAAATGGCGTCGCAGTCACATAATTGAGTGCAATATGAGCTATGCAGAGGACTAGCGAGTATCGCTAGTCAAGTGTCTTTTTGACCTGGCGGACAGGAACTTTCTGCATTTACCAGATCCGTTACAGATACCTTTGGTAGACGAGGCGGCATCTTTAGTTAGAGAGATGGCATATTTGGCAGAAGAGACGAACTTGAGAGTCTTTATGAATAGGGTGGATTTCTTTTTTTTGTAGATATAGTTATAGATAGGTGGCAGTATACTTCTTATTGACCTTTAATCTCCTTCAAGAGTTGTCTTCATATTTTTCTTTGCCCCAATCTTCAACTCCGTTTCGAAGTTCCTTATTGGCGTTAGTGGCGCTACTAGCGCATATGCAAGTCTAAGATATCAAATTATGCAAGTTTAGGAATACACTTTTGCCATGTGACTGTATATTCGGTTTTCTCAGAGCATATGTTGAAGTCACCTACATTGATCCAGGCTCTTGAAGCAGGTCCTAAGATATTGGTAAAGTTTTAACTTGTGCAAATAGATAAAAGAGTCAAGTGCCAGAGATTTTACATTCTTTTTCTTTCTTAATATCGTTACTCGCATGCCGCCCTATGCGCTATGGCGAGGCTTAATACATAGGAAACTAAGGAAATAATACAAAAAAGGATAACGATTAAACCTCCCCTACTCCCACCCCGGGGCGGGAATTCTCGCGAAAAAAGAAAGAGCCTGGCACACAACTAACGTTCTCACCTATCTACCCACCCCATCAATTCTAACAACGGGTCCCCGCACCCATCTCTCGCCTTCGGATGGTCTTTCAGCGCTTTTAGACCTCCGGGCCCCTTTCTCCTCCAGGTCTCGCACCGCCCCCTATATATTCTCCTGCCTCCTTTTCTTCCCTTGCATTCCGGGCTATCCGCCCCACCCACCCTGTGTCTCCATGCCCTAAGCCCCTTCCAGAGATTTTACATTATCGCACATCGCATTTTTGTGCTCTCCACCTTCAAACGTTCAATTTCTTCCTCCAGCGTGCCTATTTTCTCCTGCCAACTTTGTTGTTCCTGTTCATGCTTCTGTCTTAGATCCTCCTCCTGAATTGCCCACCGTTCCTCTAACTCACATATTCGCTCCTTCAGTAATTCTTGGGTGGCCTTCTCGAAAGCGTCTTGGTCACGCTTTTGCCGCTCCTGAAACTCCTGATACTTTTTTCTTTCCTCGGCCAACTCGACAGCGACTCTGTCCAGGTTTTCCGTTGCCATCCTGAGCTGAGCCTTGATTTCTTCAAGCTCTCTGTCGCGTTCCTCGGCATCCACCTTCATGTTACTGATCACAGTTTGGCCGGCTGCAGTGTCCTTCAAGGCACGGCCACTAGCGAGTTCTTCCTGGATGCGGAGAAAGGTAGGGGAGCGTCGGATAATCGTTCCAATAATTTCTTTGGCACGACCTAGGGTGCCATCGTACCTTTCGTGAGATGCACCATGCTGCACGAGGGGCTCCCAGAAACCCCCAGAGCCCAAAAGGGATTGGTTTTCACGTTCCTCTCCGATGGAGGGATCAATCTATCAAGCGTTAAGAGGTTGAAATTTGTCACGTCAACAGGGTTGCGAACTTACGTTTTCCCACCGGGTAGTCACCAAAACCACATTTCGCATATTTCCTTCGCCGACAAGGTCTCTGAGCATCGTTAGATTCCGTCGCGCGGTCCTACCTATGCGGTCGTCGGTGATACGATGCAAGTAAATCAAACCGGAGAGCTTGAATCCTTGCTTGTGCTGCATTCCGAGCCATAGGGTGAGATTCAAGAGAATATCTGCATCGGATGTATTTGTGTCATCGAAGCCAGGGGTATCAATGAGCTGAATTTGGCGGCAATGAGAGTCTGGGATGTCATATTCAGATGTATCCGGAAGCTTTGCTACTTGAACTTCCTTTGTGCCTAAACGGTATTCTGTCAGTATTGAGGATTGAAATGTAGCCCAAGAAGGTTGATGCATACAGCTATTGAGTGAGTGACCCACTGTGATTCTTGCATCTCCAGTAAGCTTCTTGATGAAACTGCTCTTTCCTGCTCCTGTCATCCCCATCACCGCGATCACGATTGGTGGTCGAACCCCACCAGGGGAGGTGTCGGCGTTAGAGACCTGGACCATTTGGTGATATGGCAAAGACTTGGAACGTGTGATCTATGGATGCTACGTGATGTACTGGGATCCGGACTCGCGCGGATAACGGTGAAGGAATGATGGATTCAAACCTTAACCACGGAGGGGAAACAAGACTATAAGTTGGCCCGGTAGCCTGCTGTTGGCATGGATACCCAAGGCTGAACGCACGCCACGACAAAATACCCGAAGTGAGTAACTCTTGTGCTAAAAAAAGGAACAGACACCGTATATAGCAACACTATATGTTTCCAGTTGCCTGTTAGATTGCAACAGCGATCACAACAACTAGGATCTTGAGGGTGCTGCCTAATTACTGTGCCGCATGTTCGCAAATAATGCCAGGGGGTGAGAGCGACGCTCATTGTCTCAGCCGCACACCTCTTTCGCTTACACAATTCACAAAAGCAGAATGAAAACCCGCGTACTTCTTCAGCATCATTGAGCAGTTCTCGACACTGAATTTGACTTTGCACGACAAGAACACAGCAACTACCTACCGACGTCCAGAGACCACCGATGAGTAGTCAAACGTACGAAAAAGCCCCTGATGCTCCCGCCGTCATCATGCTCTTGGGAGTCCCTGGCAGCGGGAAATCAAGTTTCTTTCGAAAAATGACAGCGCAAGAGGAATCGGAAAGAAATGGTACGTACTTTTGGGAGAAGATGACCCTGAGTTCATTTTTCTCCGTAAGAATGAAGATGCTAAAACACCGCGTGGGAACAGGTTCAGATAGCGGCGGACCAGAGGATCAGATGCCCTTCAGAGAAGCGCCAACCGCCAATGGCAGGATCACGCTGGTGGACACTCCTGGATTTGATGTTATGCAAGAAGACGATGGGGGGCCTGCACTTGTTGAGTTACGGGACTGGCTACGTAAAAAATACCAAGAGAATTGCCTATTATCTGGCATCTTCTGGTTTCATCGCATATCAGATGATAGGATGACTGGATCCAATCTTCTGGCGCTCAATGCGTTCAAGAACCTGTGTGGACAAGAATTCTGGCCAAATGTCCTCTTTGTGACTACACGATGGGACATGGTTACAGAAGAGGTAGGACAGCAGAGGTTGCAGCAGCTGCGGCAAGAGTTCTGGGCTGAAATGCTGCATCACGGTGCGGATGTCGTGGAATGGCGCGAGACATCGACAGGTCAGGAACTCCAAATTTTCCTGGAACCAGAACACCAAAGGCCTTTGCGGTTAGCGATTCAAAAGGAGTTAGTGGATGATAGGTTGGAATGGGATGAAACTAATGTAGGGCAGATCGTAATACCAAAAGAGTTGCGGGAGCTGAGGGCAAAAGAGCGTCAGATAGCCTTTTATAAGAAACAGCTGGCTAGGACGCTAGAAGAGGGACGCCGGATGGACGGGCAGAGGTACGCTCTTATCTCAAGAAGTCAAGTGGGGCAGGTGGGGCAGGAGCGGTATAATGCGCGTGGCTCTCAGCAAAACTATCGCAGACCCGGACCTCCTGCGGATTCTCCCCTGGTGCAGAAGCAGTTGGAAAATCCTCGGGCGCAATTTGGTAGCTTAACACAATTTTTTTTCAGCTTTGCCAGCAGTGTTTGCAGGATTCTCGGAGGTAGCAAGGACTCAGGTCAGCTTGCTAGGAACAGTTCACGTGGACCCAAAGGAAGCGAAAGCGCCCAAACTACCAGCCTACGGCCATTCCCGCCTGAGATGTTCCGCGGCGCCGAAAACACCAACAAATACCCAAATGACCTCAAAGAGATTAGCTTCATGGATCAAGTGTGCAATGGAGCCGGGTTCGCAAACGATGGTCGTTTTCCACACCAACGACTCGAGGAGACTAATCACAATGATACCAGTGCCACTATGAACGACAACCAATTGCAACAAATTCAGCCCATCAGCAGCCAAGGCAATAGAGGCAGAGAGGCAGACGAAGGAGATACCAATACACCCTTAGGAAGGCATGAGGCAGAGAGCGGAACTGGAGCGGAAAGAACCACGACGGATGGTCCACTACGCCACAATGGAGACAACTGTATCGGGGATGTCGGGTCTCATAGACCTGCTGACGGAGAAGGACACAGGGGGGAGTTGGCAGAACGAGGAGATAGGAGGGATGTAGAGGAGAAACTGCCGACCGTCTGTGAGAAGAAGGAAACGGCGGTCCAGGGAACATCGGAATGGTGGACGTCGGGGCTCACGGCAGAAAGTCCTACTCCGGAGCAGAGTGAAGAGCTGGTTGATGCTGGAAACGAAAGTGAAATCAGTGATTTCGTAGAGGTCGGGTGCATGGATGGCCAATAGTGTAGCCTATGTGTATGTAGTTCGTTTCGCCACGTACGTTGTTGAGTTATAGTCCAAACGGGATGCATACTGTAAGAGCACGGAAGTTAAATGCAGTAAAATCAAAATATTGTGGCATTCTCAGAACATAAGTAATCATCGTACATGGTTGCCATTTCATGCAGTGCTATGGCACATAACTAGAAAAAAGTTTCTGAACGTACCAAAAGTAGAACAAGCATAACCTAAGTGGTTTCGCAACTGCATGCCATTCACTTCCACAAACCAGAGAAATTTCCAAACCTCTTCTACCCACCCAACAATCATAGATACATATAGACCGCACGAATTGAGTCTTTTTCCGTAATGCCCAGTCAATGAGTGAAGATATAGCAAGAGAAATAAATTAGACACTGAAGGAAGATAAGATTAAGCCAAAAAGGGACATCATGAGAGGGTATGTGCTAGCAAAGATTCCTAACAGTACCAAATAACCAATCCAAATGTTGCAATAAATCGTCAAGCGATAGAGCTATAAATCCGCTCACGACATGCGTCCAATGTCCGTCATTTCCGCATTGCACGCGCAATGAAGACTCCCCTCCTGAGCCCCCGCGCAACCTGGACCGCAGACGAACGGGGATTTGACAAGGTATTTATACTGCTCTTCCTCCGTATCGGCCAAAAAGTTACTTAAACAAATATACTCCAACCAAATCTTCTCGCGTTGCATCTCGGCATGTCTTTCGCCTGCAGTCTTTATTTGTACAATGTTGCCTTTCTCGTCGGTACCTATTGGACGACTTCCCTGAAAACACTTCAAGTATTCACTTTGCAGGATATTGGCCCCGAGATATAGTGCGGTTTGACGCCTCAGGAACCAAATTCGCTGGTAGAAACGATTCTCAGTCCGAATTGCCTTAACCTGTTCAGCTTGAGGTGCTGAGCGCCGAAATCGTGGCTGTCTCTCGAAATCCCCGGGGGTTAGTACAACCTTGTTGTTCCAGAATATATCCAGTGGATATGGGATAGGACCATATTGACAGGTAGGGTATATACAGGTTTCCCAGCTCTCCATGAGGTATAACGCGGAACCATCGACTGCTTGCTTGAATTTGTAGGTGCAAACGGATCCGTTGCGCTCATCGCAGTGTCGAGATACCAGCATAATTCTAGCCAGATGGCCATTAGGGCAGAACAGTTCTTCCCAGTGGCACATTGAAGCAGCCGTCTTGCGGTTCTTGTTTATCGTTTGACAAAGTGCTCGCAAGTGATCGTGCTGGTGACTCCGATTTGCTGCGATACGCGAATTGAACGGCTGTACCCGTGATGCAAGTAGAGAATGATGACTAGTTGAACGAGGCTAGATAAACAAAACAGTTGTAGAAGGTAGTTGTGTTGTTGCGTTCGAGACTGGTTTTCTGGAATGATATCTGTTCCGAGGTTCGGCTAATAAGATGGCGAAGGCATAGAAGAAATAGAATCCGGTCCGCAGCCGTATGGTAGCTTTGGAGCAGGGCAGTAAATTGGGATTTAGAAATCTGAGCGCTGCAGACAGGTAACGAAGAAACCTCTCTAGGGTTGTTATAGCTCTCTATAGATTTATGTCTTTTGGGGAGACGATGTGAGGGGAAGGCATGGGACCTTCCTCCAAGCCTTATTAAAGGAAGGACGGCAAACAACCGAACCTGCACCAAGCCAAGTGGCAAACAACTGAACCTGCACCAAGCCAAGTGGCAAACAAAGTGCACAGTAGATAACCGAGCGTGCACCCTGGTCTATGGTAATCTTGTTTTCAATGGTGTTTCGGATTTACATCGTATAGAGGCATGTCTAAATTTCCCAAAAATCACGAGGGAATGTTCTCGTGCTCAAAACTAGCGACTACATCTTGAAGCTTCCGTTCTTTTTTTTTTTTTTTTTTATGTCATTAATCGCATACCGCCCTAAGGGCTATGGCGATGCGCTTCAATAGTGGATTCTTTTCTTTTTTTCTCTTTTTTCCCTCGTGCACCATTCTCTGATTAGCACCCAGTCCGAAGAATTGAAGAACCCAGCAGAGAGCAGGGTGCAGCCGAGACTAAGTGAGACCGAGTCTTGGAATGGGCTCGTACTATGTATCCCGCAGTCACGAAACGTTCGTTAGATACACCCGTCCATAGTTTGGCGCGAGCAGCAGAGGCGAAGGGGCATTAGGGATAATCCATTGTAGTATGCATCGGACATTACAAGCTGCAAATGCTCTGCATTGTGTGCAAGGCCGGCTACTTTCCTCATGCCAACTCATATACCCCAGATTCAATACCACCCAACCATGGTCGCGTGTCGCAGATTCAAAGAGCCTGATATGCAAGCAGCTACCTGTGGGCCAAGTTCGCTTGAGCTCCAAGCTCACCCAGACTGACGCTGCCAGTGAGGTAGGTAAGGGCAAAGCTCTCACCAGTAACCGGCCTAGCCAATAGTCGCAAGGACTGTATGCGAGGTTACTTAACCAAAAAAAAAAAAAAAAAAAAAATTCGCGAAGTAACGCTTCCAACTCCTAACCAGACAATCCAAGTCCTCAGAGGAAGCGGTTAGCAACTTGTGCTGCGCTGCATAGATCTCATTAATCTTCATAATCGTCGGCACATTGATACAGAAATTGGAGTACTCTAGTTTCACCCTACGCGGTGCGGCGCTAGCGGTATTACAATTACCCTCAATCCGGGATTTTTTTTTTTTTTTTTTTTTTCATATCATTACTCACCTGGGTCTGTCCAGATTTGCAGTAGTGCTGTGCATTTCGGCAACTTGCTCCTGATAGTCCAGCTCTGCTCTGACCTCGTTCCCACACCCTTTCGGAGAGGTGCAGCTGCACCTATCCAAATACTGGCCGAGGGAGGTTGTTGCGACACCACATGGCCTCCCGCTCGTGAGTAAGAGCAGGTCCCATGGTGCGGTTCGTAGTCTCATTGACTAGTTAACAGAACTGCCGATTCCCTCTCTTTGTGTGCCAGATCTTCGGAAAACCTTTTTTTTTTTTTTTTTTTTTGTCCCTTCATCTTAACGAGGTCACGGCCATCCTCCCAGGTGTCTCTGTCACCGCCTCCATGAACGTCTTAATTTTTTTCTACCTCCCTCTTTCAGCGCCGACCACCTCTTCAGTATCCCCGCACATTGGGGCACTAGGCCACCGCCAACCCCCCCACCCCACCCCCCAATCCCTCTAGCCAGTGAGCCGCTGTCTTCGTTTCCTCAAAGAATCTGCAATCCGCTTCCGCTGCCTTCCATTGTCTTCGCCTAGTCTCATAACCAGCTCTTCGCAAACCTCTCGATGTTCGCTCCGTGCTCAAAGATAGATGAGCTCCCTAAATCTCTCGTTATCCAGTTTCCCTCCGCCCCTGGGCCCACCATCCGGTGCCCGCTCTTCCTCCACCAGCCTTCCCACTGTCTGATGCCCTCTAGACGGGAAGATGGGAGTTCCTAATCTCCATCAAAGAAGTATATAAATCCCTCACCATAGCCCGGAGCTGTATGTGCTTAAGGAAGCTAGCGTAGAATGCAGCTCAGCTGACATAGCATTGGGAAGCACTCGACAATAATTCAACGCTGTGATTGTCCTAGTGCTGTTGTTCGTTGGACGCACAGCTTTTCGTTAGCTTTTTCGTGTGACCTGTGCAAAAATATCAATAGAACCTCCGTGGAGACTAGTGCTTTGTCACGTGGATCTCCATTTCAGTGCTTGTAAGGCCACAGGTAATGGCCACGCCGGCATATCAAGGTTGTGCCTGCTTCTTGAACTTTATACGGGTGCAATGAATGGTATGAAGTTATCCAAGACCGGAGAATCTCATCATCGTTAAGAGGCCTGTGTGAGGTCTCTGTATTGCTCGCCAGGTGCTAATTCCCTAGGTATGTCTCAGATCGGGCGTCCGAACTGCAAGCTCAACGTTTATCGCCACTTTTGACCCTTAGTCCCCGCTCAAAAGCCTCACAAAACGTAATAATCGGAACCTATTCACGAGCCCTGTTTAATAGGACTGGCCCCCTGGGTAGTATCAGGGAAAAACTATAGCTCGTCTCCTACCAAATGATACGCAACCAAGCAAAGACCTGCATGAAACTTTGTAAGCACGTTTTCCGCAAAAATTGGAATGTCTTTAAACAAGGATGGCCGCGAACAATATATATCAGGTAGGCTCGTTTAGCTTCTGTTCACTATTGCAGCCAATAGAGATCCAAGTTCTCAAGTTCAAATCCGAGAAAATGTAGGCACCCCCCGCGACACCCTAGACCAGAGTTTGCCTACCTTGGTCCCCACGTTTCGCCCTTTCCATGCATAGTTCTCTCCTGAGAAATAATCCGTCAAAAACTCTCTTTATGCTCACAGGTAAACCAATTTTGTTAGGGTTGCAGGTAGTCGAAGGTGCAGTCTCGTGGCCTCAATGTGCAGTATAGCTTAGTCAAATTTCAACTTTCCCACGTTACATCGTAGTGTACTGAGTGCGAATTGTCTAACCTTTGACTAACCTGTATTTAATTAAGATCTCTTTCAAGGCATGGACAATTATAACGCAATATAGCTGCAGGCTCCTGGGATTACGCGGTGTGTTGACTCGGCTGTAATATGTATGACATTCAGTGCGGGGACAGGCGGATACTGTGCGATAAGATGTCTTGAAGGGGTGACTAAATTCACGGCGGGGCGGAGGGGGAGGCCCACGAGAGGGAGGGGCGCAAATCAGTGAACCAAAAATGAAACAGGGACGAAGGAAAAAAGGGCATTCTTAGCTCGAGCTGATGTCAAGGAATACACGCGGAAGCTGCTGCGCGTGCAGCTACGGTGCAGTGGTACAGTCTCAGTGAAAGGAAGGCTAGGTAGCTAAAGGACCGACGGTTGAGCAGATATCTAGTTTCCAGTTCGTAGCTCAGGGCTGAGTGTACTCGTAACTGTGTGCCTGCGAACTGTAAGGGGTAGTGTAACAAGACCAGGCGACACTCAAGCTTACTTGATCCGGTGCCCTGACCCTCCGACTGGCCTATTCGGCGGCCGAAGTAATAACTCTCAGGCCTTACAAGTAGCTGCATAGTTCGTGACAGCACCCGATCAACGTGCTTCACAGATGTTTCTTCCGAGAAATATAACTTGCATGCATTCCAAAAATTCAGAATCCCCTAGTGCCTACCTAGCCAATTATGCTTCTATCAGAATACCACTATCCTCCTGGCAAGTTTCCCCCAATTCATACCTATGAAACAACCAACTATCGGTCCATCCTCATCTTGATACATAGACCACCTATACGCATCCACCAGAGTCAGTACATCCTCCACAGATAGGCCCGCCCAAATGACTAGAAGAATCTCTCCTGCCCACTAGTTTCTGGTTTTTGATCTCTACAGGTACGTGGTTCAGTTTAACAGGCCTGAGCAATGTTAAGCCGACATCTCCTGATTACACAAAACGATTCCTAAGTTCCGCATTGTAGTTCCCCTACGCCCGATGTGCTGCAAATCCTCCTATTTCCTAAAAAGCCGACAATCCCAGTCAAAGTAACATTGCTTTCTCCGTCATATAACCAGCTTATCTCATGTGCCACTCGGCCCGTCACCGCCTTCTAGATAGGAGGATGACGCTGACCAATTTGTTGCCACCCCCATGTCGCCTTGCAACCTGTCCACAAATCCTGGTACCCATCCATCGCCGGGAAATAGACAACGTGCAACCATGAAACCCCACGAGAGCACACTGAATGCCTGCTGGAATACTCCCTCGCTCCATCCAGATTCTGCAGCTTCCTCAGATGGCTTCGCGACATGTTCGAAGGTATCGCCCTTATTCCCATTACCAGTGCCAGGGCGTATGATATTCACCTCTCGTGTAAGGTTGTACTTCAATGGGAGGAGCCTGGAGGGTTGATGACCTGCAGGGATGTCGGTATTAATGTGGCCTGCCTTGTCAAGGTTTCCCCGCAACCTCAAGATTCCTGACTGTAGACGGTCAAGCAAACCTGAAATTTTTCTGGTCTGTGCTGTAGGCCCCTGCACCTTCGCTGAAGTGTTCGTATGTGTATTCGTGTTTTTTAAAAGGTCATTGCATTCTTTTCTAGTCCGTTCCATTTCCGAAGGTGGGTTAAAGAATTTCATGTCCCTGATCAATTCCTCAGGCTGTTCAAGCATCACCCAGCTTTCCATGTCGATATCATCGTCCTCATTCATCTCTATTGTTATCACACCAGTGGTTTTCATGCCTTTTCTCACCGTGTCAAAACCCTTATTCATACGGTGGTCCGCCTTAGAATCCTCGCCATTAAAATTCCCAGCAGCATGAGTTTCCCCAGCTACCAACATCCCTTCGCTTCCTTCCGCTTGAGGCCCATCATCATGATGTGCAGTTGCCGTTGGTGCTTTCTTAGCGACAGGCATGAAATCCATCCTCCCTACAATTGACTTGCCTTCCACCAGGTCTGAAATAAGGCTTCCAGCGGTCGATTCTTCGAGGTCTTCACCGATACGAGGGCCCTCCACACCATCTTCGCAGCCAATGGAATCCATAGCGAAATCTTTTAATGTCGAGATCTCCAGACTTCCCGCGGATATTTGTCCCGAATGTTGAGCTAACACTAAGAAACAATTCACTTCCGATGTTCACCTGAAACGCATATTAGACTAGGATTAGCCTTGATTTCAAGCTGCTAATCATTTGGAATCTATACATGG
Source organism: Kalaharituber pfeilii (assembly GCA_015179045.1). Classification (NCBI taxonomy): domain Eukaryota; kingdom Fungi; phylum Ascomycota; class Pezizomycetes; order Pezizales; family Pezizaceae; genus Kalaharituber; species Kalaharituber pfeilii. The sequence continues at coordinate 324,993 of WHUZ01000038.1, read as the reverse complement.
AGGAAAAGCAGACCTTATATGCAGAACGACCTGGGGGCTGACAGGTTCTATATGCAAGATTCCTCCGTGTTATTCAGTGAATCTTAAATTACCACTTGTAATCCTGTATAGATAGACTCATCAGTGAATTGCCTCATAGGTCGCTCCGGAGGAGGTGCATGAGAATTGAAGGTACCACGTACGAACTGAGGACAAGAGAGAATCAAAGTATCTTGTTGTGTACGTATTGACCACCTATTGCTGGGTTGCAGAGCGGGTACCAGACCGTGAACTTCGGTCTGGAGCGGAGTAAGCGGAAGGGACTTGGAATTGTCAATCTGACCTGACGGGTTTGTTCGAGGGTGCAGAAGCTAGGATTAATATTCCTCAAGTTCACACTTACTAATAAGTAGTCTGCTGCCAAATAAGTGCTTATAGTCTGATTGGCCGATGCTTGTGCTGCTACCACATGTACATATAACGTGCCGCCTGAATGGGTGCGTGTGTGTATCCACTCACCTGTGCGCTCTCCAATTACGGTGTATGAGTTCTCCGATCCGCAGAAAATGTGCTTGTATCCGTATCTTACCTTTCGTCGGTATGTGTAGGCCATGGCTGCACCAATCAACATCCTGCATAACCGAGTTCATTCTACATGGCTCTGAGCAGGAGCCAAATGTGTGTATGAGATTCATGCAACCTAACTGCAATAATAAGAGTGGTTTGATTTTACAACACATCAAGTTTCAGAGCTGAGGCCAATAGGGAATACCTACACATGCCAGGAAGGTGGCGTAGGAATACCATGTTAATAAATTAGTGTATTCACCGTCCTGGTGCCTTCGAAAGGTGTTGTGGTTGTACTATGGTGTCATACAACATGCCTGCTTTTCACGTAACCCCGCTTGCACCACCTCATTGTACCGGCTGATACCGGGCTCCATTAAGAGCTGTAGAGTAATTGTTGTTTTTCCAAGCAAAGATAACTGTTTTGCGTGGCTCGACACTACTGGTAAGTCAATTCGTAATCCTTGGGGGTCATTGTAAGGCTCCGCATATGTTGCTATTCTCAAAGTTAAAGTTCTGCAAATATGATATATCATCATCCATGAAGTTATCGGCCCGGGTACCACAAACCTTAAGATACTTACATCGGCGGCCTGTATCAACAACCAGGGGGCTGTCAAACCTTGTCATGATGCATGTCAGCCGCTCGTGTCTGAGGTCTTACACCTCTTGGCGGTGTCAAAGGCTATGAAGACCAATAAGGACTCATCGCGTGTGGACCTGGCGCCATATTTTCCACTCAAAAAGCATCTCTCCTCACAAATAATATTCTCTGCTGCCTTTCAACGCATTCTTTGTTTCTTGACGCTGCCCGGGAGGCCTAATTTCCGGTGAAATATATCTTGTCCTGCATTGTCTTAACGATTGTTGAGGCCCCTCTCCACGTTTCGCTCACGTGGTTACACTGCCCCAAACCCCCCCCCCCCCGGTATTCTTGATCAAGGTCCCCTGCAGTACCAGGATGACGGTTAAAGAAATGTTTGATCAACAAGGCCTGCTGGTGCGGAATCTTCTGAGTGGGGCGTCATAATCTAAGTAAAGTCATAAACAACTTGTATCTGTTTACCTCTATTATTTAGTGCTGACGCCATCTCCACCATTGGTACTCTTTTCTTACATAACTGCTTTGCCGCATGACAACATGTTCTTGCGTGCAGGGCCTAGAAGGAGCTGATTCGACAGCTTCCGCTCGGCTTCAGCTGTCGGCTTCAGCTGTCGACTTCTGAACTGAAGTTATGAAAAGCTGAAACTGAACGCACAAGCCATTAGCTGAGTGGTAATAAGTTTGGGGTTGAAATAGCTACTTACACTCTTCTCCTTAACTCAACATTGGCAAACCTTTTCGGTTAACATTGGCCGCATGCCGTAGTTTTTTTTTTTTGTTTTTTTAATTTCACGTGACCCCGCTTGTAGCTGTTCGCCATGGCAGGGCGCATGCCGTAGTTGGATAGGTTATGTTGTAGATTTGAGGCGAAAGGTTTATCATATGTGAGCGTAAAAGAGGGAAACTAAAGAACCAACAATTCCCAACCTACCCCGCAAACATTTCCAGCGTCGGTTACTGGGGAAGTTGCACTCCAGCTTATTTCGTACCCCAACTGACTCAACATTGGCTTTGCCGCGCAATTCCTTCCTTAGATCGTCAACCTCAATGTTCGCTGACATGGAAAACGAGTAAATGGTACGACTGTGTTTGGAGTAGGATTGAGCAAATCTGGAACGGCCTCGTTCCAAGCCTTTTTGGCCACGTCATTGGTATTCAATCCTTGACAGTACATATAAAATTAATAGTCGGAACGTAGGATCGAAGGGAGTATTTAATCTATGCCAATAATGGTACCGCAGGTGTTTCGGTGTGTTATCGCAGCTGCATTTCTACGAATAAACTTGCACGTGGGCTTGGTGTGGACGATCTAGGTTGGCCTTGTCCCGCTTCAAAAGAATTCAGATAAAACATTATATGTAGTCTGGTTACACAGTATATGGCTAGTTAGCACTGTTCTGCGCAAACTTAGAAATTATACCGCCAACTTGCCAGGAGTTTATTGTGTATGAGGTTTGACTTAACTCACATTTCGAAGATCAACTATGAATATATTATAACCCACCTCAGCGCTTCTTCACATCTTCCTCAGTGTGAAACGATTTAAATCCTCTTCCGTTCCTCCGCCAGCATGGCCATAATTGATGTGCAAAACCTATCGGCTCCTTCAAGGGGGTATGCAATTCGCATACTTGCTATGGGGAATTCCCCAACTGGACGAGGCGCAAATCTTAAGTCTTCCCCCCTTGTTATAGTTTCCCTACCTCCTAATTCTAATCAAACTCAAGGTGTTGCTCCGAATCAATCTTTACCTGCTTAGACAGTCGACCCTTGGAAAGGAGGTATAATTAACATGCCCGTCCTGACCTTCTTCCTAGCCAATTTGTTTTTTTTTTTTTTTTTTTTGTTTTTCTTCTTTTGGCGTGTGTGTTGGGGGGGGGGGAGGGCGGTGGTATCATAAAGATTGAAATTAACTAGATTAGTTGAAGGTTCATAGAGTAGCCCCCAGGATGAATCTTAGGCCAGCGGAACATGTTAGAAATTCACATCCGCACATATCTTATTATCCCAAATGCTCCGAGCACACCCCATTTGAGGTGCTGCCATGTGGGCTCCGTCTTTAAGTAAGTCCAGGTTCAGGTACTTTAGCCTATTTAATTTCTTGGACTACTCCTCAAGACAACTGTCGTTGATCGGGTTTTTGTGAGTCACACCGTATTCCCGTCCCGGGAATTCCGCAGAATGGTGGAGATTTCCATAGCCTAAGCACCATGCGAGTTGTTGTGGAAGGAAATTTGAACGTGTCTGGCTCCTCTGTCCTCAGCTAACTGAGCCGGGAGACACATTGTTTTCCCTACTTTTCCCTACTTGCGATGTATTTGACCAATTTGATGCGTTGCAAAACAAGAGAGGGATGCTATAATGCTCCGGGAAATGCCATCTGGGGGATTTATGAGATGAAAGGCCTTCTACTACCTTCATCAAACAACATCAGCGAGTCTTCGGAGGCCAGAGAGATTGCAGGGTGCATATGGCATTTTAAGGATGATACTCACCGACTGGGTGACCACTAGTAAGGGGTGACAAAATCGATTTTCAAAAGAGCAATTTACCCAGCCATGATCTGCTGTTGCAAGATAACTTCATCGGCAAGTGTGAGCGCAGAAGGTGAATATATTCACTCCATACTTCAATCCTCTGTCCTTAGCTGGTTGGCGCGACTCTGTCCCTGTCCCTTCGCAGATATCGACTGGGGTCGACGCTAGGACATGCGTCCCACAAGCTATGTTCCCTTTTGGATTTGGCTAATCTAGCTAGCTACATTCTGCAACCAGACTAGCTACATTCGCATGATCGGTGAAAACCCCACCAGCGGAGACGAAAATCCCTAACAACAGTTCATGCAACCCTGTAAAGGTACTAGAATAATAGTTCATTTTCCACTCTCTTTTCAGGGGTGTAAAGTAAGCAGCATCTAGATATAGCTTTCTGGCGTGCCAGAGAATTAGTTGATATAGCTACCACTACACCATGCTTTTCTAGTTTTTGGGTGAACTAATTCTTCCAAGTAGTCTTGAGTTTTTATCATGTATGCCAAATAAGCACAGCGTCCTAATGTTAACAGTCCGGCTGCTTGCAGTAGCTGCTATAAAAACTTCAAGTCTTGCTCGGAATTTTCAGTTTCTTCAGGAGACTCAAGCAGCCCACCTAAAGCTGGCTCAAGGCTCCTAGAGAATTCGAAGAAAGACGAGAAGTCAAAGAAGAATTAGTACGTTGTATATAGCTGCGAAGTCAACCCAAGCAGCGGCTTTTCTAGTCCCGCGCAATGCACATGTTGCCAGGCCCCTTTATTTAGAGCACTCTCCTAAAGCGGAGGAAAGTCCAGAAAATTAAGCCAGGACGTGACATGCGGCAAACGGTACTGTTGAAAAACGCAAATCACTGCGAAAGTGGAGAAGTGCTTGCCCACCACCTTCGACACATACTACGACGCAGTTTTTATCTTAGCTATAAAGGTGGGGGATACGGGAGATGTTGCTCAAAATCTATTTAGAGCTGTTAGATTCAATGCTTCAAAGATGCTAGCTGTATATTACCTTCAAAAGTGTATGCTCACCATCATCGTACTTTCCGCTTCCGCCAAAGCATACAAAAGCCTAGTGCAGTATTCCCCAGAGATGTTGTTCTAAGCTCTCAACTGTTCTCAAACCAATACTTCGGTTTCAAACCCCTTCGAGAGATCTACTGTTATATAATCAAGAAAATCTTGTTTGCGGTTCAATGGGCAGGACATTTTGCATTTACCTAGTAAAACAAATGACTCTAAGAATTATGATACAAAACGAAAAACAAGCCTCAACAGCTCATACAATCACTGTATCCCAAATTCAGGGTAACACTTGCTCCCTATGGATCCGTCGTCTAAGCATATAACTCCTGGCACAGGCTCAATGCTAATTTCGTTTAGGACCATGATATGATCTTCGGCAGTTTCAATTGGACAATGACATATAAGTTTTGGTAATAAACACTTATTACCTCTATGCATCTGAGGGCCTGGGCACGAGACTACTTACGCCTCTCTGTCTAGGTCATATCAAAAGCAGGCGGCACGCGATCACTGATATATAAAAAAAAATCTGTCTAGGTCCAAATCGCAAAAAAACTCTTTATTCGCTGTATTTACCACATGTCGTTGATTTCGCTACATACATACATCTCGTAAGATAATAACAAGGACGATAAAACAACTTCAAGCCCTCCCAGTTCTCTCCCCCTCGAGCCGAAAAACAAAACCCAGGATCGCGAAACAGAAGTACGCCATAGCCCATAGGGCGGCATGCGAGGGGGAAAAAAAAAGGTGAAGAAAAGAAACAGAAGTAATATTTATGAAAACAAATGAATCTCCACGCTGCAAAAGCACTCGTACCTGAAATATTTACTGCAGTTTAGCATGCAGAATACTTAGACGCCTCAACACTAGCTTCCAAAATGACATTGGATTTCCTCCATGTGAATCGTAAACATGTGCTGACCTGCGTCACATCTCACTCAGAAGAACCTTAAACACGCGTAACGCCTACGTGTCCCGAACACCGCCGAAGAGACTTGTATTTATGTCCCGCCCATGGATGTTTGAAGGTTTTCGCAAGACTAGGTCATCCAAGAACTCACTTTCTCGTCCTACTTTTGATTTTCAAATATATCATTGACCATGCAGCAAAAACCTTCCACTTATTCACCGTCACCGCCAGATGCCCCGTATGACTCCTTGCCCAACAACGCACCCCACACCCCAGCGTTCTACCTCTCTACCTATCCTCCCCTTTCAGCTGCAGTCTTCTCACTTTCATGGCAGTGCACTGTAAGTAGCCCCTGTTATATTCTCGCACCCTTAATATAGAAACCAGGGCCTTCTACTGGCAACCAGAGAAAAGTTAAGGAAATGATCAGCACACACCACAGCACAAAAAGTGAAGAAAAAGAAAAAGAAAGCCATATTCTTTAAAAACCAAACTTTTATCGCCTCGACATGCTAGACTACATCCTTCCATATGCAAAATTGTTCCATGGTTTCCAATGCAGTTTTGAAGTAATGACTTGTCGCTTGACAGACCACTTAGGTAGGTTCTCATGGTGAGTCCTAGAAGGTAAGTTATAACCTTTGCTTCTTCAGTCTAAGTGCGCTCCATTATCGACCCCTCAAATTCCCCACCCAAACCTTGCCCAAGCAAGACTTCGCCACAACTCCACCTTCAGGTCCATTCCGCCAGCAAGCATGAGTACCATTCCGCTTATCCCGGCCATCATGCCCAAAACCATCATGGTACCAGCAATCTTCCCGATAATTCGTTGTCGTCGCTGTCTGTACTCATTCTCATATGACCCGAATAGCTCCTCTTGCTCAATGATATTCAACCGGATGCTAGCAAGAGTATTGAGCGAACTAGTATACACTCTTCTTGGTGGATGATGATGAGAACTATTGTTGGCTGGCCTCGAACAGTGTGGCCTCGAACAGTGTGGCCTCGGAGTAGGCGCACGAGGACTACTATCCGGACCACACAAAGTACCAAGTGAGGCTTCAAATGCTGACTGGGAGATCGGAGATGCATAATCCAAGTCATTAGGCAGTAGAGGTGCAAGAGGTGACGATTGTTTACTCGACAAATCTTGGTCGTCCACAGTGCCTTGGTTAACGATCCCACATGATTGAGCGTCTGAATAAACCATGCGTTCCATATCCGAAGGCTTGATTGAGGCCATGTTGCGGTCGCCGAAGTCCCCTTCGGGGTATTCAGGACGGTGAGAATGTAGGACTTGTCGAAGGGATTCTTCCTGCACAAATTTGTAGCGAGTTAGTGTTTTCCATTCACAAAGTTCCCAACTTTTGCGTTTTCCATTTCTTTTGCTCTAGGCACTTACCGCACTCGAGGCCAATCCCGGCCGCTCAGTGTTCATCGAAAACTTTGGTTTTGGAAAGCTGTGATATGTTGAATTGGTTTCCAAATCGGCCTGCTCAGCTATAACAGATCGAGGAGGCACCATTCCCACGTCAGCTCAGGCAACTCATGGCTCAATTTTCCGGTTCACAGAGCTAGCGGTCGAAAAAGTTCTTCGTGGAGTACAGAGGCTTTAAATACATCCGTCGATGTCTGGTGTGTGTGTGTGCAGGCGGCTAAGTAACCCACCAATAGCCTTGAGCCCTCATTTATTTCCCGTAGGGCAGCAGTGACCTCATGGTGGGCAGCACGCATTGTAGGTTTCGCTAGGCAATTGGTGATACGAGACTTGCTGGATAGAGATATAGAGGTGCACCTTAGTGCTCTCTGTGTTGGTGTTAGGGAAGTTCACAATAGTAGTGTAGGATAACAATAAGGGGAGCTGAATCAAACCTTAATCTCAGAGCAAAATTCTCTATCGAACCGTGGAATGCAGTTGCTATCGTCGCTACCAGTAGGGATGACGGGTGATGTACAGGAGAATCTGTGAACTTTAACTGTTCTGAGGATGAGGAAGGGAGTCAGATTGCCATAGACTCCTGGGCGGGGCTGAGTGATTAGGGGAGCAGCGTACAATGGTTTCCCGGACTGACCGATGACGTAGTATAAGAGTGCCGCAAGCCAAGGCAAAGGCCCATAAGGCCCTCCTCGTGGGGGTTTCCCTAATGGACTGTATCACCAGACGCCAAATCTGGCGTTGGTTAACGGTTCTGCTCTCGTTTGAAATCAGGGTGCCGCTGTGCCCTGCCATGGCGGACAGCTGCACGCGGGGTTACGTGACAAAAAAAAAAAAAAAAAAAAAGGGTGCCGCTGTCTTTGTACGTAATTACATTACAGTCTAAGTACCCTCACGCCCATTAGAGAGAAGTTTCCGTGCTCACGACGAATTGTCCGAAGTCAAGTTACATCCACTACAGAAATTTCTGAGCACAATAGAAGCAGAAAGTAACTGAAGAAATGGGATGGGACTGGTCCTAGCTAATACGCCATCCCCTTAAAAATGCTCGATTCAAGGAGCTACATACGATACACCTGCTGAACATGAACAAGCCTAACTCAACATACCGTGAGGACAGGATATATGCCAGGTTTCGTCATGCCTCCAGCATCCAACCATCTATCCATTGTTTGAATATGCGCCACGCCTCATAATCAAGGGGCAATGCTTATATCTGAGAACCCTGAATATCTCTGCCGTCCCATAAACTCCATGGTAGTAGATCTCCAACCTTGTCTCACCTGTAGGCTGTAGCCACCCTTTCATTGTCCTACATTGTCAGACGCAAGGAGCATGAACAAGACTAGTATTAAAGAAAACGGGAGACATATTGTTGCAAGGAAATAGAATGAGCTATCAGCAGAATTAGATTCCAACCACTTCGCATTAGCTGCACACCTATTCTGCTCCAATCTCCATTATGGAGCATATTCGCCAATGATTTTCCAGGAGACAAGTGAAAGAAATGAAGTAGGAACGCTAGTACGATGGACAGCAAGAGAAAGCACGCAAAATAGGTATACGAGGGAAACAAGAAAGTTGGAAAAACATCAATCTGGGCTCAATGTATCAACCTGTGTCACCTTGAGTGCGGAATTGGCATCATAATCCGCTCCATCCCGCGGCGGGTGATGGTGCATAAAATCATCACCACTCAGAAGCCACAGAAATACCAACAGCATCGTAACACAGCATGCCACGAACAATACCATTCCATTGAACTGCTGCTTTTCTTGCCTCAACAGGGTATCGTGAGCATAATAGCTTGGTGGATTGAACCGAATCTTCCTTCTGGATCGTCCAGGATCTGTTTGAGTAACTCTGTTGATATATTTATGTGTTGTTCTGTGACCTTTTTTAGAACTCGCGCACACCTCTCCATACGGCTGGAGGATGGACCCATAATGCACTTCCTCAGACAGGTGCCCCTGGCGCGCGGTTTGAGTTTCTCCACTGATTTCAGTGTAATGCGGTTCCTCTGTATCTAAATCAGCAGCTGTGGAGGGAGTTGCAGAGGTTTGTCCTGCAGCGCCGGGGTTCGCAGGGTCTGCGCACGGCAACAGTCTTGAGCTTTCATCTACTACAACAGACTCTAATGTATTCTGTTCCAGTGCACCTATTAGCTCAGCAGCCAATCGCTTTGTCTAGTACACTTACGTGGATCCGCGTAGTTGGCGAATTTGTTTCGCAGCGTCCTACTTCGAAATATTCTTCTCGCGTTTCATACACAGGGAGCAAACACTGTGCGCCGTTAGTCTCTTCCACTCAGAAGCAGCAAATGAAACCTCAAACGAACCGTTCGTGTGCGCATTTTTTGATTTGCAGTTTTTTGGCGAACGGGATTGACGTCCGGTAGGAGTCAATTAGCGGGCTTAACGCTAATTTAGTTTTTAAGTTTTCTTTTTTGCAATGAAATAATTCCGGACGTTGCAGCTATCCGCAAAAATCGGTTCCGGACTGGATAAGTTCTTAAAACCCTAAAAATCAAAACAAGACTGAAGTTCTAATGATGCTCATTAGTCTCGCCAACTATCAAAGCAAGAAGACATTGATGCTGCTCCAACGTACTGATACTGAGGCTATATAGGCACAGCTGCAGCGCAGATCTCGAGCAGTTATCTGGGGGAAAGAGCTCAACCGGAGCGCTCGTTGTTGCCGATTTTGTTAGGTGGGAGTACTGGAGCGGGCAGCAATAGCAGTGGGAAGAATTGCGATAAAGGAGGAGGAAGAGCCTGTTCCATTGCATGTGCAATGAAGCGAGCGCCATCGTCTAATCTATCCCCAGAACGATCCCTCTGATGAGCACGATCTTTGCCACATCCTACCGACTGCTGGTTTCTGCAACAGGCTCAATCAAGTAGGTGGGCGCGCGCAGGGACTGAGGCATCAAAGTTTTGTGTGCACCCCTGCCGGGCTAGTCAGCATCGCGGCACACCACCCCGCAGTAGGGTGGCCACAGAGGATAGGCATACGTAACAGTGCGTTCACTGGAGACATCTCAGTCTCGAGCGATATCGGTACTTTGCGAAGCCTTCTAATTGAGAATTGGCCTTTCGAATTTCATTCAGACCTTGCACATTAATACATTCATGCATTGTCTCCAGGACGGCAGCTGTGATGGTAGTACTACCTAGTACTGTCCCCTACCCCGCAGCTGCAGTTGATCCCAGCACCATTAGGACTCCTCGCAGGATAGGACTGCGAAACGGGACTAGGACTTCTATGCTCACTTAGTTCTGGCTCTCGATGGCGTACAGCCACGGTCGCATTTGCAGTCGGTGGCTTTGTAGAAGCTGAAATGTGTACTTTCAAACAAGAAATAGGTTAAGCAGAGTCCCACAGTGGCTGCTCCGCTGGAGGGGCGTCATAAGAGCTTCAGGATGCGCTGAAAAACTCGAGACTGGGCTCAGAGCGTTATGGAATGCTTGGTGGCGCCAAGGCGAACCTGCGCAAGGACCCTTACGTGCCAAGAGGAGCGAGACGCCGTGCACCCCGGTTCAAGAGCCAGCCCCAGCTCAGCTCGAGACATTCCCCGCTCAGCTCATCCCTGGTCAACCAGACTCCTCATTCAATGTCCACTTACTGGTCGCGTGCTCAATATCTGTTCTCGTCAGCTTGTGTGTGAAAATCTGTCGTGTGTATGTTTGATATGCCCTCCTGTCATAACTCACGTTACGGTATCATCGCCACCCAGACTATCACATCTTACCCACCCTCCTTGGTCATATGATATTGTAATTGAAACAATACTTACACACAAGAAGGCCTGATAAGCACGAAGACAGTTCAGTCCCGTTGGCTCTATTCTGTGCAAATTTCTTTTTTTCTTTTTTGTCTGTGCTTGCTTTTCATAACTCTCAGGACCTGCAAAAAAATCTTTGTTACCCTTAAAAGCCCGTATGCACCATACGTTGAGTTAGGTCTAGAACGTACAACATCGTGTAATTCCTACATAACAAGTTACCTTTATGTAATACTTATGCTAACTTGACCGCGCTCTGGGTACTTGTGATCAGGACGAGTCCACTTTTACGGCACAAACCGAGATTACGGCACGAGAGTGCAATCCCCTGACCAATGTGACATCAACTGTAGTACATATTACGCGAGAAATATCGTATGCACGAGGACGAGACGGTTGACCAGGAAGATGCAGGACTTGTCGTTCCTGACAAATACCTGGCATTGCCTAACGTTGAATCACTGGACACTCAAGGTGCTGACATCGTGCTTGAAACAGTACGTACCGCAGGCAGTCTCACTTGGGAGAAAGCTATCTTTCATTTGGTTTTTGTGAAGAAAATTGATAGAATTATGTAGTAGATTTCACGTATTGAATGAAGAGTCGCAAGAGACTCTGACTTATATACATGAATAACGATAGGCAATAAGAATCCAAATGTGGAATGAATCTTCAGCGAGAGAAGACATAAAGTAGTGCATGTTGCCTTCAAGCTATGAAAGCCACAATATTTCGGTCGAGATAAAGCAGTGATAATACCAATAGAAAACGTATATAATAGTACACTTAAGCTTTTTAGTCCCTCGCCATAGCCCATAGCGAGTATTGATATTAAAAAAACAAAAGCTGTTTAGTACCTAGCGCTTAGCCACCCAGTGGCGGATAGCAACTCGGGCGTACGTACGCCTAATTTCAACAGCTCGAGACAGTAGGAGGTAGTGGTACACCAGATGCAAAAAAGTGAGGGAATACGCAGCTGGTACTAAATTTTTCCTATCACAGTCACATTACGACCGATAGTCTACAGCATTCTTTTAATCCTTGTGTGTTTATTCCAATTTAATTTCTGTGACTCTTGCTTCCCAAAAAAAATTTTGTGAACTCCTTATACGATACACGCTGTTGCGCACTTTTTACGACTGATGAACAGTACTGTACCTACATACTAGTACTCAAGGAAGTAAGAAGAAGTATGTGCCATGTAAGTAGTACTTAAACTTTCAGGTTAGTTTATATGTGGTCTCGTGTTCATGGCAAATAACCAGACTAAGATGCAGTCACTGGTGAACTTCCAGAGCTGGTAATTCTCCATAGACACAGGCTTGGGGACTGGCAACACCGTCATCGAATTCCTTTCCCTTCCCTCACCACCTCCAGCTCTCCATTCATTGTGCAATCTCTCCACTCTTGCTATGCGGCGTTTCTCGAAGGTCAGAAGGAGGCCTTGATATTCTGTCCCTCATACTAATACTACATTCTTCTTTTCGTCTATATACAAGTACGCAACATCTCGTTCGGCAGCAATACCATACACAAACATCTCGCACGATTCCATTCTCATAATCTCTCAAGATCTAGCTCATTCCAACATCAATCAAAACCCGTTTTCCATGCCACGTTCCATGCATTGTAGGAACGCAACTAGAGTCCTCCATACTATCCCTACGAGTTGGCATCCTGGTCCCAAAATGAGTAAGGCTGAACAAGCTGCGGGAGCCTTTCTGAGGGTAAGGTACCGGATTAGAGTTACCAAGATAGTAAATATTCCAACAATTGTTCATATATTTCACCACAAGCTTATCGCAACTAATCCTGTTCACAACCGCAGATTCCAACAAAGATTCTTTATCTGACACACTGTCGTCCTCGGGTCACGTCCCTGCTCACCACTATTCCTCCCTCTCAAAACAGCATAGAATGTGGTGAGCTGGAGGTTATTCAGGACACGTTTGAAAATGTCTACGACACCTTTCATAATAGGTTAAGTCCAATTCACGGCTCTGACCAGAGATTCAATTCTGCCCAGGCCCTCGTCTCACCCAGGATTTGTTCAAGCCCTGAGGATATTTATCCTGGTCCAAGATGCATTTCTGGCATCCATGAACTTCTTGGGAAGGCATACATAACGGATCCACAATCTTCAAGATTACGACGAGCTTACCGAATTCATGTCAAAGGCAGAAATCACGATGACTGGGTATGGGCCAGTGACCTTGAGCAGGATATAAGATATAGCCAAATGGTAGCACAGTTTGAGTGCTCCTCGAGCATTTTCGGGCAGCGGTTTCAGCCCTACAAATGGGCGCTTGACAAGCTTGCCTCATTTAAAGCTACGTGGATGTAAGTCAAATATTTTCGTTGTAGCAAAAAAAAAAAAAAAAATCTGACAGGAACGTGTAGTCGTACCTTTTCACGCATTCCTGAGTCAGTATCGAGGCCAGCAATACACAAGAGATTATACATTGAACAAGATGAACAAGGAGAAGAAACCATAGCCTTCCGCTGACCTACCGGCTGAATCAAGAGTGTCATGACCTCACTTGGGGAACCTTGGAAGCAGTCAAAGATACTAGTTCTCCACGACTTTATGACATTTGATAACGATTTACGAATTTCTCCCGATGCATCTTCCCTCGGTGTTTTCTTTATCTCATTTCACATTACATATCTCCGACCTGTATAGTGATGTTATCATTGTTGAATCATTTAGTTTTTATCCCCTTTTTAGAATGTTGGGATACCTACCATAAGCGTTGATCCCAATAACATCCTTGGTTGACTGAACACCGAATAGCTTCATGCTTCAAAAGAGAGGCGGTGTGCATAAGTGATTCTTGAATGGAATAGCGCGATTATTTCTACATCGTCATAATGTGGCTCATGGTTATGTTGCTTGGAAATCTTCGCCAGCCTATGGGATTAAAGCTTGTGAAACTGCCTAAACCACAAAGGGGACACTTTGACAACCGTTAGATATAATTGAGAGTATGAATGAGTGACGAAGGAAGCTCGGAAGAATAAGGAGTCTTTAGCTGAGCCTCTCCCATCATCACTTTCCCCAGTGAAACTCACGCTCAAATAATTGTCATACGATAGAGGCTCCGATTCAAGCTGATGCTTTCGGAAATAACTGAATTTCTGTACCAGGCTTTCTCCGGACGCAGATAGTGTGTAGTCATTTATCAATGGAGTGGTTGAAAGCTTAGGCTCAGAGATGGCTTAAGGCATATTGCGGAATGTTGCACTGCCGAAACCGGTTAGTCGTGTGTTTACCTTTCTCAAACACAGCCCACATACATGCATTTCCCATCTACAGGACATTCTTCGAACAATACAAATCTGTGGCTAAAAGTCGCTAACCATTCTCTACCCACCCCATTCCTTGACACATGAAGTTGAATCAACATTAAATGGACGCAAGCTTACGGTGCGACATGGATGGGAATTTGTTTGTCACCCCTACTACCACCGAGTCTGGGGCAATGGCGGAGTCACTTCATAGAACGATAAAGCAGACTTCCAGCATCCAGACCCTAAGGCACAAGCTCAGTGCAGCAAATTTGTTTTTCCGACCCTTGCCAACATCATCACCGAGATCATGCCACTCAGGTGTACATGCAGTAGGTACACCGCCTTCCGCAAGGTTGTGTGGGTGCAGCGCACCTTGTGTTTGTGTTGCTCTCGAACCAACAAAGGATTGTGGCGCTCTAGGCGACTGTCATAATATTGTCTTGGAGACACCAGCACTACTTACTGAACCATCGGTCAATCATCAAACTACTCTGTCGCCGGATGACTATCCGGCACCAACTGAAATATCGGTAGCCCCGGAGATGAAAATCGGAACCCTAGGAGTCAGCAGCCGAACATTGGATACGGGTGACCACTATTCCACCGGATATTCCATTCCAGGATTCTATAACCCCCAGGTAGGAATAAAGACAAGATTGGCTGCTGTTATGCCCACTCAGGTACGTACTCTCGCTGCTAGGTGCTTGTGAAAAACAACTCTAATATGCTGTAGAGTGTCTCCAACATCACGGTATCTGGCATCAAACAGAGCTTCGCAATCCCTGGTTGTCCTGCGATGCAGCCCCCACGAACAAGTGACCCGATGGCGAGTCTGAGCTCTGTTGGATCCGAACCAAAGCAGGCGATTCCATTCACTGCGGAATATTCGGCACCTGTCCGCCCCAAATTGCTGGAGAGAGCCGATAGCACTTCGTCGCTGCTTACCGCCTCCACTCGCAGCTTGAGCAGCTACCTTTCGGGCACTGGGAGTAACCAAAGTAGTCGTCCTAGCACACCGCGTAGCATTGACCTGAGAGAGAGCCCTTTCGCAAAGGAATATGTGAGCTTTCCGCCGTATAGAACCAACAGTCAGACCTATTCTGAGACCTTGACGGATACCCTTGGTGATGTTGGAAAGTGGGTTGGTGGAGTAGGAAAAAGGCTGTCCAGAAAGGTGAAAAGGGATTCGCTTGTCGGGCAATCTCAAATTTATATTCCGGCAACAGAAGACTTGGACAGCACTGCACGGAAAATTGCATCTAGTCGACCAGTTTCATGGGCTGCAACTGCCACCTATGATGTACCCAGCGTCAGAAGACCGCCCATGGGCCGCCCAGGTAGAAAGCAGATGCTAGGCGCTGGCAGGAAAGGAAGTGTGAATTATTGAATAGCATGAAGGTAAAAGTGAATACATACTCTATCTACCATTCCGTGTATAAGTGGACTAATGGTCAATTTCGCATCTTTTAGCGCGCATACTTTTGATCACATATTACATATCCATATGCATGCATGAACGTCTTGCGACCTTCAGATCTTTTCCACCGAGAGCACCTGATCGGAGGCTTTAGGCTTTTAATATCCAATGAAGGCCAAAGAAAGGCCAATGGCTGTTCTTTTTTTTTCCACTTTTGCCGTCTCTGCATTCCGAATATCGCTGTCATTACCCTTCGTTTATATGCAATTGCGTGTCATTCCTGTGTTATTAAAGATCCTGCACGCCGATCAAGTGATGATCATCTCGGCGTGAGCATTAGCGGGATGCGATGAAATGTATGAGAGTCAGGAAGATGTTTCCGTTGGTAGAAGATTTCTCTTTTTTTTCTTTTGTTACGGAGATTTTTTTTTTGTGTGTGTTGCTTAATACGTGAAATCGTTATCCGGTTTCATGTCTCCTTTCTTATAACTGACATAATGTTACTAGTAGATAATGAAAACAAAAAGTCATTGAGTTGCTACCAGAGATCATCGCTGACTGGCAAATGCCGTATTCCTGCACCGTATTCCTGCACCGTATTCCTGCCAATGCCTACCTTGACCTATCCCTGCTTAATAGTCACTTGCGCTAATTATTAGCCCTCCTATCATACTCTCACATGTCGCCCCATTTAGCCTAAATCCCCTTTCTCTTTGCAACCTGTTCTAGTACCCGTCCCCTATCGCTTCTCAACTAAATCTACTTGCGCATTTTACAGAATTCAACTTACCACCAGATGTCGTGCCTAAGTGGTTAGGGGGAGTGACTAGCATATGGTAGTAACCCGTAACATAGATTATCCCTTACGGTCTCCATGCGCAAATTCGAGTCTTGTCGACGCCGATAAGCCTTTTGCACTCATTGTTACTGGACAGGCGGTCGGTGGACTCTTGTGATTTTATTTCCTTTCGTATTGAGAATTGGTGAAGAGATGCGTGAGGCAAGATGCATGGGTGTCTGTCCTCCGCAGAGTTACCCTCATACCGGTTAAACTCCGGTTACAAACGGCAAATTTATACCTCGCATGGTGAATTGTCGGCAACCGCATAATGTGAAGAAAAAAGTCGCAAGTATGCATAGAGCAGCGGAAAGTTCTCTGTAGAGTACAATTTGTCGAACATTTGTCATTCCCCCACTCCACTGCCCTGCAGAGTGTAATACCAGAAAGAGCTTTTTTTTTTATTTTTATTTATTTTTTTTTGACCACCCTTCCCCCTATTATCTCCAAGCCATCCAGACAGAATAGCAAAAACAAAAAAAAAGAAAAAAACAAAGAAAGAAATCCTACAGCCGATACACATGATATCTCTCCAGCTGGGCTGCATACGAAGGAAGGTACGGTGCAAATCCACGATATTACTACATACTTAACTAACCGTCACAGCTCCAGCGCAGGGACATTTCGCTGACTCAAATTATGTAGTACCCGTAAAATTCCATGTTCTAGGAGTGCGACTTGGAAAGAAAAAAGAAAAATAAAATTTTTAAAGGATATCTTCTCATGTCACTCTTTGAAATAATGAAATTAAAAAAAGGGGGGGTACGAGGAAAATAAAAGATATCTTAAACATTTCCCGATAGGCTTCAGATGAATACTAAACAACAAACTGTCAAAGAAAACAAAACAGAAAACAAGAATCGCGACCGCAAATTGCAAATCGAAAAACGATGTCTCGTAGACTTCCACCCCACTCTTCCCCCCCACACTACCGTGATCGCTTTGTTATACTTTCTCTCCCTCTCCCTCTCCTCCCCGCGCAACCCACGGTAAGAAGAGTATTTAAAAGAATTAAACAAACAAATCAAAGGCGTCTGAGCCCTTTTCCAATCCTACGGCATCCTCTCATTTTCTTTCCCTCTTCTCCCGTCCAACAACCCAATCCTTGGGTTTTGGTTCTTGTCCCCTTCTTACCCTCAAGTCCATGCTTTTCATGTATGTCCTCCGCGCAACACTTCCCCCGCCCTCCTCTCCACTCTATATCGATTTCCGTTCCCGCGATATATAAATCCCCCAGTTACTATCCCTCCGCCACCAGACTTCCACCACAAACCTGTCTTTGTAACCCCAACCACCTCCTTCCTCTCCTGCCCCCGCAAACGCCCAAACCAACACCATAGCACTAGCCTGCTGTCAAAAAAAGGCTAAACCCACCCAATCTCGCGAAGGAAAAGCAAAAAAGTAAATGCCGACGTCGACAAGACTCGAACTTGCGCACGGAGACCGTAAGTGATAATCTATGTTACTGGTTAGTACCATATTCTAGTCACTCCCCTTAACCACTCGGGCACGACGTCTGTTCGGTGTCATTAAACCATTGAAGCGTCTCTGTGAGGCGGGTGGTTGGGTCAAAGGAAATGGCGGATCGACCGATGCAGCAAGTAGGTCTGTGAATATTTCGAGTAAAAATACGATCTCCGACTTTTAACAAGCGGAGGTTCTTGCAACACTCCCGGAGGAGGAGGGGGGATTGTTAGGAATAGTGAGAAACAACACCTACTGTACATCCTTAAATTGTACTTAAATAAAATCTTGAAATTTACTTGTCAACCTTTCAAAACACGAGGACCTACCTGTTTATGTACCTACTGATGTACCTATAGCTGCGAACGAGGTTATAGGTTGTACCTACCAAGATGCAACACCCCCCATCTGTTTTCGCAGTACTTACCGTTTGTAATCATGAGCCGTGCTTAGAAGGAAATACGGTATCATGTTGCAGCCAAAGGATGAGTATGACTTGTCCCGTACGGTGAAGGTTGTTGTTTTGCTATCTCCCGAATCTTGGTTCGAACCAACTCACCTCATAACAGAGCTCATGATCAGATTTAGCTTGTAGGTACACTCACGTCCATAAACTGTCCGGAGGAAACATATGGTAAAAAAGTTATCTACTGTATTATTAGTATATCATGAAAGAAAAAAAGTCCCCAAGATTAATGTAAACGCCAAAAATACGTAGATGTATCCCACATGCATTATCTATCCAAGAGCGCAACCAGAGAAACATTGATACCAGCCCAAGTCCTGGCAAAGATTTACATTCAGGTCGCCCGCTAGCTCCCACGGATTTTAGCTGCGACATCCTACGGTCTTCTACACTTCCTGAGCCTCTTGAGGACCGTCCTTCATGACCCAATTGACAGATTTTCTCCACTCCAGTTCCGGCCGAGGACCCCACGGTGGCCGCCATATATGTCTAGCCTGGGAGTTAGTCACCACTGGATTCTTGCGCGTTGGCCCTTCGTGAAAGCGTGGCGTTCCGTCCGCCCAGTATTCGCGCCCACCGTTAATCCTGGTACTATCGGTGACGACCACGTCAGGCGGAGCTGGAGTAGCAGTCTCGCGCCCTGGAATGGAGTGACTAGACGCGGGGGCCGCCGGCGTGGGTGGCGATGCGGAATTTTTTACAGGTGCCACAAGAAGGTCGGACACACTCAGTCGGGACTTCCTTTTCGCTGGACTAGGAAGATCTGGTAATTCGGGTGATGTGCTAGGCGTTGAAGGCTCTGAACTGTCATTTCTCCCTTGAAATAGCGTATCCAGGGTCTTCTGAGCTGAGGTATCCGATCCCTCTTTTTTCAAAACAATCGTGCTTTTTTTTGAATCATCTTCCGTCAAGTCTATTACTGCAGGTGCTTTAACCTGCGGCCGGGTCTCAGGTTCGCATTGCGCTGCTCCAAATAGCACCTTTGCATCAACAGTGGGGGACTCTGTCGGTGTCACTGTGTTGTTCGATCGGGAGCGCATTGCCGCGATAGCGCGGCGCTTGCTCTCAATAGTGCGTAGCCATGAGCCGAGGTCGTTCGCAGGATCTCGGGCGGGTGTTTTGGGAGGTGTCTCAGTTGACCTACTAGGCATGTTATGGACTCTTTCAGACGCCGATGGCGCCCTTTTTGTTGACTCTGGCATTGCCCTCTGAGACTCCCTCTGGGACTGCTCCTCGTGTCCTTTCGAGTAAGGCGATTCTACAGGTAGCCTCGTAGCGTTGGGGTTATGGGAGCGCTGCTCCTGTTTCGCAGTTGTAATTGGTTCGGTTGCCGTAGAGAGCTTTGCCAACCCGTGCTGGCGTCTGTCCTCTTGTTGTCGCTTGTCAATAGCCCCTATCCTTTGGCGCTTTCTAGACCCATTCAGCTCCTCGGTACGCGCTGGAGTATCCCTAGTCAAGGCTGCGCCTTGTGGTTCCTGACGGACTTTCCTGTGAGGATGTTCGCCTGTATCCCCTTTTAAAAGGCTTCTGCCGCGAGCGCCTGTTCTATCAGGCGACTCACCGCGAAAAGAGTGCAGAAGCTCAGGAACGTCTTCAGAATTTTTCAAGCCTGGGATATGTTAATATTCATACTCGCGAAACGGTGAATATGACCTCCTTGCTTCCTTACTTTTCGAATTGCTGGAGGACCTTTGTGCAGGCATACGTATCAGCTTATCAGCGCCTCAAGACGGTTAGAGCGGCCTTATGGATGAGGCGACCCTTTATGTTACGGGCTGTTTCAACAGTTCCGGTAGTATAATTAAGGTACAGTGCTTGCGGGGTGGGGCGGATAACGCGCAGGATTGTGTTAACGCGTTATTTGATGGGGATGACGTTGCATGTCGGAATGTGCGCAGCTAGGAGTCCGAATACCTTTACTCTAGTTTGCAAGAGGGGGGTGAGGGCTTTATAGCGGGTTGCCAGGCTGCGGCTAGCAAGGTCGCGCTGGTCACGTTTTCCTGCAATATGTACTCGTGGGATGCACCCCTGACGGCGACGAAATGGCCGGGCGCAGCGCAGCACGGCGACGTTCCGGCCGGGGTTCGCGTCCAACCCTAATGCAGGGTGGGGGGAGCATCCGAATTTTCGGTGTCTGAGACAACGATCGCTGGGCGCTCGCCGCGCACGCTGATCGCGCATCCACAACTGCGCAATGGAGAAAAAAAAGAAAAGGTCCGTAGCACTCAATGCGCGCTTCCTGCTAGCGGAAGATAAATGCAGTATTTCTTCTGCGACGTTAAAGACCCGGATTTTTTGTCCTTCCGTGTTCAAGATCTCACTTTTACTTTTCCTGCTTTTCTTGCTTGGTTGCTGAAGATTCTCCATGCGGCCGCCCTCCACATTCCATAGCTCCATACGCGCCATGCGTATCTCCCAAGGATGCTTGCGGCGGCCAGCCTCGCGAGTGGATCTATGCTGCAGCGCCTGTGCGTCTACGTGGAGGGACGGTGCAGGCGCAGTCTGGCGCTACCAGCCTAGGAAGGCGCGTCCCCCGCGCCCGTGACGAGACGAGCATCCCCCAGACGGGCGCCTCCGCGGGCAACCAGGCTCACTTCGGCAGCTGTCTTGGCGTCTCTGGCCACGATGCACCCTTCACGAGCAAGACCAAGGCCTGCAAACCGTCTCTCCCGCCCCTCCCATGATGTGCTTCTCAGCAGCCCTGACGAATCAGCCTTGCCCCAGCTCGATGCTCGGCGGTGTGCTTCACAGCCCCTCGGAACCCGGAGGCATCGACGTCCCAGCAGACCAGGGCTGTTAGGTGCCCATGAAGCTCATAAAGAACAGCAGTCTAACCATGAAGCTAAGTCTAACCTGCCGCCTTTTTCCAGTCCTTACTATTGACTACTATGGAAGTTCGCCAAACTCTACAGCCAGGCCTGCATAACTGGTACACAATCTTACCACGACAGCCTCGAACCGTAGGACGGACGGCCATAAAATCTTGGGGTCAAGTGACCATGTTTTCCAATCATAATTATGCAGTTGCACGAAGTAGAGCAAGCCTTGAAGGCATCTGAAGCTGAACACTTCTCTCTATATATACAAGCTTCCCATAGTGTTCAGCCTGCCGTTCAGGCTGATTTAACACTTGCTAAATACTACATAGTGTTTCCACGCAAATCCAGGTATCCCAACTTGCCCCAACTCTGTTGATAGCGGGACCATGAGAAAGGAAATCAAGAAGCACTGAAAGAAAAACGAAAAAAGAAACACGCCCAACACCAATCTCCCTCCCAGTCCTTCTCACCGCCTCAAGCCTCTCCACCAATCGGCGAGCGGCGCCAGGCATCCACGGTCTCTGCGACCGCTGTCCAGTCCCAGCTGGAGTGCTGGCCCTGCAGATGGCTGTTCGGCCGCTGTCAAGGCCGGAAACGGGGCCCGATATTGGCCTTGCGCTTCTGCGCTGCCGTGGACCGCCTCGAAGTTCAGCCGGAACACCTCCCGGGCTAACTCCGCATCCCTTGGGCTTGGTGGAGACGGGAACAAGGAGAAACTTGCTTCCCGTCTCAATGTAGGCAAGGGCGCGGATGCTGGTTGAGGGGGCTGCCGAATTGGCGAGGCTATTGGTGATGCCGACCGGGATCTCACGACGGCGTTGGAGGTTTGGGCCCGGGTGTGGACGCGCTGGGGCCGTGCGATTGGAGGGTGGCCTTCCGGAAGCGAGAAAATACTCCCAGAGGCCCCTGAAGCCCAGGTAGGAGTACCAGGACCATACCCGCGGCCTCCAAGCGGTGGAGTGGGTCGGTGAGCGTGACGCCGGGGATGCGCCGCCGCTCTTGGAGTGGGAACTGGGCGCGATTCCTCACTCCGCATGGCCTGTTGAGGGGCCCGTTCCAGTCCGCCTGCCGTGGCGGAGGTGAAGGTTCTCTCCCCTAGAACCTCCATCTGGATCCCCTCGCGCCACCCCTGACCACTCCTCTCCGCCTCTCTCAGTAGGAGCCGGTTCAGCTCCTCTTCAAGGGCGAACCCCTACACCTTGTTAGCACTTATCAGCCACAATATCTATGGTTTACTCACATCATCTGTCATTCCAGATTCTCTGGAAGTCATGGCGAGGGCTGTCCGTTGAAAAGGATACTGACCGCGGTCCAAAACTTGTGAGAGGCTCTTCGACACAAGAGAGTGGGCCACGTCCAAGTACCCTGGAGAGAACCTTCCCTTGGTCTGGGGAGAGGGTGTTTATATATATACACTTTCTGGACACAATGCTTCCGCAGACATTACGAGGCCTAACATTACTAGAAATAGGTTTGTAGAACTGACCGAGAACCTTTTGCCGATTGAGGTCTATGCCGTACGACGATTCTCCATTTCGTTACGCTCTCCATACTCTGCGAGCATTGTTTTGCCTCCGTGCCAACGGGCTCGAGATCTCAAGTTGCTCAACCCCTCTACAACGCCAGTGGCGCAAAAGCGCCGGATAACATCGGTACCAGTGATCAATGACACCAATTGTCGCCAACAACTCCGCCGCACAAGGTTCTTCGGTATAAAGAGCATCCTCTTCATGCTGGCCTCACTACCACAGCGAGAAGGAACATGTATAGCATGTTTTGAGGTATGCGGAGAGAAAATTTCTTCTCTTATACGGTGTGGTATGACAAACTCCTACTTATAAAATTAGAGTTACAAGTTCTCTCCACGGCACTCTGCATGACCGCGTGTATCTGCTACTGGAACGGGCCTATCATAAAACAGCATCACTAGATTTAGAGCAACAATTGATGTATCCACCTCTTTTGGTCTTATGACGCTCTGGGGTGCTGACCCACTCATGTCACTGACGATCCTGAATCCTTTCAGTGCAGTGTTTGTTTAGCCGGAAGACTACAGAACCATGTCAAAATACAACTAAACAGCACCAAATTCTGACGTATAAAAAGACTTGATAAGCAGCAGGAACATATTTAGAAAAGTTACACATCTTGATCTGAGGCTTTCTGAGGCTTTCACAATTTACAATCTATAGAATACACAGGTCATATATTACCCATAAGATTAAGCCTATCAATTATATCCTTATAAGTAACACAATACCGCCAGGATCTCCGCAACTATCTCTATGCATCTGCATACTATCTGATAGTGGTTAAGCTTGTTGGGTCAGAACTGATCTGATCTTACAGGTTCTCTTGTATAGGTTTTTCAGCAGCAAGAGCTTTGTCTATTTGACATAGTCATTCCCATTTCAGCAACAGGACAAATATAATTACAGAAACATGAGAGGAAAACATCGATGCAGGCTCTACCTTGCCCGACTCTTCTACGAGAGAGCTTAACAAAAGCATGATCTAAACAACCATTAGCGGCCTACCATAGCGAAATAGCGGTAAGTAGGGTTACGTGATATATTAAAAATAAGTAAATAAATAAATAAAACATCAGCGAAGCAGCTAATTGCAAAGTCAATGTTCACGAGCACAACGAGTTTATGGCTAATAATTGACTTTGTCTATCAGCCGTGAGGTTTTCTTATTTTTCTCGCCGAATCCGCTCCAGATATACTCCATAAGGAATATTGTGCAGCATCATCGACTTACACAGATATATGCAGTCCCGCGCAAAAAGGATGCCTTTTTTTTTTTTTTTTAATATCACGTAACCCCGCTTGCAGCTGTTCGCCATGGCAGGGCAAAAAGGATGAGTGATATCTCCGTTATCACCGCACTTTTCACAGTATAGGGAGGATACGAACGATCGCTAACCAGTAACTCCGGTTCCTAGCACAAATTTGACCGTTGAGGCTAGGACGAGATACATGAGAAGTAGCAGCTGTTACGCATGACGTGAGTCTTGTACTTCAGTTGGCTGCTTCATTCGGGAATGAAATCGTGGTACATGGCATAGCCATGAGAAAGAACTTGGGGAATGTGCGCAAATGGTTGGAAACAGTCAACAAAGGCTTGGGACAGATCATTGGGATCCGATTGCTGAAAAAAAAGGAGACTCTCGTCGAGGAGGGGAAGCTCACCAGTTCGGTAGTGGTATACTTGGAAGAGCGAACCGAACCTACACCGAGCAGGGTGAGACTGGGAGGAAAATGGCTCAAGTCGTGCGAGTACGAATGGGACAGAAGGAGGACAGAATAGACGGACTTATCCCTGTTTTTCCTCTTTTCTTTGGCCTGTAACACAGAGATAGACATGGGCAACACATGACATGACACCCTCCTCTGTCTCCACCCACCTCATCAGCGGGGATCGTGGGCACCTACTTTGTTTTATTTGTCTTTTGTTTATTTCTTATTTACCTTGAATCGCCATAGCCCATAGGGCGGCATGCGATCAATGATATTTAAAAAAAAAAAAAAAAAAAAAACAATTCGGGAATGAAATCTGATGCAATTAGGCTATATTGTATTGTTGTCTTGTACAACTGCGAAGAGACAGGATACACTGGACAATATTGTTATGATACCCTTGCAAAACACTGCCTGAGGTGCTGGTGGGCTTGTTACTCAATTAGCTTTCCATAAATTGTGTAGCTCGCCCCGAAATGCTACTTCAACGATATTCTAACTCAGGATCATTCCTCCTCATTAGCTGAAGATCGGCGCGAGAGCAACATCGGCGAGTGGTTGCCACACTCAAGGGAAACGTTAAATTCTATTCATTGGACATCTTTACATCCAAGCACAATTCCATGGCCTCATTGCGCTTCTGCACCACAGAAACTCTCAGTCCCTACACTGGTGAGTCCCTTCTACGGTATTCAGGCCGCCAGATAGGTGCTCCACGGTTCCTCTCCCACTCTTGCGGATGCCACTGACGGAGTACTGAGCATTCAACATAGTATAGAATGTGGAACAAAACTATTCTTGTAACCCAAGCCACCTAGGAAAAAACCTCCTTCGATACCACTGTTCTCGTTCGAATACAGTAAGGTTTCTCGCCGGTTTCAGCGCCAAGCCAGTGTTCGTCTATTAGACCAGGTGAGTGAGGGTTTTGATGCAACTGTACTCCCTCAGCGCAGCGTACCGGTGACGTGATTCGCGCTTATCTCTCAGACTAGCAGAAACATAATTGGACGGCATATTATAGGGTTTTGCTTTAAACTATTGTGCTGAATCTTCTCTAGGACACGAAGTTAATTTTTGCATAACTAGATACATAGAACAACAGGAGCAGAGCTGTTCTCGTACCTGAGCGGAGTAGATAAGCGTTCTTTAGTTTTAGAATAAAGATTCCCTGCAAAGAACGGGATGTCGTGTTTGTCCTACATTCTCGATAGAATAACACGGGTAAGTCTTGAGTCCTTAGAACGGTTTGTGTAAAGATTTCCTTGCTAGCAAGCTACGGTACTTTATACTTGAAAAAGAGGAGGTACTGTAATGTACCTTATCATGTGTCTTTGAGACTTGACTAATTTTACTATACCTCACTTTTGATAGATATCCACTATTAACTCATTTTCTTGAAATGAAATCAGGTATAGAAATATTATGCAAGGAACAATCTACATGATATAAACTTCTAAATGTAAGAACTTCCTCAATTAATCAAGGTTTGTCTGACGAGGTTAAAATAAAATAAAAATTGTTAATTATTACGTGTCAAAGAACCTACGTCCCAACTTAGAAATAATACCGGATCCTAACATTAGCTGGATTTATGATAACATTGTCCATAGAAATCTAGGCGCTTGCAAAACTGTGTTAGTCCATGAGTAGTTTGAGGGGGCCCATGATGCATATGGAAGATTCTTGGTTAGACTAACAGCTATCTACCTGGGGTAAAACGGAATCCATTCAGACAGCTAAGTAGCCTGCAATGAATCCCAAGATTTCCTGCGCTTCTCACTACAGGCGCCCCCACGGGATAAGTTGCTTCAGCTAACGGCGACTGCACCTCTTACATAAGGCAGTAGTGGAGTGTCTGAGGTGCATACTATGCACCTGTATCCAACAAACGTTGGACTGAGATACACTCCAATGAAAAAAAATTTTATTTTTTTATTTATTTATTTATTTATTTATTTTATTTATTTTTTTAGTATCAGTTTGAAACGACAACAATTTATTTCCTGTGAATGCAACATGATTCCATCAATTTTCCCAGTGTTTAGTTTAAAAGAAGCCGCTTATAGGACCTGCCTTACGGATGGTATTTCCAGGTTAGCTCTCCCCCTCCCCAACCCCTCCGGCACAAGGGGATAAATGTGTCGCGAATTGAATAAACTGATTTTTTATTGGTAGGAAAATTTGTTTCTTATGTTGAAAATCATTTTCGTACGTTTTAAGTACCGGAACTTCTGAAATCTATCTTTTTATTACTTGCTTCATGCCATAATTCTATGGGCATTACAATGCATTGCATTTTTGCTTGGCCAAAGCAAGTTCCCGATTTATATACTCAAAGCTCGAGATTCTACTGAAAGCAAAGTTACTCTTTTCGGTGAGAAATATCTGATTTAGGATATTTGCTTTTTATATTTGCTTTCCACACGAGCTGAATTTTGTTGGTTGCGTTCATAGCGGAGGGAAAAAATAAAAAAATTACAAAAGAGATGTCGACGTCGACAAGACTCGAACTTGCGCGCGGAGACCGCAAGTGATATTTATGGCTAGAGCCGTATTCTAATCACTCCCCTTAACCACTCGGGCACGACGTCAGGTTATTGAGTTACCAAGTAGCAACAATATTCATATTAGGAGTGTAACACCTTCGATTCCACAGCACAATAAAGTGAGCATGTAACATTACTGCGACAAGTCGATTAGCGACCCTATGAGGTAGCACCTGCGCAAAATGAAAATTTTCTATAGCTCATTATAAGTCTTAATTAAATGACTCGCGAAAATTCATTTATTATCACATGTTCATCTTGACTGTTACCTTCTCCCTCCGATGCCGTGACAAGAAAATGTTGAGGGTAACGAACACTTTTCACACAATTGCCTTTATACAATCCGATCGACATCCCAGGTCAAGACTATGATATGATATCCCTGCTTTTTCCCGCTTCCTCCAGCAGGCCAAGAAACTGATATCAGCACCCGGACGTCGCCGAGAAAAGGGCAGAGGTAGGGAAGCAGGCGATCTAGGAACGAAATGGAATAGATAAGTGGCGCGGGGGGAGGTAAGGGGAATTCAGGCTATGTAGTTGTGAGGCGCCTGAACGATTGCGGGCCATGGGGAAAGTACAAGACAACAGTGTATTGTGCATATCGTTACTTAATCATTTCTATGAAATATTAAGTAAATTTGGTAGCCTTTGTCATTGATCTTGGCCCCGGATCAGATAGGAGCCACCTGGGAGAGGGGGGGGTAGGGGGGTGGTGAGTATGATGACATTCATGCACGTGCGCTCAGCGGATCTGCCCGGGATAAAAATAACAAAAAACACAAATTGCATCAGAGTCTCTCTTTTTATTTTTTAAACGCGACATTTTATAAATTATTCACCGAATTCTTCCCGATCGCGTACGCAAATTATGCCCCGGAGATTATTTGATGACAATATTAGCGAGGTTTAAACAAAAACGAAGTCTCGCCTTTACAGTATATGCATGTCCGACACCCCAGAAATTGCTAATTACGGAGAGAAGAGAAAAGGAAGGGAAGGAAGGATGCTGTAGAACCCCACCTACGGTTCAAGACCCGGGGATAAGAAGCAGCCAGAGGGTCTTGGCATGAGACTACACAAACCCCAAGATCCAACCCAGTGGATGCCGTCTCATCCAAGACTACCTCTATAGATTTTATGTAATTCCCTTTCGTCCCATCCGAATCCGCAAAATTCAATTCATCATCGGATGACCCTATTTTCTGCCTCAGGGGTAATAATAAACGGGGATCCCGCCATGAATGAATATATACGTATCATACAGGTTATTTGTGCAAAAGCGTCCGAGTTGCGGAAACTGGAAATCACTTGGGGGTATATCGAGGAATACTTCGCCGGCAGCACCGCTCCACTGGTGAAAGAAGACTAATTATGAAGTAGACAAGTACAGTTGCTGTTCCCATCTGATACGACATATATGTGCTCATGAAGAAATATAGATTTATACTGTATATTGCAACCATCGCACTAAAAATACTAGAATCCCCATACAAGTAGCAATTAATTCAGGATCGAGAAAAAAAGAAAAAAGAAAAGAAAAAATTAGAACTCCAAATGGAAGAAAGTATTGCAGGGTCTAGTCTCGTAGACAAGAAGGAAGGTAAACAGCAGTAGAAAAAGCCCCAAAAAAAGGATACCATATCCTAGCAACGAGCTCAGGACTCTTCAACGATACTGATAATGTTCAGCAAAGTGACAAAAAATAGAACATATCCACGCCAACTTCAGCTTTTACGCATAACTCTATCCAAAGTCCAACTCGTTTGTAACATCACCCGTAGCCACCCTCATCCTGTATACATGCACCAATTCCAAGACTATCCCAGATTCGTGCGGGCAAGAACCCAACCGCCCCCTAAATTTTCTCCCAAAAGACCACTTGAGTGATTTCGTATCACTCAAAGAGCAACTTCTCCCTCAACTGTCCCTTCCTTGTGCACGACGAGAACCTCCACTTGGCCCTCCCCGGCCACCAAGACACATTCCTCAACTGCCACAGCACGAACCAAGGAGCCGGGGGAAATTCCTTGTGAATGCCCCCTTCGTATTCAATGTCCATATTATGCATGAACCATGACAGGACCCCGGAAAAACTCACGGACTTCATGATTTTTTCCGACTCCTCGTCAAAGAGTCTTCCAATGTCTAAGACATCTCGATACTCTTTGAGCGCGAGGAGCGAACCCATCTCTTCCGTGAGGTGTGCGACGAGTGGTTGTCCGAACCCCTCAATCAGCCGGACCATTTCTTCCCCATATAGGAACTTGTCTGCCCCAACTCGCTCTTTAGGGTTCGCGGGAGGGGTGACCTGCTCCAAGTATTTATCAAAGAGTTCCACTCCTCCGTCGAACGCCCTATGTTGTTCAATGTTTCGGTCCATGAGACCGATAACCCCAGTCAATTTCTCAATATCAGGGAAGAAGTGCGTTTCCTCGTTGTCATGGTGTATGTGCAGCATTGTGGACCACTCCTTCGCATATGCAACAAAGTCGTCTCGTGTCTTCACATCTGCGGAGTTTTCTGTTGTAGCCGCGTGGATTTGTGTTGGCGCGACTTTGCGGGCTTGAAGGTAAATGGAGTTAAGACCTCGAATGATGGTATTGTGCACTATGCTCATATGCGATGCAACTCGGTTGAACTCGTCAGCGTGCTAGAAGAGAAGTTGCCATTAGTACTTCTACAATGACTCCCAGGTGAAGAAATGAAAACATACATAAATTCCGGTGACTTTGGCGGGAGAGGCAACCAGAGGGAACGGTTGGCCGGGTTGCCAAGTTGGGTAATTCCCCGATAGCCATGGTTTGATTTCTTCCTGAACTGTGGAAGATAGAGGTCTAGCGCTCATTATATCTCCAGTCATGGTTGTAAATCTGTGCTTGCGAGGAAATAGTCAGGAACCCGGCCACTGACAGGCGAAGACGTGCGTTGTGTGATTCAGAAAGATGTAGCGTGGTCAACGATGGGGAAATTTCTTGAAGTGCAGGAAAACATGCTCCCTTATATCACTTTTCGAAAAACCATCGAGAGGCAATTCAAGCTCTCTGACGTGGAGGGTGAACATTCTGCTAATTTCGGGCAAAGAGGTGAAGTGGCTGAGATCGCACCAATCGTAAATTGTAGATGCCACCGCCATACTCTTCCATAACCCGCTTGGGCAACTTCCAATTATAATCCGTTAACGAGAATGAAGTAACTAAATCCCAATAGTATGGGTCGGCAAAATAAATGCTCCCCAGCGTTGCGTTGACGCTTGTTGTGCAATCGCATTGGAAGGCAAATAAGCTATGCCCAGGTGCCTGTGTCAGAATTTGAAATATTCAAGACATCCCATGCGGCTGAAGATATTTCTGACAAAATTCCGGAGAACTCTCACATGTTTCATTTAGGTACATTTCCCCCCTCCATACGTCAAATAGGTCGGCGTCCTGTGCCCTCGAAATCCTCCACACATGTAGTCATATTTGACCATGGTTGGGAATTATGCTGACACCTCTCTGGAGGTATTTGAGATTGACTGTCAATATCAGAAGACAAGCCATTGGACAGCTTTCCAGCTGAGTAGTGCTTTTGTAGACCAATCGTGCAATAGATAACTTTCGTATACAAAGGCATCCCCTGTCATAGGTTTTGGCTGGCACAACTCATTGCATCACTATGTGTGTCTATAGCCTCACTCTTCATTGATTCGCAACAAAAATCGTGATACCCCTTGTTGGGCTTAAGGGAAGTTATTCGGCTACGATAATACATTTCTGATTTTGCGCTCAGACGCGCTGGAGATCGGGACTGCTGAACTCTGCTTGCGTGTTTGGGGGACAAGGCGAAATAGTATTGCACCGACCCTCCAACCGTACAACTTCGATATCCACCATCATTGACAGAATCGGCAAAGCGTACTAAATCTGTACTAACCTATGGTCAGTACTGTGAGTGAGACGCTGCCTTTCTCCACACGAACTATTCATTGTCGCGATAGGTACGCCAATGAAAAAATTGATGCAACGTGAGAAATGCTCCTGAGCTGAGGCTATCTTACTTCCCGGATTTAGAAACAGCCTTCCGTATGCCGCTTTGGTTATGGATACAGTCCATGGAGGCTTGGACGTGGTTTGTCTCGGTACTTCTGTAAGCGGCTTGACAAATTGCAGGCTGAGACATGACAGCAATTAATTGCTGCATTAACAAACTAGGCTCGAAGTAGTTTACAGTAATTCTCGACCGTCTGAAGTTGTCTGTCCATCCATGCAAGGCCTTATGTGAGTTCAAGCATTCTCCCATTGATGAAGGGTAACTCGATTATTTGGATTCGGTCTATTTGTACAACTCAGGTTGGCCTTCCAGCCGCACTACATGCAGGACACAACGCATGCAGTAGTTCTACTTGGGTGGGATCGCGTGTACGCCAATTCCATGTTAATATATGCCAGTCTCGAATTGGAAATTTTAACGAAATTTGCATATGTAATATCTTGCCTATCACCATTTTCCAGTAGAAATTGTGTTCGAGCCAGACGTTTGTTTTATAAGATGCTACACAGCTTTATAAAATTTGATTTTAGCAGGTTTCTTTTTCGTTTCCTCGTACAAACAGTTAGATATGCACCTTGTAGCGGAAAGCTCAGAACTTGCCGTTGCTGCAAATTGTACTTAGAGGCTCTTGATACTTGATCTCTAGCTCTGATATGAATTGGGGTAGCACTGCAGTTGCATTCCTCTTCGTTCGAATCAGCATGCGATTTCGTAGTGAATATATTAGCGGGGTAAGAGACAATAATCGGTGATAGTTTAGAATTTTTTCTTGCGGTAGTTGGAAAATCGGTTGGTGCATATGTAAAAGGTCGGGGAAGCCGAGACATGATTCTAGATCTGGTCGGAGATAGAGTCTGCAAAATTTTTATGGAAGACCGGGCAAAGGGTTCTGGTCCGTAAACTCCCCCCAGAGAACATACAAATAAGTGGCAGATATGATGCCGCTTCAAAGGGGCGAGTAACCAGACTAGGATATAGAAAATTAAAAAAGTGCTTCGTTAAACGCGAGGCCGACTTTAAACTTTTTTTTACCAGGCTAAGAGATGGGCAAGTGGAGACAGCCGAAACCGGCAATGGGAGAAGCAGCGGATGCAGACCGACTAGTCGAGCCTCCTATATTGGATCCTCGCTTATTAGCCGCTATTGGATAGGGGTATTGCATATTGGATGGATAGCCTGTTCGGTAGCCCAGGCAGGAGTATCACTAACAATTTCTCCCTGTCATATTGGATAGCGCAATCAACTAACGTTTCGTATGTGACACCACTGGGTAAATATGCGAAACGAATACCTCAGGGAACTTCCTCGGGACTCCAAAGGCACCCCCTCTACGTCTTAAGGCACTTAGCCTACCTTGTTTACTCTATTATCTAGCCTGTATTGTGAACTCACTATATTCATGTATCGACACTATTTGTATGTAGATAGACTCTCCGTACTGGATATGAGGCGATATTGGATATAAGGCCCGTCCCCGACGATATCCAATATGAGAGGTTCGACTATACCCCGAATTCGCGAACCGCCTGTTTGAGTCCTGGACAAAAGAGAAAGAGACAAAAGAAAAAACAGAAAAGAAAAGGAAAGAGAAAAAAGGCCCTTTTTCCTGGTTAATCGGCATGCTAGGACTATATATCGAGAGGATCTCGAGGCCTCACAGGAGCAGCGTCACGGTAGTACCTTGGGACTATTGCTAGAGCTTACCTCTGAGGTTTTTTTTTTTTTTTTTTTATTATTTTTTTTTTTTAATTCACGTAACCCCGCATACAGACTGCCAGCCTATGGCAGGGACCCATATACCCGGTCAGGTTAAAGCAGCTACCTATCTACACTACATACACGCTTGATACACAACGTACCCTCCGGCCCTTCAGCTAGCCCAGATCGAGGCTGGCGAACCATACCTCGACTGGGTTGCCCTCTACCCCTTCCTGTACCTCGTTTGACATATCACAAAGGAGCCGTGGCTCGTAATTGGATATACCTCCACCCTTCCTAATCCTATTCACATTTCTTGGCTCATAGTGTGATTTCTTCCACTTCCTTATGCATTTTGATAAGGCTTTTCACCTGACGAATGCAACTAAGCCATACGTTGTGAAAACCCCTTGTTTAAACTCTTCCCGCTTAACTTCAACTATCATAATGACAGAATTCGATAGCATTATTCACTGGACCATGACCCCATTTTCCAGAGATATACCTTTGCGGGTTCACTTGGATCTTCCCATGATGCACAGCAGCTGCTTGCTTCGGTATTTCGAAGACAAAAGGTGACAGGCTAAATTCATTTCCAATCATTGCAAGCGGGCAGACTTGATTTATCTTAATGCTTTGTTTTAGTGTGTCATTGATGTGTGCTTGCATTTTTTCCCACGCACATCTACTGGAGAGAGCTTGAATCCGGGGAATCGTTTGTGGGAATCCACATCTATCTGAAAGTGTGCCTTGAAGTCATGAGAAGTCCAGCTGGAAAATGCCCTCTGCGTTGTTTATATCACAAGCTTCATTGATCCCAGAGCAACCTTTTCTTGAGAAACAGCGTCGCCTGAAGAAGGATGAGCTGTTCTGTTTGCACTGGGTCTTTGCACCTCTTGGCAGCATCCAGTGCCCGTCTGGTACGAGAACAAGGATGAGCCAGAGTAGTAGCTTGTGATTTATCCTTCGGATCTTGCCATTTAAGCTCATGTCGGAATCCTTCGTTCCTTCGGGCAAGTTGAATGTGCATCGAACCCGTTCGCGAAGAAGGTCCAAGGAAAGTTTCTCTAGAGGTTCGAAGACCTCGATCGTCTTGGGGTTTCGCCATATGTGAAGGTGAATTTGAACTCTTTCCCAATTTTTTTTCATCCTACACAATTCCCTGATAAGCATCACGATTCCATATGTTCAACCGTCTGACAAATTGTATCTAGAAAGCACTTCTTCAGTCAGATTGGGGAACCTTTGGCCAGTGATATTATTTCTGCGGGTGGTATCAATGTCATTGTCACTGAGGTGATGTTTCTCTTCGCTGGCGTCAAGGAACTTTGAAAGTTCTTCTTGGGTGCACCTCCTGGGATGCTTACGGCGCTGAGGAATAACCACTGAGGCTTCGTTGGCAGTGGACACTCTTGCCCTTGTTTGGGTATAGAGGAATCGCATGCCTCATTGGGTGTGGAGGAGGGGCATGTTTGGGAACCAGAGTAAGTTCCGGAACAGCAGCGAGTCTCCCACATTCTTGGGGCTAAGGATATGGAATATCATTGCTGCCTGCCTGGAGAAAGAGGGACGATTGTTGGGAATAGTAGTATAGGTAGCAGCAGAAGTTGAGGAAGTGAAGGGAAGCGCTTGTGGGGAGTAATTATGTGTGAGGAAGAAATGTGTCATTGAGACGGTCCTATACCCACGAGTACGGGTGGTCTGGCTGCAACACAAGTGGGCCCATTAGAGTTACCTCTATACGGAGTCTAAGACTAAGTCTATGACACTATCCACCTGTACAAAAGGGTTAGGGCGATCAAGCCTTGGCAGAGTCCTGCACGGAGAGGGCAACGGTGGATAAGCACGGCAGCAACCCCCCACCTCTCGGGAGAGAAAAGGTAAAGAAGAAGAAATGTAACCAGACTAAAGAAATGAAACTATCTCATCCCTGCTCCCGCGCCCAGACCCTTCTCATCCCCTGCCGGCGCTGTCCATCACCAGAAATACAAGTATTTCTCTCGATGCAACATGGCTCGCATCAGCGCCCAGAAAGGAAGGAAAGTCCAGCGATAGACAATTCCCTTGTCCTTCCTCAGTCCCTCCTCATCTGCGTCCAATCCTCGCCTGCCCCTTGCCCCCACCTCTCACCGCCTAGCCCTCCTCATGCTGCTCATCATCCCGATCCCTCGTCTCCTTGGCTTTATTTCCCTTGGATTGAGGCTGACACCACCACACCTCCAATCCTTTTCACGGAAATACTGAACTGGGCGGGTCATCCCCGTGATCAATGGACAGTCCAGGCCGAGTGCGATATCCTGTACCCGTCCACGCTGAAGCAGAGATTGACCTTTACTGGTTACGAATACGTTCCCCGTAAGGGTTCGAGACTGCCCCGTTCGCTTATTAGCGCAGTTGAGAGGATTAATCTGACTTACCCTACCTTTCCTTACGTGCGCGCTCATGCTCACCGCCTTCCCTGGCACAATGTGAAGTGCATAAGCAAGTGAACAATGCGGAATCTTCGCTTGAACTCGGCTCTAGGAAAACATGTGACTAATCGAGACATTTTACGTGCATGCCGTTCATGGTATATATGTGATGAAGCTCGCAATTATTTCTGTTCACGGGGCCTATTCTTCAGGTATCTTCTTTATTAGATCTGATTTTCTATCGTGTGAGCGGGTATCTTGCTCTGAAGTGTGGATCCTTTCCCTCTGACATCAACATTTATCTTCTTACACGAATGGCTAATCGGCCATTTGGACTTCTAGGCTTTCAGAATTGCTAATCCGGTTCCGGAACATAGCAAAGCCTATTTTTGCAAGCTCTGGCCACTAGCCTAGGATGCCTTCTCTCCCGTTTTTGACCCTTGATGTCTTCACTGCAACCCGCTTCATCGGAAATCCCCTTGCCATCGTCCGCATCCCACCGCACCACGCACCGCCGCTCACGCAGGAACAGAAGCAGCGCATTGCCCGAGAGTTCAACCTTTCTAAAACCATCTTCTTGCACGAGTCCTCCGATGATGCACCAGTGGGAGAGGAGATTGTGAGGGTTGACATCTTCACGACAGGGCAAGAGCTCCCTTTTGCGGCACACTCGACCATTGGCGCAGGGTAATACCTTCTCCAAATGTGTGCCGGCTCATACAATAGGACACGACTCCAAACCCTCGCAGGGCAGATGCAAGTTACGTCATTTTGCATTGCAGATCCAGATTACGAAGATGTTGTACCAGCAGTGGCGATCAATGTTCCCCTTGATGTTTACCTGCATAGGACGAGGGTCCCGATAGAAACGGAGATGGCACCACTGTTTCCCAGCATCAAACCAGAGGACTATATGGATGGCAATGGAATCCCAGTGTTTTCTATCGTAAAGGGCATGCCATTGCCCTTGTCCGCCTCAAAAGCCTAGCAGCGCTGGCAAGGGTCACACCATGCTCACGCAGGATCAAGGCTCCACAGGAAGCCCCGTGGGATAAATGGTTCATCGGCGTCTATTTTTACATGCTGACAAGCATGGCATCGGCAGAAGATCGAGTTGAGTGGCGAGTTAGGACAAGGATGATTGATATGCTGTTGGAGGACCCGGCGGGAGGGAGCGCGGCGTCGGCATTGAGTGCCTATTTGGCGAAGACGTACGAGAGCAAGGAGGTGGTGGAGACGAGAACGCATCAGTTTGATTCACGCAGGGGGTGGAGATGGGGAAGAGAAGTACAATTGGGACGCAGGTGGTGGTGAAGGAAGGGGCCATGAGGGAGAAAGTGGTGGAGAGGGTGCAGTTGAGAGGAACGGCGGTTAAGGTGATGGAGGGGTTAGTGGAGTACTGAAGTGGGCGGCAAATTTGGTTGTTTTTTAAGTTTATTGCATTATATTGCGTAGGTTGGAGAGAATATGTGGCGAGTAGCGATAGTAAGTGTCTCACAGAGTTTAGTCAATTTCAACCAAAAGGAAAACTGTTCCTAGTTTTACAACTTGAAGCAATATAATATGGGCAGGGATACGTATTCTATGGCTCTCGACTTGTGCTCGTCGACAACGTACAATCTGTCCTTCTAATATCCCTATATATGACGCCGCTATTCCTACTATGAGGCTATCCAGAATCATCTAGGTAAATCATTATGTAGAACATCCTCACCACGATCCCAGCTCATTGTCTCTTGGCTATCATCCTCACACCAGCTTCAGTGACCACTTCTTCCTGATAAGGTATGAGCTGAGGAGAGAAACAGACTGGGC
The DNA here is from genome assembly GCA_015179045.1 of Kalaharituber pfeilii. Lineage (NCBI taxonomy): Eukaryota > Fungi > Ascomycota > Pezizomycetes > Pezizales > Pezizaceae > Kalaharituber > Kalaharituber pfeilii. The sequence continues at coordinate 288,125 of WHUZ01000038.1, read as the reverse complement.
CTAAACTACCGGCCGCTGCACAGGCTAGCTGTATGACCAACTCACATATTAGTTGGTATATTGGGAGGGAAGGGACTGAGGGCATGGAGGTACAAACAGGGAAAGCAGACGGCCCGGAATGTAGGTGGTACGGCATGGAAGAAGATTCGACGGCCCACATTTAGTCCAGCTGTGAGGTATGGAAGAAGAGGTGGCCGGTGGGTTGGAGGGCGATAGTGAGACCGCCCATGCCACAGGAGGATGAACTCACTGGCACGTGTAGTACGTATCATCATCGGGTCACTGGGACGCAGCAACTGCTAGAGTTTAAGAAGGCAGCAAAGGTATCGAACAAGGAAGGTTATTCACCTTGCAATTTTCCAGAATCGCCCAAGAGATAGCGTCGTCACAGAAGAAAGTCGCCCGGGCCTTGAGTCTTCCCAAGATTACGACTTACAGGTTTTTTGATACGCGTGGCTGCACGTGCGTATAAGAACATCAACCAGCTGGTAATGTTCAGGGCTATTGTGAAAAAGATACAAATACGGTGAATCAAGCATTCTCCAGAGTAAATCACTTCTTTGTACCTGCAAATGAAACGTGACGGCCTTATATAACATCGGAAAAATTTGCAGGGAGTAAGGGTAGGGCCCGATACGAGCAGTGTGGGCTGAGAGAGACGTGCTATCTAGAAAAGCACCTTGGAATCACTTTGTTATAGCTGAAGGTTATCATAGGTCCAAATTCTCGCTTTCAGCTTGCTTCTGATGCAGCGCTGTTCGCACCAAATTCACCACTCGGTGCAGGTCATTTCCAGGAGGACGTTGACGAGGGATTTCAGATTCTTACCTGCAAGAATCTTCTTGAAAGGAGCGGAGATTCTGTGAGTGTTCTTCCCTCTTCGCCCGTAAGGCTGTTTCAAGCTAGACTAACATCTATACGGATGCCTTTCAGAGCACGAATTGAAATGGCCGGCGTTCGATCGGACCGAGAGTAGTGAGCGGCACGAGCTAGCTCGAGCCGAGCTGGAGGGTGAGCTCGAGCCAGCTCGTGAGTAAGTGAGCTCGGTTCGAGCCTGGATTGATTATATACATAATATTGACAAACTAACCTAAACTAAGCTAAATTTTCATCTTTCTCACTACTATCAGGTAAATTGTGCATTTCGAAGTTGTTGGTAGGTCAGAATGAGCTCCAAGTATCTAATTATTACTATATTAGGTATTTACAGTTTATGAAACCTCGCACTGGCTAAGTATTTTAGCGAGCTGTCAAGAAAAACACAAGCATGATCTTGGCTCGTTTGAGCTCGAGCTGGCTCGAGCTGGCTCGGCTCGTGCCGCTCACTAACCGAGAGACAGCCTTCCATCCCACCAGAGATTCCACGATTCCAGGGCTTCCGCTGTCGCCTGGCTTTTCTCAAATTACAATATCATCGTGACCTTCCTTCGCCGTACGTAATCAGTAGGGTTGACATGTACCCTTATGGAAACTCACTCGACTGCTGCGTATACTGGCATAACTCAAACCCAACGTTGCCCCACGAGCATTACTGCTGGATATGAGATCTTTTGGAGGCACATCGCCTCGTAAATACTGACCACAAAGAGCCTAAGAGAAGGGATTCGCTTCGACCACAAACGTCCTCTTCATAACCATAGGCAGAATGCTAGCGCAGTGGTGGCATACAGTGGAGAACAAGGTAGGATATCGGCGGCACCCCAGGCAGAGGAGGAGGAGATAGCGGACTTCTAGACTTTAGGACCTGTTTATGTTGGTACATCCTTGGATACGGAAGGTCCACAGGCTAGTGGATTTTTATAAATTGGTGCGTACGACAGCGTTTGAGTAGAAGAGGTATGAGGGGGCGGAAAGTGTAACTTCGAAATGGCCGCCGCTATATTATACGACAGATCTAGAAACTCAAAGGAAAATATTGTTCAGGTTACTTCAATTTAACAGCTGGCGCCCAGTTTCCTTAGCACATAGCAATCTTTCCACAAAATTTCGCCTCTCCCAATCATGATCGCCGTTCCAAGATCAACTCCACGCAAATTTGCGCCTTAGTTCATCTTCCGTGGTTCCTGAATGCTGAATTTTATATATCAATGCTCCCCTAGAAACCCTATTGTGCTACATTCTGCATTTCCATATGTTACCCTGTACGAACAACCCTTTTCCTTTTGCATCTCCCTTCCATTCTGGAAGCATTAGCGGTTATTATGGAATGAGTTTAAAGTAAATATTGGGGCGAGATCTGAAAAATCAAAAGGTATCATTTGAATTTTGTTTGAACTGAATTTGAAATGAGACTGGTGCGGTCCTGAAATAAGTTCATGCTACAGGAAGTGGGATATCATGGCGAGGCGAGCGGGAACGGAGCAGAAGTATTCAGAATCAACATACTGCCCAAGAAAAATTCAATGCGGAATAGCATGAGCTCTCCTTTCTCTTGTTGATACAGGCTTTGTCTTTTTATTGTGGGGCAAAACTAGTTCCTATTCAGGGTAAGACCAATCATGATATACGGAGGTACCGTCTCCCCTAGATTTTCTGCTCACTACGACCAGCCTCTGAAGTCTCGAATTGTTTTCTATATACAGCGAGTCTCTGAATTGGTTAAGAGTGAGCTTGAGATGTTCTCCATTACGGGGAAGCAAAAAACTTTGAAATGCAAAGCTCACGTGTGAAGAGGCCGCGAGGTGAAGAACCCCTTTTTCAGTTTGCCTATGTAGCTCTATAGCCCTGGACGAGGAATTGAGGTTAGAAAAAGCGCGACCTGAGATAGTCCATGTGAGTGACTGCACCATCCCAAGTGAACAAGTGGAGGTCTTTATCAAAATCCTGTGAGCACGAAAGTGGTTTACGATGACATTGCATACATGGCCTTCGGAATTCTCATGGAGAGCAGCTCCATGAAAAGGATAAGCTTACGGATATAAGGAAAACTCAATAGGATGTCACCTGTGAAAAACAACTGTAGTAGAAAAGCTACACTCACAAACACATACCTCTTGGGATCGATTTTATCCCTCCACGTCTCCACATAGTGTGGCTCAGCAGTTCTATATATTACGTCCATTCCACAAGGCGGCTATGTCCTTATCGATTTTTTCAATGTGGAACAGGATAATCTAGTGTCCAAAGCGCACTTAAAACAGTGCATTCCTCCAAACGTACGAGTTGGGAAAGAGGAAAGATGGCTGCACTCGGAATTATACGAATGGAACAGAGTGGGTACAAGAGAAAAAGGGAAAGCGCCTGAGGACAGGATGGAAGTGGATGGGGAGGGAGGAGGAGGGGCAGCTGAAGAGGAGTAGCCGTCGTCGCATTGGTAAAGCCTCTTAAGCTGTCATGATGCTTCCTATGCTCACCACAATGTCTTGCTTCGAGCCTGTAAGAGGAAACAGGGTTATTTTTGTTTTTGTTCTAGTTATATAGGGGACGTTTATGTAGGTAGTTGCACAGATGCCTGTCTCTGGGCCATAAGGACTTCGGTCCAGGGACCCTGCCATAGCAAATAGCGATAAGCGGGGCTACGAGATGGGAAAAAAAAAAAAAAAAAAAAAAAAAGAACTAAAATAAACCAATAAGGAGCAGAGTTGTCATTCCCAGAGTCTGGGCACGGGAACAGAATTGCATGTAATAACGGTAATGGTAGCCATGAGTTAGTTCTTTCTATGCATCCCCAGCATGTACTGTCATCTATGTACTTGAGTTCTGGACACTGTTTCATAGTACAAATCTCGGTATGTATACGCGTATAAGACGTACAGTACAAGTATATAAACCGAGCGTCGATCCATCCCCTGACACAATTTTTTTTTTTCTTTTAAAAAAAAAAAAAAAAAAAAAAAAACTCACGTAACCCCGCTTATTGCTATTCGCTATGGCAGGGCCTCTGGGTCGAAACCCTTGATGCTCGGAGGCAAGCATATCCCCTGACACATAAAATGGCATCACCAATTTATCCTACTAGAAAGATTTAAGTTCCCAGCAAAAACATAAATACATCCACCCTTACTGTAGGCGGTGTAGTACGCTTAACAGCGGTAGGGGCGTAGTTTCAAGGGGTCGTGTCAGCCAGACTAATAGGGATTTTTCTTTTTTTTTTTTTTTTTCACGTGACCCTGCTTGTAGCTGTTCGCCACGGCAGGGCGACTAATAGGGATACTTCCTTTCTTGATCACAGAACGGTCTAATCAATTATTTGGTACAACCTATCTTACGCGTGAGCCAGAGTACTCAGTGCATAAACCGCAATTTCGCTATATGAGGCGCGCCCAGCTCATATTGAATATAGACCAGATACAGTATACTATATATGCCCAGTCAAGAATCAAGATTAACAGAGCGGTCTCAAATCAATAGAGTTGAAAGCTTTTAGAAGAACAAATACGTAGCAGCTCCACTTCTTCGTATTGAATTATCTGATGATACTGGCCCGGAAAAGAAAATTATGACATCAGATTTTTTGTTTTTTTATAATGTAACTCCACATAGAGGCTCTCAGCCTATGGCAAGACCCCTTTATTACCCAGAGGCAGGTCTGTGGCACCGGATTGTGGGCCGGATCACCCATGCTACATACATACACAGCTTCATCGTGGCTGCAGATGAACAAATGCAGACAGACAGTGGACCAAGCACACAATGGGTTTTTAATCAATCTCCATATTGCGTCCTCCCCAGCCCTAGCCACCTGCTTACCTTTGTCCCTTCCCCAATCCCACTCATAGGCATCCTATCTGTAATTCTTACCTCCAATGCGTAGAGTCTCTGGTATTTGACTAGTCCTACCTGCCCCCTCCAGGTAAACTACAACTGAACTAGTCGCCTTTCCCTCCCTCCTCTCTTGCTTCAACAGCCATCGAACCCCAGCGAGCTTTGCGCCCAGTTCATTATCCACCTCCAACCACTTCCGAACATTCTTGGTCACTGTTATTCCATGAAGTACACCCTGCCATGGCCAAGTGCTACAAGCGGGGTTATGTGATTAAAAAAAAAAAAAAAAAAAAATTCCATGAAGTACTATTGCTGCAGTGGCAGGTCGTAGTTCTGGCTTTTTTTGTAAAAGGGGCTTGCTCTTTGTAGTAGAAGTAACCCTGGAGGTGGTAGTATTTCCTTTGGCACGGGCAGGTGGGTCTCTCTTATCACTGGGTGGAGTGGGAGGGATGACATCAGCTCATACCGATGAAAAGTCCTAAAATGCATTATAATCTGGCTTCCTTGTTCGGATTCAGCCAGGATGCTCGCACGAAATATTGCCAGGTCATAACCGATGGTAAATTGGTATACTGATTCATCCGAGTCATCTTGAAAGAGGACTTTGAAGGACAGCTTGGTTCAACGATCTGGTGTGGATCAGAATTTTGTGTGCCTGCAGCTTGTTATTAATGCTGTAACTCATGACTATATCTTCATCTTATTGGGCAGCTCCCCGCCATAGCGAGTAGCGAGAAGCGGGGTTACGTGATAAAAAAAATCTTATTGGGCTATAGATGTGGGATTGTGTGCTAGAACAAGCTTTTAGTATGTCTTATGAAGGTGACGATCGCTAGCCTAAATGAGAAGAATCTCACGTCTTTCCAATCTGCCTTCAATTTTCAGCAAGTATGTCAATGTGAAAAATCACAAATACAAACTGTTATTAAGAATATCATATATTTGTCAATCACGATCTAGTGTTGATAGAATCACTTAAGTAAAGGATAAGCAATGGCCTAGCTGCTCCTGTAATCCGCAACTCATGGATATAGCCAGAATCTGGAAGCCCGTTATGCGATCCTGCACCTGTGAAGTATGCTTAACATATTGTAAATAAATTAACCTTTTACTGTTCCCTACCTCAGGTCGGCAAGTTAGCTAGGGTTAGTCGACCTCCACTTCAAATTGTGGCGCTATGACAAGGGGGCCAGCGTTTTCTTTGACAGCTATGCCGAATGCAGCTTGATGACGAATGATGGAAGGGTCTGTCTCAGACTAATTTCTTGTTCCGCACCAACTGATGCCTTGCATTGACATATTGGCCGATTAATATGCCCAGTAGTCTAAGTATTCGCCCGTCAAGCTTGTTTACCCTGTCAGATAGAAATTCTGATCAAAAGGGCGAGAAAGTAAATGCATACAAATACGTATATTGAGCTTCTTTCCACCGCATGGGAGATGATGCACCTCATGTTCTCACAACATATTTGTACTTTCAACGCATAGTTGGACGAGAGTCCGAGATTCCTTGAGCTATTGCATTTGGTCAATATCTACACGTGGGAATAAACTGAGGCTGTAGCGAGCTAAGCACCGACACATTGCCTGCTGGTCGGAGCGTCGCTGGTACCTAACCAGGTTATCGATGCCTCTTTGGTTGGTATCTCTTTAGGGAGCCATATCTCTACCTACAGCCTGACTTCGCTGCAGGTCGCCTCACCGTAGGGTGACGAGTCATTGCTAGTTGGTTGGTATTATTTAAAAGGTTGGTCCCAAAATCCTGCAATCTAACACTAACCTAAACAGAAATTTAAAAAGGTTCATGGTTAACCAACCAGAATAACCGTTGAACGTTCATTGCCGACCCGATTTCGTCGACCCAGCAGCCTTATATAAAACCTCGTGCCAAAATGTGAGAGTCTTGTCGCCTGCTGGAATTGCGAGCACTGAAGGCCCTCCTGATATGTCCATAAACAAGACACATTTTTAATATTCGGAAGTAAGCCGCTACGGCAGTGGGATGAAATCGATAGTCCTAGCGTTTTACGTTAGCCTAGACATGGTTATATTAATCCCTCCACCAATGAGGGATAGTGTAAAAACTTCATCGTTAAAGAAAACTTTGTCACTCTAGCCCTGATATGGAACAGTTGCAGTGAGCACTCAGAGTGGTAAACATACATGGCAAGAATTTATGTGGGTGCAGGCTGGTTAGGGGGCGGGAGTAGCTGTCATCACGTCGCGGAGAAAGGAAGCCCAGTGATCGCATGTTGAGCGGTTGTCACACTGCCGAACGGAGGATGGTGAGGTGAAGGAGGCTCCAAGCCGGAAGCCTATGAGGTCACCCAGACTTCCGGCCGGGAGAAGGCTTTCTTCTCGAGGGATGCTGGCCGACGAACGCTGGGGCGGGGCTGAGTTGGCCCAGCTTCCTGTGCGTACTACTTCGTAGCCATAGCACGATGCAAATTGGCCGCTTGCTCGATGATTGCTTTGTCACACAGCTACCCATCACGGAGTCTTAGTCACGCCACTGAACGCCACCGGTTTTGAATTTGCTCTCAACCCTTCACCGACCGCCCGGCCGAGGTTAACATGAATTACGGATCACAGATCCATAAGCATTAATACCTAGTACTTCTTCTCTCTCTTCTTCTTTTCCTCCCTCGTCCTATTCCTATTATATGGATGTATGCACTGCTCAGAGTTGTTGAGCTCTGCAAGCCCCTTCGGCCTCCGTGATTTCTCCTACCACAGCCTGTCGATCAACCTTCATAAGTCCGCCCCGCACACATTTAAGATATCAGGGTCTATACCGGCGTTAATTGTGGCTCGATGCTGTCTTTGAGGCAACCAACGCCCTTGCCACGAGAGAAATATCGAGACATACACAAAGAGAGCGTTTCAGCAGTTGGTCGAAATCTTCAAGGTACCAATCTCACGTTTGAAATTCCATTTTGCTTCTACACGTACTAAACTCACATTATTTGAGCAAGGATGTGAACGGACCAAACTCACATAAGGCCAGTTTCATATACACAGTTTTGCAGCATTACAGCCAACTAATTAACAGCCCTTCCGCCCTCCATAAGGCTTAGGATTCGCCGATAGTGCTGCAATAGAGTTACCAGCCGATGTGCTAGCATTTGTCGCCAGTATTTGATTGGGTAAGGTCCTAATCTCTTTAACTACCATCACAATATGGAGCTTCCGACGTCTCAGTCACGTCATTTGACGATAGCGGGTAGAAATCCTTGTATGATATCGGCAGTTCGTGAGGAGCAAACAGCTGATAAAACAGGCCATGACAATGCTACGGTAAGCTCGACGCTCTTCTCTCAAGGTTCAATATACCGTCTTGTCCAAATCGCAATAAATGGCGGCATTAACTTATTCTGCGTCTCTGGCAAGGCACCTGAGCCACGTATGTCGATGAATTCAAATGTCATCAGAACCTCAAAGGGTAACACAACTAGAGGCCTAACATTTTGAGCTAGCAAACTGATCCAATAATCTCTGGCAATATGTGGTTCCGACCCCAACAAAACAACCAAAGCGACTGTGGGTGCTGTAGGCAGGAATACCCGATTTTATCCAGAAATCATTTTGCATAATTTGGGTTGAGGCTGAACATAATAGCATTGTATGATGTGTACCCTCATGATGAATCTGCTCAGCATTTCAACAAAACAGGCAACGCGACCTCTGAAAGCTGGCTGTCTCCGTGCTGTGGCAGACCCAGTGTCCCTTGGTGTTGAAGGTAGTATAAGTGATTGAGCTAATGGAGTTATGATTTGGGAAATGAACGGCTAGAGGCAGTTATCATTACCAAAATCATTCTAAAAGACTCTTCATGATCGCAATCCCGCTTCAACGCTCTACGCCATCGGGAATAGGAGCATGCAGCATGCAAATCACAGCAGAATAGCCAAGTGGTAACACAAAAGTGACTTCGTACATGTGCTGGGAGATGGCAAGGTAACTGACAGCCTGACAATCGTGCTGCTAACGCATCCTTAGTATTATTACTAAGTCTAATAGACAAGAAATTTGCCCTCAAGATATTGACGATAAACTCGGTCTAACTTCTCTGGCAGTCCCCACTGAGAATTTCATTGTTGATTGCTAGTTTAGTGAGCTGCAGTTCTGCGGCATGCAGGAGAAAAAGTAAAGACAATATGATTCACAATCTGGGCAGCACTGATTACGCTGGTATTAGAGGCTGATTTCTGATACGGCTAGTCTCAGAAAATTGGCTTGACAGAGGGTGCCAGAGCACAACTGTGAATGAAAATGGATCGAGAATCTAAGGTTATGTAACCCTCACTTCTTTAGCCCTTGACCATTATACTTTCACGTGAAATTGGTCTACACATTCGCAAAAATCCTTTATGAAAACAGACGCTGATGGAACGATTCTATAGACATTGAAATAAATAATAAATAAAAAGAGGCAGAAGGAAGGGCACATGAACGACCGTAAAAGAAATTACAAGAATATGTAACATATGTGGAAGCCCCAAGAAAAGTGTCAGAACCTACGTTGGGTGAAACCGCATCAAACCATCCCGATGGTTGCAACCAGAATGGTTCTGTTTCAGAATATGATGCTGCTCCCAATGTTGCTAACAGACAACACTAGCTTTCGTGTCAGTTACTCAACAGCCGTGGATTCAAAGTCGAAACTGCTGCATGAGCGAGTTGCAAGAAATTTGAGTCTTCTTCCATGATGCCACGCAACTCCATTTCGTCTTTGAGGATTGATAGGACAGGTTTTGTGAGATCCATACTATGGGCGCTCCTCAGAAGTTTAGAGAAAAGCTGTTAGAGATGTCACGTTCCCTGGGATCGATAAAATCCCATTGTTGGAGTACTTACGTCTGGGGTAGACCCCCACGTTCGGTGATATATTGATCAATTCTCCGCAGGTCGAAATGTTCGTGCTGGTGCATGGACCAAGGGAGATACGAATGGATTGCGGGGTAACGGAAGCTCAGTGCAGGATCTCCTGACCGATTGAAGTCGACATGTAGCAGCGTTCCATCCTGGAAAGATTGCTCATCTACCAACATGATGATGTGGTAGAAGAACACAGGTTGGCCTGTATTACTTCTCCCCATCAGTCGGAAATTCCCATCCTCCATTATGAATCTTTTCGCATATTCTTCTAGGTGAAACCCATCCCTGATTTCTACAATGGGAGGCAGTTCTTCTTCATCGAGTGGGGAGAGCGCGTCGTCCAGCTTCAAGAACAGCTGAAGCTTTTCCCATTTGTTGGTATCCCGATCATCAAAATAAACGCGGATACAGGGATAGCTTGTCAGTTTCGCTCTGAAGTCGCTGGGGACAAAATCGGGATGGTAGTCATCAAGATCCTAGATCTCCTATTTCAGCTTGTGGAATTGTTACTCTCTGTAGTAGCAGGGTACCTCTAAATCTACATCCTCCTCATTTGCACGCTGCACATAAATCTGACAATTTGTTGCCTTAGTTATCCTCAATTTCCCCAATTAGGCGACAAAACTTACATTTCGGAAGTCTTGATCTGCAGTCTCCCACTTTCTCATAAGGGCTTTCCTGTGTTGTTTTGGTGATACCTCGTCTCCCGCCTGAGCAGACCAATTCTCCTGTTGAAGTTGTCAAATACCGAAACCAGAATCCTGGATTTGGATGCTGGTCCACTTGTGAGCACTTACCTTAAGAAATAGAAACCAAGCACGGCAGCTTTGCTTATCGCCATATGGAGTTGCTCTAGAGTTTGCTTGTGACATTGTCATTTTAAAATTTAGACTTGCTCTGAGGAAATCAGATTGTGGTCAAGAAAACTGGCGTTGTTTGAATCTCTTTGGAGATCCCTCTATTTCATATGCCAGAATGCCAACCACCTGGTATCTGGTTGACTAACCGTGAGGCTACGCTAAGGTATATGAAACCTTTCCCACTACGGCGTGCCTTCATCGTACCTCTGGGCAATGCGTTCTTGACTAGTTGGCTTCATGACACTAGCCTTGACTTCAATTTGCCCGCAGCTACCGTCTTCAACATCCTATCTACAGAGCCTTAAGGCTTTTGTTATAGGTGTGTAGGACATGGGAGGGTCTATGAATATAAATTTGTGTGCAAGATAATAAGTACACCATGAGGTCCACTGCCTAGTAGTGAGGACTGGACACAGTGCAATCCCAAGTCGGTCACCACCAGCGCCGCAAGATGAAGCCTGGAGAGCTACTGAGAAGCATCCAAATTATTGACCACAGGTTTGAGCTGCTAGATAAGCAAGAAACAATAGCCGTCGAATATAGACACATATTTGATGCGTTGTTAGGATATGTACCATGTAAGCATGCTGACTGGAAACATCGTGTACTACTGCTTATAAACCACGTACTCCAGCAGCGAGACTAGTATTCGATCCAGCTTTCACATCCATAGGCGATCAACACGCTGTCGCTGGCTAGTTCAAGAAAGAAGTGCGCATTATAGGTCAAGCTCAGGCTTGTTTGACCTCAGCCTGAGCATGCATCCATGTGTCTGTCCGATAGTCTCATTGTCCGAAGGTTAAGATCTGCTGGTCCACCGTGCCTAGTCAGCCGAGGCTAACAGTGTGCCTGGACCTGGCCCTGGCCAATTCCCTCCAATCGCATCCGAATTGCGAGTGCTAGCGGACTTCTGAACTCCCTGCACAAACCTTGCCCAACGGGTGCACCGGCGGCTGGTTATTGAGGCTATGAGGTGCAGTCTTCTGCAGAGCCAATCTGGCACACAATTTTGCGAGTCCTTGGATGAATAGCATGTGACAAGACGTCTATAAGACGTCGGCATTCATCTACAGCACATGACCAGCCTTGTCAGGACATCGGATTTCCTACGTCGCTTTTAAGATGGGCGATTACACGTGGGCGTAGCTCTGGTCTGGTCGCAACAGAGCAAATTTAAACCTGGAGGATCGGACCAAACCAGTGTGGCAGCTCCTTTTTGCGATCCCGCCCCTCCTTTGCCAGGGCTACCATTGGCTTGCAAGCCCCTACGTGCCAATGGGCAATGCGCTGTACATTACAAGGGCATTAGTCTAGGTGCTTCGGCCGCTGAATGCATCTCGCATCTTCGTGTTCTGATCTCATTACCCAGCTTTCAAGTGCAAAATGGCATAGTAAGTAGTGTTAAGTAAATATGATACTTAAGAAAGCTAGAATCGTGACCAAAAACAGAGTATTGCGACTATACTTGTCCGGGTACACCGGCAAGGTAGTAATCATAAACTTGCGGGACCAAAGTGAAACGCCAGCGCTTGTTGTAGTCTGGCGTTTGTTGCAATCTCCATCTATGGTAACTTTCTCTGCTCTTGAGCCCTCCATTGCGTTGAGATTGCTCTTTTCCTACTAGTGAAAACTCGCAGAGGCTCTGACTTCGCATGTTTGCGCGTAAGGATGTACATGTATGAAGCGACTTAGCACTTGAGCCCCAGGCAACACTTGAACGCTCAGGCAAGCTTTATCAACACAGTGTAGGTAATGTAAAGGAGTCCTTATGTTGCATGATAATGCAGCTGGACCCTGGATCTGCAGCTAGGTTAACCGTTCTTACTTTGACATAATTGACCAGCGGCCTGAAGACGTGTTCCTCTGCAGTATCCTGCCTGCAATTGCAAGAGTTTCTAAGTACTTTTACTTTCATGGTACACAGCAGCGCACCTGCGGTACCAAGATCATTGCAAGCAAGTTCCCCAATATCAGCAGCACGGGATAGCCTCCTGGGGCAGAAGGCAGTGCCCGCACCGATGTGACAGCAGGCCGTTCGTGAGCCATGGGTATCCCGCTGGCCAGCCATGGGGTTACCTTGCATGTTTGCGCCTGCGTATGAACTATCGATGCAACGCATCAAAGGAAAAGTTGCAGCCCTGCGAAGTTACAACCTCGCAGGAACTACTGTAAGCCATTACGCACCTTTTAAAGTACTTCATGGATCAACTATATGCTTCTCTCGTCCCCCGCTGCTTTCCTGGCAATGCAAGAGCCCGCAGCCAAATTTGCAAACCGATCATGCACTGGCCGGCAAGGACGAACCTGGCAGCTGCCGGCACAAGCACAGTGTACGTTATAGTCAATGTGCTGTGCTATGCAGCGGGCGCTCTGTGGGCCCCTCCCGGGATCAACATCAACCACATGGGCGAGGCCTCACGCCAGACCCCACTGCGCCATGAGCTCAACCCATGAAAAGGACAGAGCTTCTGTCTTCAGCCCCGCTCCCCACAAGCTTGCTTGCACAGGACAGGGTTTGTCCGGAAGGAATGCAGCCAGCCGGTCCGCTAGCACCGAATTCACATTGCTGCCATGCTGTTATTAGTGCCCGGCATCTGCTCGTGTTGCAGCAAGGCTGCCTCATATCACTTGTACTACAATTCCCGCGATACCTGGCGGACGTCCAGTTAGTTGTCTTGCCCGCTTGCATCTTTCCCACTCTCTTTCGTTCTCCCTCGCACCTCTGTTCGGCTGCTAGGCTAGTTTCATACCCGTCACATACTTCATAATCCCCCCCCCAATCTGATACCACCGTTTTCTCTTGCTTTGTCATCTTGTACTCTTTTATTGCTAGATTGTCGTTCGAAGCAAACATGCGCGCAGACAAAAGCAGTGGTACTCTAATCTCGCCTTCAGGGAGCATCCAGCCCTCACGGGATCAGCATGGATTCCTTTCCCCTGTCGGCACGACCAACCCTTCTTTTCGGACTTTGAAGCTGGTTGTCTGCTAAGAACCCACATTGTTCAGATCGTCTGGCACAGCCCTGGAGATGGCTTCAACTTCATGACATAGGCACTAAAGATACCGGGGTATTTTGTACAGCTGCAGCCGCTCCAGCAGGGCGGTTCGGTAATTTGGCAGCCAGGTGGGTAGGTGTGAGGTTTCGAAACTACTGTTCAGACGAGACTGCTTCAGCTCGCCGGGTTGGCACGGCTCCAGTTTTTGCAGGCTGCGCAGGACAACTGGCAGGAAACCATGCAGCAAGACTAGGAAACCACAATCACCAGCATTGATCACCATGTGAAGGCAAAATTGTGGAAGTTGCCTGATCTCTCCTCTGAATACAATGCAGCTGTGGTTGCCATATGCAAGGCAGGATAGTGGCAAAGAACAACCCATACAGGAAGGCTTCCATTATCCCCCCGCATAACGGGATGGCACTCTGCATCCTGGTCATTACCCCGCCGTTTAACAAGGAGCCGTGCTAACTAAATGCAATCATATCAAGCAATTTCGCACGAGCGGAGAATAACTAACCGATCTACTAACACAACTGGTGATACTTGTATCCTGACTACACCTATTAGCGGTGCTCAAGCACTGAGATGCTTGTTTCCAAATTTCTTTTTCTCTCTGTCTCTCCAACAACAATTCTTTCCACTGACTTCTATTACAATGTTACCGATCACAAAATTCTAAATCAATACATAATCTTGCGTGGTCATAAAGCGTTGCGAGCAGCTCATGATCAAATACCAATTCAGGTGGCTTGTACTTATGGCTGTTTTTTTATGACATTAGCAAACTGAGCTATCGTCGAAGCAGATTCTGTTGCAATTGAGGTGTTAGGCTTGACCGTTACTCAATTGACGTGCCCCTCTTTTTGTCGTCGACATCGCTCCTGGCGTACTTCAACATCACTCTGGACGGTGTCTGGAGTTCCGATTAGGGATAGGCTAATCCAGCCACTTATCTCGAGAACTAAATCCCCGTTTTGGACAGGATTGTCTTCTACTTCACGCTAATGGCACATTAGACTCATTTTTAGGGTCGGTTTAAGGTTATCGTTCCACTATCCCTCACAGGTAATAAGTAACGAGCGATTCGAGGCTGATGCAGTTCATTGGAAGTTGGCGCTTGTAGCGCCTAGTCAGCGAGGTTAGGGAGGCGTAGTCAGCTCTAGCCATACCATTCCCTCTTGAATTTTGGGCTGCAGTTAGTGATATTTCAGTTTACAAATTGTCATCTGAGCTGCATGATCTTGTTCATCAGCGTGTTTCTCTCCGGCAAACGGAATTTCAAAAGAGGAAAAAAAAAAAAAAATAACAAATGCTCACGGCCTGAGAAGAAAAGGCATTTCTACAGGCGTTGGAAAATTATCTAAGTGATCGAATTAGGAAGGAATATATCCAATTACGGGTGAAAATTTCTCAGACGAGACACTGAATCACTGAAAAGGGAACGGGGCACAACGCGACTAAGGAAAACTGTTTGATGACCCTGTGGAAAACGAATGCTGTGCAAACGTGCGGTTGCAGACGTGGAGTGACTTCTACCTCCGCTCCCTGCCAAGGCAGCTGATGATCATGAATCTGGGTTGTATACGAGAAATAGACCTGAACAGAATATGCAAGGGGTCATTCTGACATGTTAGATGTCATGAATGCGAATTTTATACAAATTCTGGGAAAAAGACCTGGATCTGAAAACGTTACGTCGACTGCTTTGCGGCTCCAGACTTGCTTGTCCCTGTTACACAAGCGGATATCGCTTGTTTTAGCGTTGTGCTAACCTCTATCCTAATATGCAGAAAAATGATCAGACTCTATTGATGCAAGCAGACACGAGACTACAAGCAGACTACTTTTAGCAAGCAGAACTACTCAAAACTCAAAATCAACCTCATTCCTTATATCTCAAATGGATAACTTCTTGCAATACCCTCCCGCTATGGCTTGCAAGCAACGGAACTGGTCTCCTTGCCGTATAACTACAATCACATA
Organism: Kalaharituber pfeilii; assembly: GCA_015179045.1. NCBI lineage: Eukaryota > Fungi > Ascomycota > Pezizomycetes > Pezizales > Pezizaceae > Kalaharituber > Kalaharituber pfeilii. The sequence goes on along the minus strand of WHUZ01000038.1, from coordinate 272,700 downwards.
TAGAGAAATGTGTCCTCTCTTACTGGATATCCAGGGTAAGTTAATGGGATTCATGATCTTGATGTAACTTACAACTTGTTTTATTAGCATCTGTTGCATGGAAAAAAATTTATACGTCTGTTTCTCAATTCGGAATATGATCTGGAACCTTTCTTCTCGTTCATCACCTCCGCAACAATCTCCCCCACATTCCGGAATCCAGCAGCCAGCGGCCAGCTTCCACGTCCTTCACATATCGAACTCATCACCTAGGACCAGAACCTGCATAAACAGGTTGCAGAAATGCAGGAGCACGCAAACTGATTTAATTGCTCATACAAACTTCATGCTATTATTTCCCACTAGTGCATCACCCCAAACAACTCCAAGCGCGAGGTAAACACCAACGAAAAACAGGTATATTTATCTGTACAAACAGAAGCCAACCAAATGTCAAACAAAAAGAAAAAATCAACAATGAGACAATACAACAAAGCAGTAGCACACCCCCATCATTATCTTATATTTTTTCATCATAATCATAATTCATTAACCTCCTCCTTCTCCTCCTCCTCCTCTTCTTCTTCTATAGCTACCCCACTTAATAAAACCTTACTCTGACAATCCCCACCAACATATTCTGCAGCACATGCACTCCCACCACTACCCCCGCCCCGACCAACTCCGGATACCTAATCAGCACCCTCCGGGCGTCCTTCTCCACGTCGTAATTGAATGCCCTTCTCATGATTTCCGTCACGATGCGGTTTGCCACAAGCTCGGAGGCCCAAGTGGCGAGGGACGCGAAGAAGGTGAGTTCGAAGGTGTATTTCTCCTCCTGTATTCCCACCCCACCATCACCGCTTCCTTCTCCTCCTCCTACTACCATACCAACCATATTGACGACTCCCGCTAATATTGCCACACTCGAGTCACCTCCTTCCCCGTTGCCTCCACTGCCTCCAGGAAATTCTGGCCACCATCCCCCCTTGCCGCTCTCAAATGCAAAATACGGATATACCCTCCTATTGTCTCCCCAATGCAGCACAGCCACCCACCCGACCCATGCCACCATGGACACGCTCTCAGCCACCTGCCTTATCCAGAAGCCCCTACCAACGTACCGTCTGTACTCCCCTTTGCCCCTGTCCCCTGTCAGATTCAAGAAATCCAAACATCGATGCCATAGCGCCGTAAACGTGACTGTGTACCACCCCACTTTTCCCACCGCAGACAGGGCCAGCAGGAGCAAAAACTGCTCGGGACTCCGCAGACGCGCGTACAGCGCACGGACGAAAATCTGGTAGGTGAGTGCGAAAAAGAGTTTAAAAACCCATTCGAGTGGGTAAGAGTTGATGTGCGTTGTGATGATGTACGAGGTGGAAAAGTCGAGGATATGGATTGTGAGGATCCATGAGTAGACGTAGATGAGCGTCTCGATGTTGTTGTGCGGGAGTGTGCGCAGGTAGAGCTCCGAGTAGGACTCACCGAGCAGGTAGGCGAGGAGGGTTAGGAGCAGGAGCGAGAGGAAGTACAAGAAACGGATGTAAGAGGCGGGGAGGTCGAAGTGGTAGGATGGCGGGCGTGGAAGGAGAGAAGGGCGCCGCACGGGCGCAAGGGGGGTGCTTACGGCGGTAGAGGTGGAGAGGTAATTAAAATGGCGGGGGAAGCGGGTGGAGTACCCCCGCTGAGAGGGAGTGAGGTGGTCTTCATGGATGTTGAACGACTCATCCGAGCCCCTTCCACCACTCCAACCTCCACTGCGACCAGAGTGTAGGAAATAGCGACCCCCTCGTTGAACTGTGCCCCTCTTATACTGCGGTGACGGCGCAAACAGCGCCTGCGTCTCCGAGGGCACATAACGTCGCCTCAGCCCCACATGCCTATGCTCCGACACCAACACCCCAAACGCAATCCACATTGGCCACGTCATTGTTGCGAACGTCAGTAGTATCCACGTCAAGTTATACGACGTCCACTTGATTAGCCTTTCATCCAGGTACAGTGGGACAGCAAGCAGCAAGGACATTGCCCAGAAGATCGTATAAGAGAGAGCGAAACCGAGACGCGGGGGCCACCAGTTCAGGGAGTATAGGTTGAAGAGCTTGGTGATCCAAAGGAGGCCTATGAGGTTATAGATGCCATAATAAACGAAGAGGAAGAACCAGAAATTAAGGCGGACAAGAGCTTCACCGTGACCAGGGCCTGTAGAGGCGCGGGGAGGTGGGGAGTCGTTTGGAGCCACGGTACTTAAAGCGAGGAGGTTACGTCGGAGGACAGAGAGGAAGAGCGAAAAGGTAGTGTTTGTTGGGTGGTCTGAGAAGCCAGGTGAGGGGAGTAGGGATTCGTGGTAGTATGAAGAAAGCACTTGTGATGCCGTCGCTGTTCCGTTTAGTGGTTCCAATTCCAATGGATATGTTGGAAACGGTATCGCGCACCATACAATTGTCTACGATTTATATTAGCCCAGTCTCGATGTAAGTCCCTATATCCCCATAGACACAGGCATGAAAGTACTTACTACCACTGCCGGCAACACAATCAACACCCCCATCCTCCTCCACCAACTCCCCAAAATAGCTCTCACCACGCTCCTCTTTGGGTTCAGTATCCACCGCTCCCACCACCACCTTAGGTCCTCATCTTCCATGTCTCCATCATCGTCGTCAAACTCACCCTCAAGGCCGTACCCATCCCCATCATCCCCCGTCACATCTCCACTAGAACTCCGTATCCACCACCCATTACCTCCGCTGGCGTCTCCACCCCCGCCGCTGGTCCCGTATTCCCGCCAAACCCCCCCGCCCCCACACCTGCAATCCCATTGCGCGCATGTCTACCATTCCCATTCCAACTTCCGTTTGACGCCCCATACTTCCCTCCTCCATCTTCCCGCCTCGGTGACTCGCTCCCACTTCCTGAGCTTCCGCTCCCATTCCACCCCCCACCCCACCCCCACAACACGCTCCCCGCATTACTATATCCATAATCCCCCGGCAGGATCCTGAAGCGGCCGTACCGCGAGTCTGGGGGAGGAGGGGTGCGTGATTCGGAGCCCGTTTGGAAGTCGAAGAAGTTGGGCATTCGGGTTGCAGTGTTGTATTATTATGAGGCGGGATGAGAGGAGGGTGGGATGAAGGGGATAGGTGAAGAGGTGAGCGACAGGAGTGGCGCTGCGGAGGTGGTAGTAGTGGAGGTGGAGGTCGGCGACGGTGGTTCCGGGTGCTGTTGTGATCATGAGATGCCGGATGCTGCCCCTTGGTAAGGTAAGATAAAGTAGCCGATACTCGGAGACACCCTAGTGCTAGCAAGCGCTGTAGTCGTGAGATCACAACCTCAACTTCACAGCAAGCTTTTGACTTTCTTAGCTCTAGCTCGTTCTGTCTATATCCCAGCAACGCAAACAAAAGGGAAAGCAAAAATGTAGAAGTTTGTATATAGCTTTAAGATTCCGTGCGCTCAAGAAAACTTTCTGAAGAAAGGAAATCTATATTCTTCCCTAAGAAAAAAATCAATGAGGCTAAAAATGAGACAGACAGAAAAAAAAAAAAAAGAAAAAAAAAAAAAAGAAAAAAAAAGAGGCAAACGAGACAAACTTACGAGATGTGACTTTCCTGTAGATAGTATTGGATGGCAGGGCGGGAGTAAAGAGAACAAGGAAACTACCTAGGACAAAACGGACAACTCAGAGAGGCCAGGGACAAAGAGAGACTAGCAAAGAACAAGAGCCATAAAGTACTTCCGGGGTGAGGTCGGGGGGGGGGGATCTTTGATGCTAGATAGTCAACATGAAAAATTGTACAGTGTTTATCAACACAACGGAGGCTTAAGTGCAACTATGTACTTGGGATGTTGAAATTAGAAAAAAAGAAAAGGCTGTAAACAAACACCCACAAAGGCAAATCTGCTCAACATAGCTATATCCATCCGTCAACTCCAAAATAGGAGGGGCACCGTGCAGGCGGGGGCGGAGGGGAGGCTGGGTTTCCATTCTCCCTCCCAACTTGGTTGTCATGGTCATGTGGATGGCAAAAGGGACGTGACGCAGGAGGGGAGGGGCGAAGCCGGCGTGTCTCATCTAGGAAGCGGCATCAATCACATCTCAATCTGTCGAGTTTCGTTCGATCGCGCGGGGTGTGAGAGGGGAGCCCAAGTGGGATGAAGGGGATAGCCGGGCTATACTGCATAGGGGATGGGGGCATTGGAAGGAGGGACGGCGGGGAGCGCAGATCGGTGAACACAAGCGAGAGGAGGAGGAGGAGGAGGAAGGAGGCGGAGGGGAAGCTGGGAAAACGTGAGTTGCTTGTTTCCTTCAGCTTTCAGCTTGATAGCTATTCCCCTTCGCGACGGAAAGAGATAGCTGATGCGAGGAGGGGTTGGCTTGTCGCGCGGCGACTGGGAACGCTGCAATGACATCTTTCGGACGCTCGCCCCCTGCAGCTCAAGCAAAAAAACCAAAAGCCACGCTCCTTCGATTGGCAGCTTATGACCGCGCCGCGAAGTGTGAGCTTGAGCTTGGGGGCTGTGTCGCGACAGCAGCTCGACGTCAGCGTTCATGTATTACGGTTAGCATTCCGCGACGTCGGGACGCCTCCCCCCTCCCGTCGCCCATGCTCCGGTGTTCCGGATCGGAGGTATAACGCGACGTCCGACAGCGGCGGTGATCATGCATCTCCTTCGTGACGTGACGTATGTTAACCAAGGGCTGGGGTCCGCAGGGCCGATGTTACGCCGAACCCGGGCTGCACAAACAAGTGCGACAGATAACGCAACTGCGCACGCCTTGATCCATTCTCTGAACCATCAACACCATCACGACCCATATCCGTCTCCGGGTGTCTTAAGCAATTCACCCCATTTCACTTCATTGAATCTCTCAAGCTCTTAGGCCAGAGCGAATTGCAGCCCAGCTACAACCACTAGCGACACCTGTGCACCTATCAAATTTAAGACGCTTCGATGGCAAACATGTCCTCCCTCGGCCTCAACTTCCCTCTCTCCTCCCGCATCTTCGCTGCCAAATTCCTCGCGCTCTTTGGCTCAGGGATCATCACCGGTACATTCCCTCCTCCACCAACTCCCTTCAACCTTCTTCACTCGCACTGACCCCCTCGCCTCCCTCCCCCCCTCTCCCTTCAACAGGCGGCATCTTCTCCCTCAGCTTCTTCTCCACTCCCGCCCTCCTACTCGCCCCCTCCTCCACCTCGCAGCCTCAATGGTCCTACATCTATACCCTCGGCAAACGCACCATGCCCGTCCTTGCCCTTGCCACTTCTTCCCTCTACATCTACCTCTCCCGTGTCCCACACACGTATGCATCCCTTCCGCCCTCCATCGCCTGGCGCACCAAACCGGCCCTCTACCTCGCCTCTGCGGCCCTCACCGTCTCCATCGTCCCTTACACAATCCTCTTCATGCGCTCTAACATCACCTCGCTCGAGCGCGCCGGTGAGCTCCTTCAACTGGCCCGCGCCCGGCGCGCAAGCGACGGAGATGTCGCTGGGACGGCGCAGGAACGGGAGATTGAGATTGTACTGGGAGGGGAGGATGGCAAGCCAGGTGAACGGAAGAGTGTCAAGGGATTGATTGATACTTGGGGAACACTCAACTTGGGGAGGGCGGTACTGACGGGAATGGGGTTTGGAGTGGGGCTGTGGGCAACTTTGTTGTGAGTGAGAAGCTGGCGGAGTCGAGTGAAGGAATCAAGTGGATAGCGCATTAGGTGATGGGGATAAGTGGCGAATGCATCATGAAGGGGGACACGAGATGATACCTTAAAAAACTGAATGACCGGTAAACATCAGTATGTTTCGACAAGATCCAGTACGTTATAGTATTTGCAAAAAGTCACCAAATTGCCGGAAAAAGTATTCAAACAAGTATATAAATGCATAATCATATATATTTTTTAGATAAATATATCCAACGCTTTACTCAACCCAGCTAGTGTTTTAATTACTACCAGGATGAAGTGTAACATGCACTAAATGCAGATCATATTTTGTACAAGATACGTATATATATTGACTCAATGTTACAACATGCAAAACACCGAAAACTGTAGGCTTTTCATAATCCTTAGACCTAATATATTCCGCAGAGTAACACCACATCCTCGCAAGACAAGAGAAAATTCAAAGATGAGAAGCCATGAAAATTATTCGGTGCCACTATTTCGAACAAAAATGCAAACACGCTTTTTCCAAACAAAGCTCAACTCAATTTCGAAAATTAGCACAATTCCTAATCAGCATACTGTTAACATCTGTCAGCCCATCCCAATCTCCTTGCCCTTGCCTTTGAATACAATTGCATAAACAAAGCAGAAAACCATCCCAATTGCCAAATGTCGTTTCATATATACAATCCACAATTCACAATCCATAAACCATAAACCACAAAAGCCACAAGATGTAACGAAAACATACAAAGCAAAAAAAATCCCAGCCCCAATGTGTCTGCAACACAAATTGATCAATGTCAAGTGCCTCCACCCCATTCCATCTCTCAATTCTCCGTCCTCGTTCGCCACTATCCATCCACATCCCAGTATATCCACCCCAAGGGCACGACAATCGGTAAATTAAAAATTGTAGCAAAAAAGAAACGAAACAAATAAAACTACTAGCTCATGCAAAAACTATTGGTAAGTGAAACAAAACTCACGTTAACCGCTCTAACTAAAAACACAAGATAATTTGCGCATCTCTGTGACATTGCAAAATACAGATAAAACCGAGGGGGAAAAAAATAGAAAAGCGTTCAGAACACATTTCCCAACGAGAGAAGAAAATCAAAAACTGAGTTGCATGTCCAAAGCTCGTCATGCCGTGAATTGGAAAGTCGCACAAAACACAACAAATCCAAGCGCCACAAACGGTTAAGTTATATTACAGCGCACTACGCTCCAATAACCCCAGGCACCGGGGGCATCCACATGTTAATCGCAAAGCTGGAGTCGTCGGAGCCCTTATCATCCTGCTTGCGCTCCTGTGGCGAGGGCTCTGCCGACTGCTGGCCCTGTGGCAAAGCTTGCTGCTGTCCAGGTGCTCCACCGTAGTGCATAGGTGTATTTGATACAGGGTGAGGTGGTGGCGGCCCCTGATAAATCTGCCGCCCATGACGCTCCTCAAATGAGTGCTGCCCTATTTGATGTTGATATTGATCAAAGCGAATTCTCTTTGGTGATCCGGCACTGCCTATGGCCCTAGCCGCCTCCATAGTTTCTCCAAGCCCATCTCCGCTACCTTTGCTTTTCCGCTTTCGCTTCCCCAAGTCTACCTGCCCGACCGCCAACGCCTTGAACTCATCCTCCTTAGTAGGCTTTGCTATGTCCATCCCTGTAATCGGCTTTTTGTACGTCTTTCCACGAGTAGATTTTGGCTTCTCGATCCCGTTGCCCTGTATAACAGGTCCATGTGGTGGCATAGCAGGCCCCTGCCCTGGCATAGTTACTGGCATGAAGTTGACCAGGTTAGAGATCGTGGGATGAATTTGATGAGGAGGTGATACCGGAAACGGTACGGGGGTATCAACAGGAGGCTTAATAAATGGTGTCAACGCAGGCACAATTGGAGGCAGGGGTTGAATTTCCGTATTCTGGGGTGGTGGATGCCCGTAAGTGCCATGGGCCCATTCATGTGCTGATTGCAGTTGACTTGCAGCTGCGCTGTCTGCTGTATGGAAAGTAGGTGCAACAGGTGTTATCGGCGTGCTTCCCACACTTGTAGACCCTGGAGTACCCCTTCGAGGAGTATCCCGAGACATGAATGTTTCCTCCCTCAAAGGGCTGTTTGCAGACTCTGATTTGCCTTGCTTTGGCCCTTTCTTCAACATCCAATTATCTGGTGTGATAGTAGGAAGGAAAGTGGATTGCCCTGCGCCTTTTCCGGCCACATTGCCTTTCCCACCTCCGCGTCGTGCCTTAGGTGCAGTCACGACTGGTGCTTGGGGAATTGAAGGGGTGGGTTTCGGAAGTGGATTGGGGGTTGGAGAACCCATAACCTGCTGTGGCACTGTCATATCCATAACAAAATCGAGCTGCACATTCGAAACAGGTGGCGGGGCAACAGATACCCGTGGCTCTTCTGGAGTAGGAGCCCGATCTTGCATCTGCACCTGGATAGGCGCATTCCCAATTACCTTACCACTTGCATAGGTTTTGTACGGAGTAGAATCATTGTTGACACCTAGTGTTTTCACTGTCAGAAAGTAGTTTGCGAATATATACAGTTTAGTAAATTACTTACCAGAATTTATGAACTCCCCTCTTCTGGCTCTACGACTAGCATTGCCGAAAAACTGTCTCGGTGCAGCCGTAGGGAGCGCTGGTGCAATTGGGGGTGCTGGCGCCGGTGTTGAGGCCACGCGACTTGACATAAATTGCAAAGGCGGCTGAGACTGGGAAGCAGATGCTGTAGCTGCTGGTGGTAGAATGGTAAACGGAGCTGGCGGAGAATTCGTGGAAATAATATTCTGTATTTTGAGTGCACTCTGTGTGCCCAGTGCCGCATTTCCGTAAAACGAGCTTGGGGCAGTCGGCGTTACCGCGTCGAGTACTGAAGAAGTTTGCTTCGGGCCTTGTTTGACACTCTCAATATCCTTAATCCGCTCCTTTTGTTCCTTTTGCTCCTTTTGCTCCTTTTGCTCCTTTTGCTCCTTTTGCTCCTTTTGCTCCTTTTGCTCCTTTTGCTCCTTTTGCTCCTTTTGCTCCTTTTGCTCCTTTTGCTCCTTTTGCTCCTTTTCCTCCTTTTGCTCCCTTTGCTCCTTTTGCTCCCTTTGTTCTCTTTGCTCCCTTTGCTCCCTTTGCTCCCTTTGCTCCCTTTGCTCCCTTTGCTCCTTTTGCTCCCTGTTCTCTTCAGCAGCAGCTTGTTTCTTCTCCTGCTGAGCTAATGTCGGCGAGAGAAGAATCTGGTCGGCTCGCGCCGATCCACCGCTACTCAGTCTGAGCTTCAAGATCTCCCGCCTCTTATTTGCCAGCGACGGCTTCTGACCATGCTGCTCCGAAGCCGATTCAGTTGTGGGTGTAACCTGATTAGCTGACTCCAGCGTTTCGACGACCTTCTGTTGCCTTACCCGCCCAGATAGTCGCCGTTTTGCATCCTGGATAGCTAATTTAGGAGGAGCTTCCTTTGGTGATTCCACTTTGAATTCAGGAGGGGGTGCTGGTGCAGGTGTCGCTTTTGCCTGTGCTGAGCCAGGCTTTCTACCTCGCTTTTTTGGAAGTGAGGGAGGAGGAGGGGGCGAAGCGACTACGGGGACTTCAGGCGTAACCTCTCTTGTCTCAGGGGTAGGAGTGGGAGTCGGCTCAGGTTTGTTTCGTCCATTGTAGCCTCTTGGATTTCTGATGAATTTGCCCCTCCTCGCTGGTGACGCGTGTGGTGTGGCATCCAAACTTCCATCTCTACTAGGCTGCGCAGATGTCAGAGCACTATCCGTACCATTATTAGCTGCAACTTTGGGTGGCCTTCCGGGGCCCCTGGTTCCGGGGGGTTTTGGTGCAGCTTGTACTGGAGCAGGGCCTCTACGCTTCCTCCCATGCAAGAATTCCCCTGCTACCACACTTTCCCGATTTCGTGCTCTTCCTCGAAGTTCCCTACCGCCTACATAGACCGAATCTGTGCGCTGTGCGTCTGGATCTTGCCTCCCACGCTTTCTTGGATCAGGGTCGTACTTATAGTTGTACAAGTCTGCCTCTTTCTTGTCTTCGAAAACTACATGAGTATCCAATGGCCGCAAACGCTTTGGCATTCTATGTTCTCTGGCAGCAAGTTCCTCTTCCAATTCCAAATACTCCTGCTGAAGTTGATGCATAACAGCGACTATATTCTCCTGTTCCGCAAATGCGTGGGCATAGCTGCGTTTAAATCCATCTTGAAACCTTGTTTGGAAAACTGATACTGGAGTATTGGTCATGAAATAGGCACTGTCAGGGAGAGGATTGGTGGTGTCCATATCGTATTCTTCAGGATCGTATTGATAAGCGTCCGGTAAACTGTTATCTGAATCAGAATGAGCGTCCCTCTCGCCTGTGAGCTGCCTAAATATGTCACGGGTGTTGGGCAACAATTCATGTGCATCAATCTCCCTTAGCAAATTCTTGTATTCGGTAGCAGTCTGCGGAAGCTTCGATGAAGGTCTTGAGAAGCTGGACTGTAAAGTGGATCTCGATGCGCTCTCCGAAGGCGCATCAACTGGCTTAGGTTGAGGCGGGGCTGTATGCTGAGGATTGGAAGGATTTTGGAAATATGTACCATCCGATAACCTAACTCGGAGGTTAATTCGCTTGGGAACGCCTTCTACTGCCTTAGCGGCCGCAGCGGGTGGGCTGTGTTTTGTATTGCGATTTCTCCCTCTGGACTTTGGACCTTCCGAGGATCCTTTCTTGTTCCGACATTCCTCAACATGTTCCGCAACCACATTTTGGACGTTCTACAGAATGTCAACAACCGGCCCCAGCTTTAAGCCGATGTCGTACTCACCTGCGTACTCTCCATTGCAGCTAATGCCAAATCTGTGAAATGTTCGTCACAAACAGGGCACTTATCATACTGTACTCCCTCCCAATCCCCCAGATTGACGATGTTGTCCGGAAAGGCTCGCGGCCGTTCTAGATCATTGGAATTTGGTATAGTGTCATCGCTACCACTAATATAATTAGCTACATAATCGAACGCATTATCCGGTGCAACTTACGATTCACTTGGTGCATCCTCCCAGACGCTGCCAAAAATAGAATAGGTTCTTGAGGGTAATACTTCCTTTCGAGGTTCTGTAAACGATTTGCTTCTAGCACCTTCCACAAGCTCTGCCGCACGCAATAAGTCCAAGAGTCCTGAACCATCATGCAATGACCCCAGCATTCCGGCATCGTACTCCTCAATTGATGACCCATCAACCCCACTACCGTCGAGATCTGGAGGCAACCCGACATCCTCGTTTACTTCAGGTTCCGTAAGAGCGTTACTACCTTCAAGGGAACGCTCAGGGTTTTCTTCACCAATGTCCCGTTTACTGTCATCTGGTTCTCGATCAGGATCGTGGATGGGAACGTCTAGGTCACGTGTTGGTTCGTCAGCCTCTCCAAGCCCAGCAGGTCTCTCGGTGTCCGGCATATTATCAGTGCTCTTTTTCTGAAGGCTTAAAGCATGTGGAAATGGTTCTTTCAATAGTGGCGTCCAGTCTTGATCATCGATAGTTTTTGGAACTTTTGCTTTCTTAGCTACCGACGCCCTGAGGGCATTTGCCCGCCGTGAGCGCCGCCTTCGGCTTTTCACGCCACAAGATGTGGTTCCATCCTCTTCATTACCAGACTCATCTGAAAGTATCAATCCTGGAGATGCAGAGTAGATTGAGATATGATCGTCGTCTTCAGAATTCGCATTTTCTGCCCCTAAATCATCGACCGGTTTTGGTGGAGGCGTGGGCTCCTTCGCAACACTCTCCTTTTGACCCTCTTCTGTCTTTTGTTCCAGCTGCCGTTGCTCCTCCTCTTCCTTAGCAGTGACAGTAGGAACCTCCTCAGCACCAGAAGCCTCAGAAGCCTCTTTCTGCTTCGCTTCCATTTCTTCCTCTTCAGTACCCTGGACTTGTGCCTCTGCAGAAGTATCAACGGCTTTCTCTGCAGTCTCCTCCTGTAGAGCCTCATCCGCCTTATGATCATATTCAGTAATCGATGCATCCTCATACCGCCCCTCCATATCTTCCATGAGTTCATCACCATCATCGCTTTGTCCCTGAGGTGCGGAGGAATCAAGATTGTCGTCTGTAGGCAGAGTTTGTGTTGCTGGAGCCTCGACATGGGGGGTCTGTGATAACTTTGGAGACGCTCCTTCTAGAGCCTTAGACTTCGGTTCTTCCGACAATTTCCCTTCCGGTCGATTGTCCTCTACCTCAATATATCCAACAGTAATTTCAGCGCCCGTTGGATGTGGTGCTTCCTCTGGCGAGACCTTTATTTCAGACTGCGATATCTCTGCAATCTTGTCGCTGTCATTGACCATTCCAACTGCGGTCTGTTCCAGCAGCTGTTCAGAGTGCCCTTTGCCTTTCTGCTCATCCTCCACCTCATTAGTTGCCGTCAACGATAATCCCTGAAGCCGTGCAACTTCTGCACCTTCTGCAAGCTCCGATAATAATGTCTCTGATTGGGTTTCTCGTTCTTTAACCGGTGTTTGTTGTTCGACGCTCATACCCTGTTGCGATTCAGATGCAATTGTCGTATTCTCACGCATACTTGAGCCCTCTGCTTCATTGCCGTTCAAAGCTTCCGAAATATGTTGCGGCTGCTCATCGAATTGACAATCGGTAACAGGCATTCGAGAGTTATTGACGCTTTTGTCGGGATGTCTTTTATCTGCATCTACTCCACTTATGTGCCCACCTGGTGCAGTATCCTTCTCAACCCGGTGATCCTCCGCATCAACTTGGTATTTGGTATTTGACTGTAATTCTTCCGGCTGATTCGCTTCTCCTGCTTCCCCTTGCTCCTTTTTCTTTTCTATCATTGCGCCCTTGTCCCCATCAATCTCGTCAATCTCCTCAATACTCTCCTCAGTCACGTCCTCTTCAACTTCCAGCCCTTCAACAACAATATCCAAGTCCTCTTCGGAAGACAACCCTTCCTGAATTTCCGACTCCACAATCTCGTCTGGTTGAATGAGACCCTCACCATATACAACTTCAGTCGTAATTTCAATCTCACCAAAATCTTTACCAGCATCATCTCCTTCATCCCCTTTTCCTTCAACCATATGCCCCTCTACCTCCAACTCTGGAGCATCCAGATTCTCTTCTGTGTTTATCTTTTCCTCTATACCCTGTTCCCTTTGTAACGCTGGTAGTGGGTTCTCCATAATCTCTTCAACATTCCGAGTTGGTGAGAGAGCATGGACCTCCGTCTCCGCTTCCTCCGGAGTCTTAGTGACTGGTGGTACTGACAAATCTGATTGAGGCTCTAGCTCACGATGCTCATACTCAGACATAATGTGCTCCGTTAGATTATCAATCTCAGACACCTGATCTCTTGATGTATCTGAAATTTCTGCTGTATTCACGGTCGCCGTCTCTTCTATATTCACAGATGAGGTATGCATGGTGGTTTCCACATTCACTTCCGGGTGGTTGACTTCAGTCACTTTTGTATCCACCTCTGATGTCCTGGTACTCCTATCTTCATCAACTTCCATGTGATCCTCCCGCGGTTGCTCATTTCCAACATGATCAGATTTAGGACCTAGGGCAGCAGGTAACGATACCTCCGTAGGCTTATCGGCTATCACATCACCCCCTTCGGTAACAATGTCGGCTTGCTTCATAACATCTACAACATCTGCAAGCGATGTATTCTCAGTATTATAGATATCTATATTCGATTGTGAGTCGTTCCGGGTCTGTGTAACTTTATCTGTCTGTTCAATATCGTGCATTGCGGCATCTTCATCTTTATCATCAATCAAGGTCTTTTTCATCTCCAGATCCGTGGAATCTGGTATTGCAGTCTGAACAGATTGATCATTCTTATGCGGACCAAGATTCTCCTCTAAATCATCATCTACAAGCATTTTTCGCCTCTTGGGGGGAGGCTGGCCCCCCATCTCCTCGTCAATTGGTACGACATCAGGTATTGATGAAGGGTGATGCGCATTAACTGAGGGTGAAGACGAGTCAAGTTCAGACAGCTCAGCGTCATAATCCCGATCAGATTCATCCGAGTCAATTTTAAAGGGTGTGATGGGCTTTTGTTCCTCCTTGCCCTTGTCTTGGCTTGGCTTAACTGCTCCCGTAGTTTCAGACTCGTTCTCAACCTTCGAATCCTCAGTTGCCTTGGTGTGGCGCTTGACCTTCCTCGGGCCCCAGCCAAGGTTACCCCGATTCCCTCTTCGCTCTTCGACCTCACTGTCTGTTTCCCAGGTCTTGAGCCCAGGTGGTGGGGAGATTGGTGGCAGTTTCTTGTACCCATAAAATAATCCCTTTTTGTGGCTTGCTGGAAATTCCTCTTCCGAGCTCGTCATCGTCTCCTCCGGTAGTTTGATATTGCTCTTTGGCTGCACCTCCTCCTTCTCAAGATCCATCTTTTCTGCCGGCTGTTTCCTCCTTTGTGATTTACTGGATGAGGCCGAGGAGCCTCGTCTTCTCCTGCTTGAGCTTGGTTTTGAAGCAGTGGTCCCCTTTCGTTTCGTCGGTGTTGTGATTACGGAGTCATGAATCAGGCTTTTCGGAAACGTGGTACGCCGGCTGGAGCGACGTATCGATTCACCCGCTGGGGCAGTAGCTTCGGACTGTTGGCTTTCGGGCTGTGGTGGTTGTGCGCCAGACACTGTCTCAGCTGGTCCCGCTCCGGAATCTGGCGCAGTTGCTTGTGCGGAATTGCCACGCGTGCGAGAGGATGAAGGCGTAACTGGTGGTGGTGCGGTAGGTGTAGCTGTGGGTGGAGTTACTGGAGGGTCGGGGAGTAGAGACTTTTTGGATCGCATGGTGCTATGTATCATACGCTTGCGAGATGCTGTACGCAGCCTCTGGTGTCCAGGAGGTGAAGCTGTTAGTAACGTATGCAGTCCGGAGATGCCATGTGACAAGCGATATACTGTTCTATTGCAGCGCAATATGGGTGTGGCGGAAAAAAAAGGAAAAAGAAGAAGAAGGAATAGGGAAGAAAAAATAAAAATTAGAAAATAAAAGTAAAATACGAAAAAAGGAATTTGTAAGGAAGCGAGTGTCCGAATACGGAAGGGGGGGGGGGGGGGGGGAGTGGGAAGCGACCACCGTATCGGTGGCAGAAATTAAAAGGGCAGCGGGTTCCAAGACGCTCTGAGCAGAAGGAAGAGAGGGAGGGAGGAAGAGCGAAGGGAGGGAAGGGAACGGCGTGCTAAGCGGCGGCAGCTATGCAAGGACAAATGGGGAGGGGGTGCAGAGACAGGAGGGCGAGCAAGAGGCGGGCGGCGCAGCGGTATCAGGAAATATCGTGCTCAGCAGAGCGAGCCTGTGCGACGCCGTGGAGCGCGGGGAGACGCCCCAGCACCGGTTGGGCAGCGGACGGAGCAGGCAGAGCAGACAAGGGAGGTTTGGCTGGAGTCGACTTACTCGAAAATGGTTTGTTCCTAAGGAGGAAGGAATAACTTACGTGGTTGCTGCCGGGGTTGGCGCAACCAGCTCCGGGCACAACGACGTGCACGGCGGAAAATTTGTCTGATGCTCTGCGGGCCCACCCGGGGCACGAGCGGTGCTAGGAAGAGCAACGGAGGGAGAAGGATGCTCACAGTGATGAACGAGCGAAAATGCCTCTTGCGCGCGGCCCGTGTCGACGGCGGCGGGCGTGGAGAGGGCTCAAGAGGCGCGAGCAGACGATATGGCGGTCCTAGCAGTATTGACGAACGACCAGGAGGGAAGGGCAGACCTGTAAGACTGCTTGCAACAGCAAGTGTGAAGGTATTAATAAGGCAAGAATGTAAATGTAGGCCGAATTAAATTGCTGCGCGGCGCTGTGATGAATGAACAGACTCCAGAAGGGTTAGCCTTGGTTTTCTTTTCCACCTGCTCAGTATGCCACTGATGTGTGGCCGTTGTCCTGTCTTCGTGGAGTGCAGCAGACGCTTTCTGGGCGGTGGTGGCGGCGTTTTTTTGGCAGTTGCTTGATAATGCGCCAGACGCTATTGTATAAGTTAATCCGGTGCGGGTGGAGAAGGAAGAATAGTGAAAGGCTTAAAAAGAAAGGAGAGGGTCAGGGCAACAAATGTGGGCGTATTGGACAGCAGGAGCTGAAGACAGAGATGTTGTCAAGCTGAAGCTGGCAATGGAATAGAACAAGCGCAGCTCAGTATGCGACTGGCAGTCAGTCTGGCTGTGCTGAGATAGTCCCACTTGTTGCAGGCTGTCCGTTAACAGCAATAGCTGTGCCTCAAGCAGGCAAGGCTAGCTTCTCGGCCCCTTTAGTCAGATTGCCCACAGCAACGATCCTGAGAGGCGTAGGTCGTTGAAAAGAGGTTGTGGGTGTCGGTGAAAATACTCACCAGCAGCGCGAAGGAGGGTGTCGAATATGATTTGATATCTAGAGTGTATGGTGAGTGTGTGAGTCGAATGAGGCAAACGCTAGTCTTGCTTCTCGCATGTGGGGTCAAGTAACATATTCCATATGGCGTCTATCAGGATCGTAGAATGCCGGAAAATGGCACCAGAAATCGACGCTGGTGCATGCGTGCAGACGCACTTGAGCTCGGAAGATGTAGGAGGAGAGGGGAACAGGAGGCTTAAAAGATATTGAGAGTGCGAAGGGCTTGTTTGGGAGATAGTGGGATAATGGGAACAATACCTACGTAAACGCTGCTATGTGTGTCCCTATGACCGCACCAGAGGCGCACTTGCGAGCACAATAATATCAATAAAGAGGCAAATGCCTATGGAGCTACAGAGCACTTTCAAGTATATCCGAATTATATCAGGTTCTAGGCTGCCGCTGTAGATACTACTCCGGAGGTGACCCAGTTGTGGTACTGTTGATCGTTGTGTTGGTGATGGGGCTAAATGATGTAGACAGTGATGATGATTAGGTTATAATGTGATAGCGTGGACCAAGATAGTAAAACTGCCTCTCTGGCCCTGGAGGCTGTCGTGCAGTAGGCGTTGTTGACGATCCTGTGTGGCCCCTCAACCTAGATACATTTCATAATGGGAACCTGTCAAAGCCATGAGAGGGCAAAAAAGGTTATATGTCATGTCACTGCTGCGCCGTGTATGGGTGCCTATACGGCTGCCAGTGGATGCTCCCAGTCAAACCGAGCATCATACTACTGGTACGCGGTCTTTAGAGGAGGAAGAAATCCGCACGAAATATCCTTCAGCCATTTGCTGTTAGTAAGTACTTAACAGTTCCTTTATCCATGGCCACAGCCAGACCACTACTTATATCAGGGAGTAAGTCCAACTACACCCACAGGTCATACGACTATGAGTATGCGCATGCGTTTACATTATATCAGCTTTTTGTGCCTTCGAAACTCTTGAACCGTCTCAGTCAGCTATAGAACAGTAGTGCCATGCCAGTAGTGAAATATAAGCAACCCCGCAGCGAACATGTTTGCTCGCATTCTGTTTGATACTATAACCTCGTTGATCAGGCAACATTACAATTGCGTTGTGATCACCTATGGCTACAAGCAGGATTAACAGGGCCACCGGATTGAGCAAGCCTAACCTCCAAACAACCCATCAGCGATGTAGAGTACTTAGTGGGAAACCCTCGACGCGACTTTGCAGTATTTGGAGTAATGACGACGAACACAATGGCCACTAATGACGGGCTAGGAAAAGTTGACGAATGATGAGGATTCAGCAACGTCTGATTCGATCGTGAAATTTCCGGTGATTATGTGCGACGATTCAATGGACCAGCCAGAGCTGGATCTAACTGAGAGCTGAAGCCATCAAAACCATAGTATTGTACCAAGACCGTACCCTCTGAAAAATTTAGGACATTGCCTGCAGAATCAAGATTTGACGGACTGAAGATCATCACCGAGGTCTTCATGCACAACGACTATTACATATTCAAGTTACCCGTAGCCTTAGATATAGTGCCACTGCAAGTCCCAGTATACCATGATTGTGTAAGAAGGCAATTCATGAGATTGGAATGCCTTCATGTGGCAGGACACAAAATCCGTAAATATAGCAGTGCGTATGAACGGTTCCAGACTATGTACGAGGCTGACCCCGTGTCGTATTGACCATATTCCCAATTTTGAAGTTATAGTCATCAGTTAAAAACAACCAGACTTGGTTAAAAAGGAGAACATGTAACTTAACGTCCAGGGCTTGCGTCCAGAAATGGAATTATAATATGCAACTATAATAATAATCTACCTAAAACTACAGAGGTTTGTACTTGATTGGCTAGTGAGGTTTGTACTAGTACCCTTCCATACCAGTCAGCTTAATTACATGTAACATGACTTGTACACGATACTGTGCGCTTGATTAGCGGTAAAAAGGCCACAGTGTATTATGTTTTGGGCTATAGAGTAGACCGCTGACTAAGTCTGGTTACAAGACTAGAGGTAGTTTCTTTCGATTGACTATCCTGACCGTAGTATGAATTGACTAGCGTCTCAGAAAGTCAATTTAGTCAACCCCAGATATCTACCTTGTAGCAATCTCGAGCTAGTAGTCTGCAATATACAAGCGAACTATATCTAGTAGAAGATGTTTCTTTCTCTCACATAAGTACCTTACATTGAATCAAAATACTGGAAGTGAAATCTAACATTGTACTTCAACTAAATGGTGTAGTCTCGTCTAAGATGGTGCGATGGGTACATAGAATACAAGGCTTATACTTCTATGCAAGCCAATATTCCCTAAGTAGACTCGGATCCCTGTAGTCGAATCAGCTATTCAAATTGTGCAACCTTTGAACTTCAAGTTAATGCAATAAACGTTCCCCAGAGCGCAACGAACCCAAGTATACAGACACTGAGCAAAAAGTCTTGGTGAAAGCGATCTGAGCGCACGCGGTGGCAGGGTCCATGTGAACAAAAATTGAAATATCTCAACCATCACTAAACCCGATTAATGTATAACTTGAACAGGTGGTAGTATTCAGGGTATGGAAAAGGCTACAGTGCAGGAAGAGACTATAGGACAATGGTCAATAGTGTAGCATTGCAAGAAACCACTTGGTTACTGGAGACTGCATACAAAAACCACTACATTTTGAACACTATACACTGCTATTATTATAATTAGATACATAGAGGTGATTTTTTAACAGATAATACCTGAAATCTTATAATTCCAGTGGTAGAACTGCATTTAGCGCACTGGGGTTGGTGAGCAAAAGTTGCAAACCTTGAAAATGCCAAGACCATTGAGTCCCCATACAAATTGGTATATAAAAATTAATAGCTCTCCACAGAACCCATAACATCATGGAAAAAATAGTAAAAATAATGAAATAGGATTGAATCAGGACGTATTTTCAAATCAGAGCATATCAGGGACAAAAAGGTTTTCTTCATGGAGAGCCAATCTATTATGCAGTATATATTTTGAACCAAATCACTAGAATTTATGCCTTCATTAACAATATATATATTTGACTGCAGTTATTGTCATGGCTCCTACCTGTGCTACATGATACTATGAGCAAAGCTCTACAAACCGCAGGTGCAAGTTTCGTAATTGCGCGTTGGTTCTGGAGATATTATGAGCGCGCAAGCATGCATTCGGAGGTGCCAAGAAAAGTGGTGTCACCAAGACTTTTGCTCAGTGTGACTGTACTACACATACTGATCCTCGTCTGGTAATATATAGGACGAGATCCAAGAATATGTGGGCATGCAGCAGGCTCGAGATTTGGCATACGGATAAATGGCACGACAGAATAGCAATCGCATACCTCGTATGCGTTTTCGGATCGAACAGAAACTCAAGCTTACAATTCCATATACAATTTAAGATATTTACTCCACGATATATCACATAGTTTTCTGGGTAAGCCTTTACTTTGCTTTGCCTTACGCTAGTAGGACTAGTTTAGCAGCATGGATTATGCCCAGGGATAAAATCAAAGGTTGAATTCACCCACAGAAAGTGACTACTGTAAACCTTACGGAAAGTGCCATTAGGTTAACATAGGGTCATACATTGTGCAACCGCGAGGTTTGCTATGGTTGATGCATCGCGTTTCGTAATCCAACATGGACTAGTAGTATGCATTGACTTCTTGATGATCACCGCTGATGCGACTTGTGGTCTGAAGTCTCGTATGTGTACTCAAAAGACGAGGAGGTTCGTGATTTGAATCACTTTACTGCGGCTGGTAGAGGAAAGTCGCTTTTTCACCGTGTTGCACCTTGTGAAGGACTTCATACTAGTATCTACAAGAGCACTGAAACTCTGCACGAGATTATAGCGAAACTACTAGAAGATTGTTCTTGTTCCTAGACACACAAAATGTACGAGTACGGAGCAGAAAGCACAAACTGGAGCCCTGTAGAGTGTCTGGCCCCGTAGAAAATCCTGGCTGCGCCAATTCGAGGGGTTAAGCAGCCGAGACTAGCCCTACCTACAGTACCGCAGATCAATTCTCAGCATGCCTAATTCAGCAATCTCTCACATTAGTCTCGTGCCAAGCCTCCTCGATGGCGACTTTGGAAATATTTTTCATTTTTGTGTGGTAGTCTATGGCTGAGTCTGAGAATGAGAACATGTATCTGGGCCCCCAGCAATATTTTAGCACCATAATGATTATTTCTAAGACATCACTTCTTACATTAGGTAGGTAGCAAATAAGTTAAATGTATGATTCAAAGCACACCCTTACTTGTATATACCATCTGGTCACTGCTACATGTATATTCAAGCTTCTGTGAAACTGACACGGGATGTATGCACACTTTCAAGCATGGAACAGCCAAACTTTCAATGCTTACAAAATGGGTCAGCTCTTATTGGCCCAGAGCATTCGAAACTACCAAACATTCCAGCCTTCGCTAGAATAACAGCGATGTGTCGTACCCGGTCTAAACAGCCGTGCAAGAACAAATGATAGCAATGCAGGCAGCAATATAACAAACAATAAATGGCAGTAATGCAAGCAGCAATGCAAGAACAAATGACAAGTAACTAAGAAATCTCAATGCTTGAACTATTGATCTTCTCAAGTTCTTAAGATTTATCTAAGTGTTACAAAAGCTCGAAATAGCGAAATAAACAACCTTGCAAGATATGGAAATGTAGTCTGGTTGCACTACCCCTCGTAGAGATAGAAATGGTAGAATCTACGGTCCTTATTTGGAAGTCGAGCCGCTTTGAACGCCCAGAGATATTAGTCAGCTCGGAAGTGTGTACTATAATCAGTTGTATTTCCAGTTGTATGCAGGTCAATAATCTTGAAACAGATACGAAGATAAATCGCCTCCTCAAAGCTTTAGGATTGCTACAGGAAGGAATCCTAGATGAAAAGAAACACAAATTCCGTGTTTATATTGGACTAGCAGTCATTGCTTAGGATTTATCATGCGGTGTTGTATTGGTCTTTCGTAGGTGAGTTTGCAATCATCAACACTATTAGTCAGTAACTGCTGATATGAAGTTCTAGCATTGAAATGGATTGTAGAGCTATTTGTTCATTGATTGGAGGGAGGAAAAGAGATGGATGAGGGAATTCTTGGTGGTGGTGGACTGCGTTGAGTAATGGTGAGGGTATTGTAGAGAAGGACATGGTCATAAGAGGATAATTGGTGGAGGACGGTAGATTTTATTATGTTTGGTAAAAAGTTGGGGTCCTTGTAGATAGCTAGAAATAAAAGGTTTGTGATGTATTTTTTACTCTGTTTATCTGCGAGTCCGCGGAGACGTAGCCCCTCCCAGCTATGTAAGGAATGGCTTTGAGTGAGCGCTAAGCATTTTTGAGCGCGAAGGTTCCATCACTCAGCGCAGAGTGCGGCAGCGTCTTGGCACTTCTCAATGCGGGAGCTGGGGAAGCTTAGCTCTCCTCTGAAACAAGTGCATCAAACAATTGCACTCCCCCGACACCGCTATCTTCAACAACCCTCTCGCCAGTCCCAGAAGGCACGTCCTCGCCATGTCCATGCCTGATGACCTTAATGCCCTCTTCGAAGGCATCGACGCCACCCTCTCCCCTGCCTCCAAGCCTAAACCTTCCCAGGGCACTACCCCCGCTCCTGTCAGTACCACCACCCCCTCAACCACAACTACTAACCCCACTGGTGCCACCACAACCAAATCCGAAAAGGATATCCTCGCCGAGCTGGACCTTTTGACCGCTGACCGCCCCGTCACGACCTCTCGCCCATCCACCCCCCGCAACACAGTCCGCAGGTCCTTTGAGGGCCGCCGCCCCGGCATCAACACCTCAGATACCCCACGTCGTTCCGGGGAAGGCTATGGTATTGGCACTGGCATCGTCCGCAGGGATTCCAATGACGTCTCTGCCTCAAAGCTGCAAACTCCCGTTGACTCTCGCCCTCCCACATTCGCTATCACTCCCCCACCTCTGAATTCCCCTCTAAACCTACCTCGGAGTCCTCCAAACCCACTACCTCTACTCCCGCTTCCCCGGGCAGTGGTAGCGGCTGGTGGGGCGGCCTCTGGAATACCGCTTCTACGGCTATCAAAACCGCTGAAGGCGTCTACAAAGACCTGCAGGCCTCCGATGAACCCCGTAAATGGACGACCCACGTCCTCCACAATGTTTCCACCGTCCAACAGAAAATTGGCGGTGAATTACGCTCTCGCGCTCTACCCACCTTATCCAACCTGCTCCACACCATTGCGCCCCCTATTGCATCCCATGAGCAGCTGAGAATACATATTACACACGATATTGCCAATTATCCGTCCATCGATACAATCGTGTACGGCGTCTTTGACCGTGTGATGCAGCAGGTCGAAGGAGGCGACTTACTCGTCGTCCAGCGCGGCAGGGAATCGAAGCCCAGGTCTTCGCTTGGCTCCGGGTGGGCCTCGGGGCCATGGTATAAGGGGTCCGAACCCCGTGCGCTGAACCCTTGCTTCGGCGGTATAGAAGAAGGGTGCAAGCTCGCACGGGCAGCAGCCGAGTCCTACGCGCACGAGTTCCTACAAAAGCAACAAGACTCTGACAGGCAACCGTTAAACCCACAAAACCCCACACGCAAATCGGACATATTCCTCGCGATACAGCCTACTACCCACCCCGCACCATCATACCTCCTCCCTTCACCCCCTACCGCAGAGCCATCTCAGATATCGGACCCCGACGAAACTCCTGACCAGCTCACGACGTTCGCGCTGCACCTTCTCGATCCAATCCACCAGATCTCGTTCTCAACCATCTCGCAGAGCGTGCCTGCCAAGTGGCTGGAGTGGATCGACTCACCCTATGTGCCGGACGATATTGCGGAGATTCTGAACGCAGGAGGAGTGGATCCGAGGGAGTGGGTTGTGGAGTGGGTCGAAGAGACGCTGGGGCTTGCGGTGGGCATCGTTGCACAGAGGTATGTGGCGAAGAGGATGAATGTGGGGGAAGGGTATACGCCGGGCGGGAAGGGGAAGGAGAGAGAAGGGGGAGGGGGAGAGGAGGCGAGGGCGGTGGGGATGTGAATTCTTTTTGGTATTTTAATTTTCTACTATTTGTTTTGGGTTGTGTTTATAATTGCTCTTTTATTCTTTTACCTGTGGATCAGACTACCATTACGAAATATCAACGTGGTGTGGGCTTTTATGAAATATTCCTTTCTTGATGAAATATGCGTTTCGGTATTATTATGCGGCTTTCGATGTTCGGTCGGATTTGATCTGTATGGAAAATCCGGAATTCGAGTTCTGCTTATGCACACAAGTGCCGGTTGCCATAATGGTTATTTTAAGGACGTTACCCTGATCTTCCCAAAAACAGTAGTCAAGAAAAACCACTAGTTTTCTTCCGCTCGGGCTTGTGTCAGTAAGAAGGTAACGCAAACCATAGGCAGTACAGATTTTTGTAACCAATATTACCAGTATATCATCACATTGCTTCATCCTCCATAGCAATGCCTAAAAATCTTTTACCACTCTTTCCTTCTATCCGTTCCAAACTTCCATGCCCGAAACCCTTCATAACCTTCCTGCCCCATCAAACTCTCTCTCCCACCCAGCCCCAGCATTCCCTTCCGAGCCCTCGAACTTCCCTCTCGAACTCCCGGCTGCATCCACCTTCAACGACCTGTAGTCCGACCTCCACATCTGCCTCCCCAACCACTCTTTCAACGTCGCATCGCCGGCATTAGCCGGAATCCCTTCTACACTCACCACACCCTTCTCAACCGCAGTCGTAATAACCACCGTTGGGACTTTATGGTTGGTGCCCCTTGTCTAGTAAATCGTGGGAAGCAGGGACTTGTTAATGTCTTTCAGAGCGGGGTAGAGCCAGTCAAGGTTTTGGTGGTAGGGACGATCATTTCGCCAGCACAAATGAAAGCGCAGGAGAGGTCCCAACTGAAGCTGATCTCGGGAAGCAGAGAGCATTTGTTGCATTCAGCTGATTTTATTAATAGAACATATAGCGGAAAAGGGAATTATTTGATGGATTTATTAAATACATACAAACTTCATGCTTGTCCCCCTTATATACAATTGGGGAACGGGCTTCTTATCAAGGTCTTTCAGCTGCTTCAAATAATCTCATGGGATTGCTCAATGGAAATATCACCGGCCTATCGATATGCTTCGCCTCCTCCTTCACCACCTCCTCCATTAGAAGACACCCCCTTCGTCGATGTTCCAACTAAACTATGAGACTTCACCCTCGCAGAATCTCTGTAAGATGCTTTTATGCACTGCTTCCCACTCGCTGTTTTCCTTTACGTACGGGTTCTGCATGCTATGAAGCTCATCCTCTGACGATTTGAGTATCAAGCCGTTTTTGTCAACAATCCAAATTTGCTTGCATACCTCTTGGACTTTCCGCTATCTTTGGATATCGCGTCATGAACCCATGTCTAAAACTTGCCTGATACCTGCGGTCCCAGGACTAAAGGCAACTTTTCGAATTTCTTGCATTTTTAATCCAGTAATGAAACAAACAGTATATTGCAGCACCGGTCATGGCTCCTATGATTTGGATGTCATTTGCTACACGAAAGCTCTGAATGGTACTTCTCCAGCAGACTAGGCGTCTTGCATTATGAAGCATGGCACTAGAGGGGAAAATTTGACCGTGAGAATGAAGTGGTCAACAAAACATCTAGATCAACTACAAGTAATCAGCATTTAGTTACTGTGCAGGGTTTCATGTTGATGCTACCATAACTTTTTCAGTAGCATTTTCGTTCTATAACACTATATATCAAGGTCAATCCTTCGAGCAGGTAATATTTATATGGTCGCGACTATTGCCTTTACAGTTTCTGTGATGGCTGCGACTTCGACTTGGGTCTCTTTGGAATGACAAATGCAATTGGCCGTCGCTTCAGTAATTCGTTGTGATGTCGTTTGCTAACTGACGGGACCAGATACGCCTTCGCGAGTGAAGAACATGAGGATGGAGGATGCGAGTGAAGACGACTACGCATGCCATGGAGATCCCTATGACATCGTCCCGTCGAACTATGATATCTTCTTGCTTATCCCTGCGCCGCAGTTTACCCCCATGCATAGTGCCAGCCTGGCAAACCAAGCCCGCAAGCAAGCCACACCGTGGCCGCCTGAGGCTGTATTTAATGCGTCTCCCCCCGCTGCCCTCTCTGCAGTCTATCGAAAGTTTACAACCCATTAGAAATTTGGCCTTTTCCGCAGCACCTTCGGGTCGTTTCATTGGAAGGAGGTTGATAATCGGGCTCTTGTTCGGCATGGGAAGAGCAACTACGTGTTCTTAGAACAGGCAGCTAGTTTCCTTCATGTGAGGGACACTCTGAGCTGTTTGTCCCGTTGATACGTGATATTTCCTCTTCTACGGGAAATTTGAGTTCGGCAAAAGCTGGATTTTAGACTTATGGTGAACTTTGATATTCTAACTAGATTATTGATAATTGATATTGTTTTTAGAAAGAATAATTCATCCAACACTCCTTGTTAGTGAAGCAGCAATACTATTCTCACGGGTCTAGTTCGCAACCATCTAGGGCTTTTCACAATGAAATCCAATTGAGCGGTATATAGAACACATGGAGTCACCCCAGGGTGAGGCCGCTCCTGAAATGAGCATCCCTTGGGTGAACTATGAAGGTTCCGATAGGTAAGTATTACTCTCGCAACCGACTCTGCCGAAGCCATGAGAGGATTCCCATGCATCCAGTGCCCCCACCAGACTTCGCCGCAAAACGCGGTGATGAAGCCAATGGTTCCCTCGCTGAGGAAGCTTCAGGGTGAGCGCTCCCATCCTGCGCACAGGGGGAGCAGGAAGCGGCACCGGAGGGCTCACGTTGCGTCTGTGCTATTTGTAGTGTCTTTGTTCGCTATAAACTGCATCAATTTCATCAAAGATGCCAGTGAACGGTAATGAAACAGGATATCCAAGTTAAGTGTATATACAGTCAACTAGAGCCTGCTGCTGAAAAATGTGAGGAATATTGAGAAGGTACCGGTAACAACAACATGGACAGGGCAGGCACGAAGGAAGAACCCCAGTCTGAAGCATCACCAACTGTTGGTGTACGCACACAAAGAGTTTTCAGTAGTCCCCAGTCGGGCTTGGCAGGGCCTTCAAAGGGCATGTGACCAAGTGTACCCCCGCCAAGCACAGCATCGGGCACGAGCAGTATCAAAGCAGGCTAAGCCTCAGCTTCATGGTTTGCCACGACGAAGTTCCTTTGTCCATCGACATCTTCACGCTACCTGATACCGTCAGTCATCCCGTCAGTCATCCCGTCATCGCATCGAGATTAACAGTCGCATCGGTACCAGCTACTAACCTCATCAACTACTCGCAGCCAACAGAATCTGACATCTTTAGAAGGTCACAACGCGCAACAAAGAAAGGGGACCGACTCGACATCGATCTGCTTGAAATCTAACGCATGCTTCATTTGTCCCACACATTCACTGTTGCAAAAATGACAAAGAAAAATAAGAGAAAGCAGCCCGATGCTGAAGAGATCCTGGCTCGTCCTTGGTGCTATTACTGTGAGCGCGACTTCGACGACTTAAAAATTCTGATCTCTCACCAAAAAGCTAGACATTTCAAATGCGAGAGATGCGGGCGCAGACTGAACACGGCTGGAGGTAACTTGCTTCACCCCTGACCTGTAGCAATTGCTTCTATCCATTGTTCATTATTAACAAGCATTCTTTCTTCGGTGCAAATAGGCCTTGCTGTGCACATGACCCAGGTCCACAAAGAGCAGCTTCAAAAAGTAGAAAATGCAATCGAAGGTCGCGAGAGTGTGGACATAGAAATCTTCGGTATGGAAGGCATTCCCGAGAATGAGGTCGCTGCACACAGACAGCGCGTGCTTTCCCAAATCTCGCAGGCTGAGGCTGAGAGGAGGGCGCAGGCGGGCATCCCAGGGACGGGGAAGAAGGCGAAAGTTAATGCTGCAGCGCTGGATCCTGAGGAGATCAAGAGGAGGTTAGAAGCTCATAGGAAAGCGGTTGTAGAGGGTAGTGTTACGCCGACTTTGACACCAGGAGTACCAGGCAGTGCAAGCCCTGGTAGGAGCCAGAGCCCGGGGCAATATGGAGGTGTGGGCTCACCTACTGTTCCTCAACAGGGTGCATATGTAAGTCATCCGATGACAATTCCACATTTTATATCTGTTGCTAACTAGCACGGTTTATAGTCTCAACCAGGTTACCCACAACAGGCGGGTTATCCTGCAGCCGCACCTTACCCTCAAACCACCTTCCCTCCGGCTCCTTATTACCAAACTCCTACAACATTTCCACAGCAACAGACTCTACCATACGGTGCGCCAGTTCCTGTATCCCCAGCTCCACCATTTAATAACTACCCTCCACCAAATCGAGGGTTCAGTGGCTCTCCTCCGAACGTAGGATTCCCACATCAACCCCCATACACGCCCCCCCCCATCAACAGGGTTTCCCACCACAACCACCACAACAATACCCACTCCACACACAGCCGCAGCATCAACCTCCCCCGCATCAACCTCAACATCAACCCCAACATCAACCCCCTCCACATACGCATAATATCAACCCTCTACCAAAGCCAAGTCAGATACCTGGACTTCCACCAAAGCCTAGCATTCCAGGTTTGCCGCCGAAACCAACATTCGCGGCCAATGGCCCTCCGGCTGCCTGGGGTCAAAACCTGCATGGACAGCAGCATCATATGCACCATAATAATCACCTGCCACATCATAATGGGCCTCCGGGACAATTTCCAGCGAACGGAAATATCAACGGGGGGCAGCCAGGGTTTTCGCATCAGCATACCAATGGTACCGCTCCTCATGCTTCTCCAGCTATCCAAGTCCCACCACCAATTGATACCAGTAATGGCACGTCTGCTGTAAGTGGGACTACTGCGCCGCCCAATACAGCGGTTCCAGCTACTGCATCCACAGGTACACCCGAAGCAGAGTCTAGGAAGAAGGAAGAAATCCAGTCGAAAACGAAGCTTGTGTATGATGACGATAAACTTAGTCCGGTAAGTGCAAGTTCTAGTACTTCTTCAGGTTTTTCTAAATACTAATCCCTTTTCTTGGAGCAACTCTAGGAGGAGAAGAGAGCATGTTTACCCAGGTACGCCATGTATCTTAAGCAGAATGGAAATATGGGTGACTCGGTGGCCACAACACAGCTCTCTGCAATTCCATCAGCCTAGAATGTTCGACGGAAGTCCAAGAGACGCTCTATCGTGGGCGGTGGACATTGGTAGCATTATTTGTGAGGGGACTCTTGCGCAAAGTCGGTACGTGATGGTCGGTGTTAATGTTCCTTACCATCTCATTAGTCAATTCAATGGTCTTACGTCTTTTTTTCCTCCTTATTTTTGCTTTGTTTTATCGTGTTTTGTGAGCGTTGTGTATGGGTGTTATATGTTTTTGTGGTGAATGGAATGTGAAAAAAGGGAAATTGCTGTTTGAAAGGGAAAAAAAGCAAGCAATGGAGCAGCAGGTCATAAACGGGATGCTATTCTATTCTATCCTGGAAATGAAACGGCGAAGAAATCGAACTTATTCGGGGGAGTGGGAATTCAGTCTTACTTGATAACTGAGATCGATATCAAACTGGTCTGGACCCTTCATCTACAAAATGGAAACCCGATGCATAACGGATAGTGTGCACATTTGACAGCAACGACAACCTCCACGCAGTCTCGAGTACCAGAGTAACGATATCAATAATGTGCGGGCGGATGTTTGCTGTTAACGATTGCCGTGGATCGGACCAGGCGAATATAGCTGACAATGTGGATAAAATAAAAATGGATCAGAATTATTCTCTGTCGGTGTGTCTGAGCTCCATTTTCTCCTGCTTCATCTAATTGACTACCTTCAAATTATCCTTCGCCATAATATTTTGTTGCTACTGTTTGATCGTTTTCATGTTTGCACTCCTCTTTCGTTTCTGTTGCGCCGTTGCTCTGTCATTTCACCGTTGGATCTGTTTTTGGTTGAAATTTGGACATCAGCTTTGCCCTGGCTCTCTCGTACCCCGCTATAGGATATAGATTCCTGGCCAAAAAAAAGCACGATTGAGCCCATGACGCACACGGAACGGATCAATTCTCCGGCTCAACGGTGGGTTTATTTGTCTTTCTCTCAATTGAAGTTTGTAATACTCCGTTATGCCGAAACCCTAAGTGATATTTGAGATAGCAGACGGACTTGCAACGAGAGAGTCAAACTATGAGGTGACAGGAAAAAGGTAGGCGGAGTCGATTGCGGAAACTCTGAGGCAACCGTAATGGATTTACTCGATTTATTTTAGATCTCAAAGGTGGGTTCGTGTGACAGCAAATTTTTGCTCACACGCAATGCTTGGTTGGTACTTTTTCTTCAAAAACACTTCACTTCACCTTTCGAGTTTTTCTATACTTCCTTACAGATTTCTTTGTCCTTTCGCGACAGTCACATGCGTTCTATATTGGTGTTCTATTCTATTGTGTGTGACTGTATGTGCTTGTTACTTTCCTGTATCGTGTTATGAGATGTGGAAATATTATTTGACGTAATATTTGTAGTGAGGATATTGAGAAATGAGATCTGGGACTGGGTTATGACGGGAGTGATTGTGACGAGCACGTGTGAAATGCGAATTTAGTGTCATTATAGTTTGTCCAATACATGGTGTGCCATTCGGTATCATGCCTGTGGTTGACAGGTCTCTTATTCACGTTAGAAACTTTAAAGTCTAGTCTGCGGGACACCTGAAGCTTAACCAACCATCCCATCATCCTCCCATACCCACGTCCTCCGAAGATATTTCCCCCAGTGCAATCAAAGAGGCATACCTCTCTTACACACATCACACATATATGCACCTTCATCTTCAATGGACTTGAATTTAGAATTTCTCCCGAATCGCAATATGGAATTACAAGACTAATATAAAACCCAGAATTGCAAGTACCTCCATCTTGTAAACTTCTTGCTCACGTGACCAAAATGCTTCGCGCCTCCAACTTTCATAGGCTGCAGTAGCAATATTATATGAGGTAAAGGTATGGGCTTTACGACACTTGATTCAGTAGCTATGCAAGCTCTAAGTAGTCTGGTTGAAGCTAGCTCTAAGGGGAACAACGTTGATCTTAAGATCATCCATCTCAAAACTGCCGCCGAACGTAAGTTTGACAACCCAAACAAGGGGCAAATATCGTTTCTGGGCGTGAGCCCCCAGGGAACATGGGATATTTGGATGCTTGATTTTTTCTTGATCTCACCTCAAGCGAACACTAGGTACCTAGTCTGGATAGCTAGGTGTTTTAAAAAGATGCAGTTTTGTGTACCAGCGCCCTGCTAGTGATTCACTAGTGTCTGCATTCTACTTCAAGCATGTACAAAATGACAACTTTGATTGCTTGCGAAGAAAAAAAAGTTGAAGTACAATTTTCCCTTGCTATACCGGATCTGTAAAATCCGTAGTCTGGTTGTAAAATCCGGTCCTTTTCGTCCGGTATGATAAAGCAAGGTTCTGTTATAAAATAAAATGCTTGGCAGAAATACAATAGGGATGGGCAGCGAAAATAATGGGAATTGCCTAATTGGGAAGTAGATCGACAAGACAACCTAATTTAATTATGTAAAGTCAAGTTTAGTAAGCATGTTCAAGGTGAA
Source organism: Kalaharituber pfeilii (assembly GCA_015179045.1). Classification (NCBI taxonomy): domain Eukaryota; kingdom Fungi; phylum Ascomycota; class Pezizomycetes; order Pezizales; family Pezizaceae; genus Kalaharituber; species Kalaharituber pfeilii. The sequence goes on along the minus strand of WHUZ01000038.1, from coordinate 242,002 downwards.
TGCAAAGGTGGGGCAGCCAAGATTGGAGATAAGTATTAGTGTATCCGGTATAGCAGATATTATCTGTATGGAGATAGGGGGGTAAGTGCCTGACAATTCCTGTCAGGTCCGGTATTCTTAGTGCATCCGGTATAGCAAGAGGGTTTTGTATGGGAATGGAATGTAGAAGCCTGGAGCATCCGGTATAGCAAGGTCTCCGGTACAGCGAGGTCCGGTATAGCAAGGGAAAGCTGTATGTAGAATGCAGGGTATATTAATTGTGCAAAATCTTTTGGGAGTTCAAAAGGTAGAATTAAAAAAAGCGGTATGTACTCGCTCGTTCAAAAAGTAATAAATTATGTAATACTTGCATATTGCATAATCAAGATTACTTCCTGTTCACCCCTACTCCCTGCATGCACTCATTCATTACACACCACCACACAGCACTGTACAAATGATTTAGTGATGCAGTATTATGTGAAGAATATCTATACATGATAAATTGCCCTCCTCAGCTCTAATAAAGTGAGCCATAATCCCAGAAAGAGTGGGGGTGTGCCAATTGATCTCATCCAAAGTAGTCTTATTCCACAACCAACCCGCTCCATGTCACTGGTTGTCATGATTTTTTCCGAGCATCCCAAGATTCTTTCTTTATGAGACCAGATTTTTTCAAAAGGATTAAAATCCAGAGAGTTTAGAGCAAAGCTTGAACATAAATCAGAACTCTTATTGGTAGCTCCTGCAATTGCACGCTGTATCGAGTACATCAAAGAACGTAGTTTTAGGTACATCTAGTATACTGGTAGAAATAGCCTTGTAGGGTATATTAGCGTATTGCAGGCTAAGTATTGCAGCTCTTCTTTTTGGTGACCTCCGGACCTACATATGTTTAGTAACTGCAGAGCTACTTTATTATGTTACTTACCTTGCGCTTGGTGCAACTAGCAAGTATTCAATAACAGGCAGGCAGCGAAAGACTGATGTGGATATTGTCAGAAGATAATGAATGCGGGCACGGGTTATAGCCTTGGAGGGGGGTTGCACTTTACAGCAAATATGAGCTGCATGCAATACATATTGTTTTTATGCATTAGTCAGCCGTTCCAATACTTTTTGAACGAGCGAGTATACAATAATGGTCACATGAACCCATGGCAATATCAAACTGCATGGATACATCGGTAAACTTGCTCCCAATGCAGTAGAACAGTAGTGGGGAAGAGGAATCTAAAGTAAGAGACCGACCTGTGCTCTTCAAGCTGGTTGCTAGTCTGGTTGGCTGGCTGCTATCATATGGCCCCGACAAAACCTGGCCTAATATAACAGCGGATTCAGCCCTGCTTCGGATACAAACGACAAACCTGAAAAGCCAAGAGGTTTTACTACCAAGTACGCTACTTATTTTCAGCAATATCTAACACAGAGTCTGAAAGGCCTCTCACGTCTCACCAGAAAAACAAGATAGATAAACTACGTACTCAGCTAGGGCGGTATCTAATCAGACAAAGAATGGTGGGGATCAAGAGAATTTGATATAGTGATCGCACATATTGCTAGAAGCGAAGGGCCTCTTAAGGCTGACATACATAACCAACTGGGTTGCTGGCATAAATAGGCACAAGACGACACATAAAGTATATGCAGTTTCCGTTCTCACTGCTTACTACTATGCCTGTTCCGCGCCTATCTCGTAGGTGCACCTCGATTAGTATATATCACTAAGTAATGCTAAATGCAGATGTACACAGACTTGACTAGCTATAAGGAGTGAATTACATGTTTGAAAAATGTAGCAATACCGGTACTTATTATCGTGGATCTCTTTCGCCACAACTGAACTATCAATTCGAGGTTGATGAACGGTGACGGGGCAGCCCTGTCATTCATGTCAGCTTCCAATGCAATGCGTGTCAAGGGCTGAGCGGGATGCAGATCTTGCATAGGATACATGCTGGTTGCATAAACATACTCCTTCTCTGTGGCAGTAGCATATCCGACCCGCTGCATTAAGCAGCAGAATTTGGAAGCGATGGCCATGCGATCTGGGGATGTGAGGGTCGGCGAGGTAGACGAGCCATAGCAGCCAAGTTTTCTGCCGCGATCCCACTCGCGGCACCTACCTGAGACCAGCCAGACTATGCATACCGAGATCAAGGAGTTCGTATCTACATGTCAGGAGTGATCGGAGTCCAGGTGCGGTGCTAGGGCGCTTAAGTAACAGGAGGGGCTGAGTGGGAAGTGCTAGTAATCTGATGCCACGAGGTTTATGTCAAGGCCAAGCTCGTGCTGTCTCATACTTGTCTTGCTCCCCAGCTGTGCCCTACCAGTAGAGCACATCTTGTCAGCGCCTTCCATGTCTCGCCTGCATAACTCGAGCTACAGACATCTGCAGACGCAGCTCATATCTAAGCTCTTGCTTCGACTTGCGTGTGCCCATTTGGCGGTATCATGCCGCGCATGCGTGCTGCTGGACGCTGTTAAACGGCAATGCAGCGACAAGGTGCGAGGCTTCCTAGTGTTGGCGGCCATCCCTGCCCGTCGACGGGCGAGGAGCCCTCAATTGAATCTCACCAGATGCTGACCGCGGCCCCAGAGTGCATTCATCAGTTCTACCGTCGCCCATTCCTTTTCCTTGTGAGCGTTGACTGAAACACTCCGGTACCATCGTTCATGGTTCCTTCCTTCTGCCCTCTTCCGCGTCCATCATCTCATTTGCGGGGAACGCACATCGTCCACAGGAACAGACAGAAGCAACACTTCGGAAGCAGGGTATGAAGGAGGCCAGTACAGCTTTTAAACTGTCCGTTATTGTGGTAAGACCCCCGTCGCTCGCAGACCCTGAACGCCGACTTTGGAACCCCAAGCCTGCTTCCTGAAGTCATAGATCTCAATCAGGCCCGGCTCTGAAAGTAGATCTGATATATTTGACGTCGGGCGGGCAGCCGCACTGCCAGTGCCGCCTCACCCCTTCTGGATATACGTGTCGGACACCTTTGCTTGGGTCTGCCGGTGAGCGCAGTCGAGGTTTCGTGGGTATTCAATTGTCCTGGAGCCGGTACCCCGTTTGGTTTGGTTGCTTGCATTTTTCTTGAACAGCACAAACGGAAAAGCAGCGCATACTCACAGAACGTTGAAGTCAATCCTTCGTCCTTTTCCTGTATATTCCTACCGACCATTAACCTGTCCGCGGCACTCTCTTCTAGGACGACGCTGAACTGCAGACACGAAGAGCCGATTGCGCGCGAATAGCTACCAAGCGATCGGTATTTGCCCCTGTGCCTGTAGCGGGCTGTACAGTATTTTATCCGAACAAAAGCATTCATCGGAAATAAGATATTATAAGATTTTAATACGCAGCACCGAAAACCTCCCCTCCCACCCTTCCCTTCGCGGCTCCATAAAAGAGGGAGTTCATCTAAACTATTGCTCGGCTGGCTTGACGGGCACAATTAACTATCCGCAACCGCTATCCTTCTTAGCTCGTTAAGCCAGGCCACGGCACGCCCTGACGATGACTACACCAGCTACTCGTTCACCAATTTCAAAGAAGCCGGTTCCTTCCTCACATCAAGCACATTTACGCTTGAACACTGGGAATATTCCGGCTACAACTTCAGGCGGCTCTGAGCTAGCAGAAGGGAGTAGATACGAGGCAAATGTATATCAATCATCTCCGGTTTCACCAGTATCTCCACTGTCGCAGTTATCGGCTGGATCAAGGCAAAGCTGGGATAGATGTGGAGAAATGGAATTGGGCGAGGGCGAGTCCTTCCAGGCCCAGACCGAAAGGGAGTTGCGAGAGAGACAGCTAGGTCAGCTCAGAGAGTCTCATAACGATGAGCATAGACATTGGGAACAGCAACTGCAAGGGGAACTGGTGCAACAACGTCAGAAGGAAGCAGAACAAGAGCAGGAACTGGACCAACGGCAGGAAAGGCAACGACAACAGGAACAGGAATGGGAAGTAGATGGACAGCAGGAGGTAGAAAGGCAATTAGAAGAGGAGAGGGAACGGTTAAAGCAATTTGACATCAACGATTCTTTGGGGCAAGAGGGACTTGCTCAACTGTCAGCAGCCGACGACAAAGAACCATCTATTAACGATGAGGAAGAAGGCGAAGGAATACGTGTAAGTGCGAAAGATAAAGGAAAGGCGAAGGAAAAAACCGTACCGGTGGCAGAACTATTGCCTAGTGAGATAATCCAGTTGTAAGTTTTCTCCCCGGATTGATCGGGCCGTATTTTATGCCTGACTACTGGTCTACAGGATCCTATACTTCGCTGATCCCAGTACATTTGATACCTTAGCACTTGTCTCTACAAAATGGCGTCGCGCATCGAGGTCTGCACTGCTCTACGCCCACCAACTTCGTCAACTTGGAGTACCAGTTGTTGGCGATCCATCTGACGATAAACTCTCGGAACTAGTTGAACGTTTCAATGCTGAAGCTCGACGCTGTCTGTTTGAAACTTACCTAAAACCCAAGATAACAGAGGTCCAGCTTATATGCTCCTCGCCATCATCTGCTGGCGCATTGCCTGGTGGAGATGCTTTCCGTTTCGAGTTCTCTCCAAAAGGCAAATATCTGCTGGCGTTGTCTTCGTCCAGAATATTTGTTGTCTATCTTGCCGGAGGAAAAGTTGTTGTGAAACGGGAATTCAAAATATTGAAGCGACCTGTAACCGCAGCTATCCTCGATGACGGAGTTGTGATGGCTGTATTGTCGTCGAATCATGTGGTCACATTATACGACCTGAGCGATGAAAGAGCGAAGATTCTGAAGACTTTGCCGCTGGAGAATGCACCTCGAACAATTGCACTTTCCCCTGGCGCTGCAGTGTTGGCAGCGGCTTATGATGGTGGAATAGAGGTATATTCGTTGCATCCTTCGGCGTTGTCCACTGACCGAAGAGCGGTGAACTGTGATCCAGTGGATACATTGTCCTTCTCCTCGGATGGTTTGATATTGTTAGGGACAACATTGCATACGCGAACACCTACAACTGTCATTATCTCCGCCCCCTTCTTTTCAGCAGACATACCAGAAGAGGAAGGGCTCAGCCAAATGTGGACAACGCAGGTCCTATTTCCACGATCATCCAGAGATAATAGTCATGCTACACTAATGCCTGGGAATAAATATCACGATGAAGATGATGATAACACTTGGGCTTTTACTTACGATAGGCATTTCGAAACTTTCAGGGCGGTTCGGGTGGATGACCTTCGGAATGGTCATACATATTTTGCGGGACCGACGGACGGCAAGTCAGTTGGGCCTACAGTTCTCCCAGCGCCTGGAATGGATGGAGGTATGGTAGCAGTGGGATTCGGAGGCAAGAGAGTCTGGGTTTATGGGGTGCCTGGCGAGCTGGATTTGGAACGTGAGAAGGCAGCAGTGACAGGTGATAGGAATAATTCTGGCAGTGCACCTAGTACGCCTAGCGATGGTAATGGGAGTACCAATGCGGGTACCAATAATGCGGAAGAATCACAATCACAGCAAGGTGTTTGGCAGGCGCTCAGTGATAGGTTACGGAACGTATTCGTCAGAGGGAGGCAGATTGGGGAAATAGAGGGCCTTACAGGGTTAAAGTTCCTGAAATCAGAAATTGGAGAGAGGCTGGTTGCTGTAGCTAGCGGAGGGGTTGTGAGCTTTGAAAGTGGTGAAGGAGAGGATCTCGTTGTAGATGGAGGCAGGGTGATCATTTTTGATTTTGGGCGGTGCCCAAGATACCAGAGCAAGACAATCGTTACCATTGAGATTGGTGATGGACAGCAAGGTCATGTGGAAACACTAATTGAGGAAGAGAGGGACTTGGAGACAGAGGTTCAGATGGCAAGAAGAAGGACTGTCACGCAGCGAACGCGGCAAAACCGTCAACAGCAACACAACCATCCTCCTGTCCCAAGCTTGCCTGCCATCAGGAATCAAGGCTCCCTGACGGGCCTAACCGTTCCTCCTTCTGTTCCGACTCGAAGGCCACCACATCTTATCTCAAACAGATCGCAAAACGCTGGAAACTCATCTCCCCAGTCTGTTTCGCCTGTTAATTCCCGCCCAAGCCAAGAATTACCTCGACGCCCACTATCCACCTTTTCCCCTGGAGATGAAGATATTTCTACGTTTCAGGAAGCTATCGATATGCCCTATGCCCACAACGCTCCACGAAGTGCTAGTGCCCTCGGCCGACCTACCGCAAGTGCAGCGCCCAGGTCATATGGGATTCCCAGGCATCAGCAGGTTACAAACAACGGTGGAAGGGTTATTGGCCCTGACGGACGGCCGATCCCGCCTCAGCAGCTCAACATAAGAGGTCAAGAGGATGACTGGGTTGCTCCACCCCCTCCGTATACCCCTCGGTCAGACAATGATCCACCATTGCCGCTACATTTGCTTCTGACATTGCAACCACGAGGAACACCATTGCCAATTCTTACTCCTGGGATGCCGATGACGCCTGAACAGCTGCAACTTCAACAGCAGCTTCAGCATCAACTTCGACAACATCAACAGGTGCAGCAGCAAATTCTTCAGCACCATCGTGATAACCATCTGCTGCAGCCTCCATCACAAACCCATCATCAACCAGTACTACAGTCCCAATCACAAATTCAATTGCGGGCCCAACCTCAAATCACACCACAAAGCCAACCACAACTCCAGCCACAGTTCCATCAACCTTCTCAACCACGCTTGCAGCCTCAATTGCACAGTCTTCCTCCCCAACAACATGTACAACCTCAAGTACACCCTCAATTTCACCCGCAACAGCCTGTGCTACAGCAACAGCATCAGCATCAACCACAGCATCAACCGCAGCATCAACCGCAGCATCAACCGCAGCATCAACAGCAGTATCCCCAACAGCAGGGGCAGCAACAACAACAACAGCAGCAACAGCAACAACAACAACCATATCATTCTCAACTGCCTGTGCAGCAATGTCAATCTCCACAGCAACCATCACAGCAGCTGCAACCGCCACAGCAGCAGCAGCCACAGCAGCCACAGCAGCCACCGCAACGGCAAAATAGCAGCTGGGGTTCAGCGCATGGGGCAGGCATTGCGGGAGCGATACGAAGGGGCCTGAGTCAGAGGTCCGCTGCTAGTCTGATACTTGGTCAGCAAGCCCAATTACAGGCATCACCACCGATTCAAACAAATGGGCATGGCCATAGACGCCAAAGCGGCAGCTTTTTAACTGTTGAGGCAACAGCATTGAGTACGTCTGCACCAATATCCCCCGCAATAGGTAATGGTGAACCCGGTGTAGAGCGAAGCTACTCGGCCCCTACGTCAGGAGGATATGCCGATTTCACTTATCATGCCAGGCGGCCAAGTTCTGTCTCAATGGCAAGTGTCAACATTCCACTAGGCAGTACTCCACAAATGCAGTCACACCGTCAACTACCACAGCAGTCACAGCATCAACCGCAGCAAGTACATCAGCAAGTACAGAGTATCCCGATGCAACAACCGCCTGTAATCCCCGCCAATATACCATTACCCGGTACGCCACCCTTGATGGCAGCACAGCGCCCAGACACACCAAGCTCAATGGGCCGAATGTCGCCAATGCCCAGTTTGGACTTTCCTCAACAGAATCCTTCCCAACAACAGCAGCAAAATCAATATGCGCAGCAGCAGCAGTATCCGCAGCAAAATCATAATCAGTATATACAAGCACCGGCAAATGTCACGCCTGGGTCGCCCGCATTATCCGCTCGCAGCCTTGCAGGGCATCACGCCCCACCTATACCGCCAATCCCTGGACAGTACCAGCAGCAATATCAGCAATACAATCAGCAGTACAACCAGCAGTACAGTCAGCAGTACAATCAGCAATACAATCAGCCTCAACATCAACGTTCCACACCTGCTGTTTCAAGCCCACTGCGTCGCCGTACGAGTACTGGTGGAGGTGGAACACTCCGGCTTCTCTCACGTTCAATATCACGTGGTCGACTCTCTCGTACACGGGGAGCTTCACCAGCTGCATCGAATGTGGATGGTATTCCAGACGCAGTCTTGGCACATGAGCAATATATGATAGCCAATGGACTATTGTCTCCAGGGAGCCCTCGAAGAGGAAATACAAGGTCAACAGATGGCCGTAATAGCCAAACAAATATTGCAGCAATACCAGTTGGTACTGTTCGGCGTAATCCTAGCCGACCAGAGAGAAGTGCTGCAAGGAATGTACGGGATGCGAAACGGCGAAAAAGGGAGAAAGAACTGGAGAAAATGGAAAAGGGATCTGTGGCCTCTGTTGCTAGCAGGTTTAGGGATGCAAACGGAAATTGTACGGTTATGTAAATGTACAATGGTAGTCAGTTCTTCTCGTTCCTTGCAGACTTATGTTGTTTAATGGTCGGTGTTGATTTGGGTAAATAGGGTTTTCACATAACTACTGGGCTATGGATGGTGTAATTACTGAAGGTGCTTTGCGGTTGATACGATATTTACACGGTATCACTCGATTTATTTTCTGGGACATATCCGGGAGTTTGGGGTTATCTGTTTTGATTCTGCGCCCTTGTGTGTTGGTCTACGATACTTTTTTGTTAGTTTATTAATTTTTTTTGTTTCATCTTATATAATACTGAGATTGCACTTTCTGCGCAGTAACGACTGTTTACCTATTTATGAATCCCTTTCTCCTGAGCTGTACTAGGACGTTTGAGTTACCTGAGAACACTTGAATGCGAAGTACAGGTGCCTTGTGATGAGTAACACTCATGGTCGCACTGCAGAACGAGGTTGAGAAACGTCACGTGCGGCCGGACACAAGCACACAAGATTGAGCCGCTGCTTGGCGTGCCTGTTGCGAGTCATCGCTCTGAGCCAGCGCTGCGCCGCGTTGCTACCAAGTGAGTTGGGATCGGGGCTAGTGAGCTAATGTATGACTGAGCAATCCATCTCGCTCGTAATACTTAAGGCCCTCTGCCACCGCAGCGTTGAAGCTAGACCCAATACTGAGTGTCACTACGCCTGCCTTCAGTCACAACATCCCCACTTCAATATCCTCGCACTGCCCTGTCAAGATAGCTACGAGAAGCTGCCGGGAAGATATTTTACGCACCTTCTTCTCGTCGTTCGTTTGACTTGCAACCGCAAGCATACCCCTAGTGCAAGGCCATAGTCCCCGCAGCTTGAGCAATACGTTGTGCCACCATCGTGCAGCAGGGTCAACCGTTAGAGCATAGTCAGAGACGCAGCAGGGATTGCGATTGCTCACACGTTTGTTGCCGTTTCAGAGCTGTCCCCCAGGCTTTGGATTCGCCTGCGATCGAAACGTAACGCAAAACAATCACATTCCGCCGAAAGCAAACAGTAGCCGCGTTGACAGTTGTCCGGAAGAGTGACGGTCAATCGATAGACTCATTCTGTCGATCGACGCTGTTGTTAGTTTCACAAGCAAACACTGTCGTTTACTTTTAGTCAGTCTCGCTTGTTGACACTCAGAACATTACTATTCGGTGAAGAAGAAATAAATAGAAATGTTTGGCAACAATGGCTCTAATACGGACAGTGCCAGCGCTACTATTTTAACTCCCTCTTCTTCAGAATACAACTCTCACCACCAACAGGTCCCACCCAACCAACAGGTCCCACCCACCCTTTGGGGACAATACAGGGGAAGTTGCTTTGTAGCGCAGCACAGCACTTCGGACCATCCTGCAGAGACATCCAGAAAGCAGCCGACAGTCACCGACGAACGTGAGCCAGAACCTGGAGTTGAGACTTGGAGCAACGCTGCTACGACGGGCACAGGTCCTGATTGGGATGATAACGCCGCTCCCATGTCCCGAGAAATGGACTTCCGAAACGAATTCGAGCGTCTTAGATATCTGATGGGCGCAGGACTCCCGGCTTATGGATTTGACGCTGAAGCAAGGCTCCTACGAGCAATCAATATGGTAAGTGCTAGCTCCTCAGGCGTAAAGCGTACAGGTTTAACGTTTTTTCTTTCCTAGAATCATTATATCCTTGTTGGCCATGTCAGTGAAAGTCTTGAAAATACGACCAAAGCTCTTTACCTTGGTCTCCAACGTGAGATTGCAGAATCCCACAATACATTGTTCTTAGAATTACAAGATATCAAGGCAAAACTTGGCTCCTCTCCTCCCTCCAGAGAAGCCCCCTATATCCCGCCACAGAGACCTCAGTTTTCAGCTAGACAGCCCACGGACGAACAAGACTCCGAAATCGAACAACTGTGGGCACAATCTCGCATTCTGAAAGAGGAAAATGTCACTCTTGCTAAAGAACTTGCGGAAAGGAAAGAAGTTGAGGATCTACAAGTAACCGAATTGCTGTACCAGAATAAAATCATTGAGAATATGCATGCGAAGTCACGAGAGATGGCAAAAGAACTTGCATCTTGCTGGCGCGAAATCAAGAAACTTCAAGACACTGTGAAGGTGATGGAGGGTGCGTTGGCTACAAAGCCGAAAAAGGAGACAATTGCCTTAACCGGAGGGAAACCAAAATTAGGCTCGACAGTTACCCCTGTACCCGCAAAACTGGCAGTAGAAGATAATCTTCAGCAGCTCCTTGACAAGATCAATGACGGAATTGAAAAATTGGCTGATACAGATTACTCGAGGACAGCCAACAGCAAAAAGGAGTCACTCCCTGACCAGGCGAATAAGGATGGCTCCGTGCAATCTAATACCGACGAGTGCGAATGTGAATTGTGCGAGAGAGCACGCGCCAAGAAAAACATTGGAGTTGGAAACCAACCTCCACAATTTGAAACCAGCATTGTTAAAGGCAAAGAGCCTGAAAGCGTCGTGATTTACAGTAATTATTGTGTTTAACCTGCAAGTCAGATTTTTCTCATATGCTAACAAATATTTTAGATGAGGCGCAGAATATTGAAACATCCCAACAGGAGCAAGAGCGAAACCGTCCGCTAGCGGGAATCACGGACTTTAATAAATGGACTGTACTCGCTAGTGCAACCGTCACCAACGTGTACCCAGAATCTCCCGTCCTCCAGAAATGGAGGGAGACCTACAACAAGATGCGGGAAGGGAACCAGAGGGTTGTGGAAGCGAAGAAGCCAAACGGTGATGTTGTGATTTACCTTCTCGATATGGCTTCTTATGAGGCGCAGGATGGTAAGCGAGAGGATAACCTATCCGCACAGAAGAACCAGAATTCTGGAAATACTATGAATGAACCCTCTGGGGTAACTAAGGAGTTAAGAGGCTTCAACGGCGCACCGCTACCTTCTCCAAAGATCCGCCCGTTCCATCCAATCGTGCACGCAGTCCCGCTCCGTCGCGAGGCGCCCAAGTTTGGAACCTATGGATTCCCACCAGTGATGCCTGAATCGGAGCAAGGGCAATCAAGGAGTGCAGAGGTTATTAACCTTGATACATTGAGATCGATCGATTCGCGGTTGACGAAGATCAATAGGACGCTGGACGGCATTAACATTAACTCTCCATTGCCGTCTTTAAAAGTCGATGGAGGTAAAGGGGAAAGGCAGGGGGAGGGGGAGGAGAAAAGTGGAAATGCTAGCGGTGCAGGGAAATCATCATCGTATTTGTACCTTAGAAGCCCACTTCACGACGGAAAGAGTGGGACAGCGGATAATGTTTCTTCGTCTTCTTCTGTTGTTTCTAGGACTACTACGCCTAATCAGTCCCAGGGACAAACTCAGAGGAAAAAGGTACAATTTACGTCCGAACAGAAGAAGTATTTTGTCCGTGAAGACGGCACATGGGATTTTGTGCTTGTAGGAGACAACGGGAAGGAATTTTTAGACTCTGCTGCAGGTTCGGATGTGGCTACGAAAGCGACGACGGAGGGGGATGAGGGTGAGGGGGGTCAGAGTTGCAAGGCAGGAGTGGAGCAGGCTCCATGTATTAGGACTCCGTCATCGTCAACGCCATCATCGCCTTTGGAGGGGAAGGGGGAGCAGAAGAGTGGGAATGGACATTGAAGACTGGAAGGGTAGAATTCATGTGGGAAAAAGAGAGTAAGGTTTTTAGTTATTTATTTTTGGTGAGGGACGGAGGAATTTCTTGGAAAGGAAGAAGTGTATACTGTGGTATATGAACGAACAAAGTTAGATGCTTATGTTGGTGATTGACAACTGAACCAGGTTTTCGTGGGGCCCCGGACATTTCGCTTCAGGGTTTTGTCTACATATCGATTTATATTGCAGAAATTGCTGCAATCTTAGGATTACTATCATACAAAAACGCACAATATACTTCTTTAGCTAGAGACTTTGACAACTGAAGTTTTAGCTGATTACCGTAAAAACCTGTGAATAAAACCATACTCGAAATAGCCGTGAATAAGAAGACGACTGTCGATGCGAAACATCTCTATTACGTTACCAATGGAAAAGCCACAAAAATGCACACCACATCCTGTCTATTCCTCCTTGGCAGCGACCACCCACAACCCTACTATACGCCAGCCCCCATCTGTCGCCTGAAACAATCTACGTTTCTTTTCTTCAGATCCAGTATTATCTAGGACCTACTACACATCTGGAAACGGGAGTACTTTACTTATGATCTTCACACTAATGTTATTTCTTACCACAAAACTTTTACGAATAGTACTATAGGACATCTTATGTACAGATATGTGAAGGATGGTCGTATCAGGTATATTCAGTAATATTACAGATAAAATCACCTTCGTATAAATGTATATACAATAATAATTATAAATTCTACTATGAAAATAAATACATTATATCAGCTCTTTTACCTCAAGAAGTATGATCTTATTTAGCATTTATATCAGAAATTGAAACTTTAGGAAGTGCTATATATGTAACTTCTTACTCATGCCTCCAAGAATTAATAGCAAAGACACCGTCTGCTAAGCGTGTTCTCGTACCCAGGCAGAGGTTACATCACAACAAGATCAAACATGCTTCGACTCTTTGCTCATGTTGGGGGTCTGTGTGGTCCCTCAGAGGACTGTTCAACAACGTAGTCATTTTTCTTTTATATTACATCACCCCGCTTACCGCTATTCGCTATGGCAGGGCAACACGTAGTCAGTTCAGGAGATAAACCGTGGAACGTGATGATGACGGCGTGTTCAACAAGGCTTCAGGCAAAGACGAATCTCGTGCCAAACAACAGTGGACTCTGGCAATAATGATCATTTTTGTAAGCTATTCCTATATGATAACTCTAACCCAATTAACAGTTATAATAGTGGGACCATGTCAGCAAGTTAGACGAGCATGTTGTTACCTTGACGAGGGTATTGCTTCTACGCATCAATGAATTATTAGAGAGACTGACTCTTGACGGTAGGGTCTGGGGGATTTTAAAGATGTTATCGGGAAGCTTGGGGGAAGAATGGAAGGGGGCTTTAAAACAAATTTTGCTGGCTTGACAGCCACGATGGAAGCAAAATTTCGATTGGAAACGGAAATCGAAGGCTTGCAAGAAAAAAACATTAACGAAACCAAGCTGTTGGAAGTTAAAATAATCAATGGAACAAAGCTGACGAAATGGCAGATGTGCATTTTTAATCGGAGGGGCCTCAGCTGTAAGTCAAATATTACACTCGAGTGAGAGATATGCTAATTGCCAAATGTCACAATTTGGCTTGTTAAGGTCTATGCTGAGATTCATCTGTCACGTAGAAATTCAGTGTAGGTTTAAGGCGAGTATGAGATTAAAACTTCCAGCAAGAAGGATCTTATGTTGCGCTATCTCTTTTCCTTTATGATGTCGTCCTTTGTATAGTGGAGTTACCTTACCTCTTTTACTGTGCCACCAATTCTGTTAACTCTATCTCACTCACTTCCATCTCTATTTTCTCTCCTGTAACTACCTCTACTCCTGCCATAGCGAATATTGGTAAGCGGGGTTACGTAATATAAAAAAAGAATAAAAATAAAAATAAATCCATGGCAGGATTGCAGCTCGACGGCATGGCAAGATGGCAGCTCGAAAGTTGGACAGCTTAACAGCCTCGACAGCTCAACATCTCCATATCTAGACAAGGGCAGCACGATAGCTCGACAGTTCCTCAGGATGATGGTTCGGCAGCTCGATAGTATGATGGCATCGCAGTTCGATACCTCGAGAGCTCGACATATCGACAGTTCGACAGCTCGCCAACACGACAGCTCCACAGCTCCACAGCTTGATACGATGGCAGCACGGTAGCTCGACAATTCGGCAGCACTGGGATGTCATGCTGCGATGCTGCTATGCTGCTATGCTGGCTATGCTGCTATGCATAATGCAGTCGCGCTGTGCAGATGCCGAGCTGTGAGCTGTCGAGCCGGAGCTCATGTGGTCCAAATGGATATTCATTTCATGGCATGATGTTACCACTGCAACATCCGGATGTGAAATGAGCTTTGCTGATGAAGACTATTCAGCAGCAGCAGACTGCCGCAGCATACGTTCGGCCGCGGCATACGTTTGGCCGCAATATACGTTTAGCTACAGCATACAGCAGCAGCGTAGGACAGCAGCTTACAGCTGATAGCCCTGTGGCGTCAACATATGGCAGCAACATGCGGCAGTATATGGTACGGCACGGAAGTACATATTATATTAGAGTAAAACTACTGGACACTCAGTCCCTTTGGCCCTATGACCAAGAAACATCAACTACGACTGGGTTCGGTCCGGCGCGAGGCGTAGCTAGCTGTACTAGAGACGAGTGGCCGCGTTTCCTGCGTCCGCGGTAGATAGTTTGCATTGCTCGGCGTTCTATCATTGCATTGCAGCTCTGGGTAGGGAATTAGATTCATCATTGCGCAATCATGATAAGAGGCGATGTGTTGGGAACTTCATTCTTTGTCAGGTACTGAATTGAACGGCCAATAGAAAAGGTGCCTTATCATCAGATTCTATTTATTGAAATGGGGGGGCTCACATACTGAAGCGAAGCGGAGGTCATGTGGGGAGGCGAAGCCCGATGTGTGGGAATGAGAAGACGGAAGTCATCGTCGTGGGCGACGAGTATTGGGGCCGAGGGAGCGAGGCCGTTGTGGGGATTGAGGACATGTGTACTCTTGGATAAGACCATAAGGGGTGAATGTAGTCTCATACCGAGCCCCTAGGGTGAATGAGGTGATGTGATCTACAGTACATATATTCGTGGCGGAATATGTACTCACTGGTTATGATATTGGAACGTTGCATAAATCGCTATTCCAAATTTCGAAAGGGAAAACTAGAGTCACTCACGCCTGGGGGACTACTCGAGAGCTCTGGGGCCAAGAAGCTGGATGGGCACATTCCGTAAGTCTCTTCCTCCACTACGTATCATTGCAGGTACTTATTTTATTGGACTGGGTAAGGTTCTATTCACGGCGGGGCCTACGTGCGTTTTCTGAACGGGTCCGAAATCAAAATGCAGAAGGCGAATATCGCATACGATTTATGCAGCGTCCCAATGCTTTCCGAACCAGCGAGTAATTGTAATTGCACGTATGTACCCGTACCAAGGCAATTTCATCTGACACTGCGAAACATACCTCATACAACCATACTTCGCATGTCCAGGTATAAGATAACATATGTTCATATTCATAGAATTTTTATCATAAGCAATAACATTAGTATCAAGAACTCATGCATGAGTATTCTGCCCCCTAGATGATACTGGATCTGGAGATAAAAAAACGTAGTATCCGATAATACTATTAATAAAAGAAAATTGTTTCGTTTAACTCAGAAAAGTAAAAAGTATTGAATGGAGTGGGATTCGAACCCACGCGATTTCTCACTGCGAGTCACTCCAAGCTCCGAGAGCCTTTCCTGAACACAGCGCCTTAACCACTCGGCCATCCATCCATATTTCTATATATCTTTCATACAATATATATTCTAAGTTCGCTTTGTGATGACTGAGTCTATGCCGGTATTTAAGGAGATCGAAACTAAGTTTCTGATGCCATCCTTTTTGAGTCTAGGTTGAGAGACATCGTCAAATTTGTTGGCCTTAGAGTGTGAACACTTGCATGCTCTAATGACGCTCTCTTCCTCCCCGGCTCGAAGCTGACCTACCCTACCACTCTCCCACCAACTTCACCCCCTACCGAAAGAACTATCCAAAGTTTCTTGAGCTTGATATAACTTTTTTTTGTTACCCTTCAACTCCTTGAACATTCGGTATAGATGACCTCATTTTCTTCTCACAACTTTCCCAATCTCGAACCAACTTTTCCCCACAAATGAAAAAAAAAAATTCAGGTTTATTGTTTTGTCCAAGGGGCTTATTCCCCCGCTAAATTCCTAAGTACCCCGCCATTACCCCCGTTCCAGGGAAACAAATAACGCCAAAAGAAAAATATGGAAAAAGATATGCATGTATATGTACTTTATCTTTTTCTTTCCCTTTCCCTTTGGGATTGTGTTGTACTTTTTTTTTTTTTTTTTTCCTTTGAGTAAAAAAGGTTCGTTATACCTTGATACAGGATCGTATATGAAAGTATGTATATAGTACTTTGCCGTATCAATGTAGCTGTGTTGTGCCCTTTGCATCCAATACACAATTGGTCCCTGTCCAAAAACGAAAAAAAATAAGAAAAAAATTTAAATAAAAAGTAAAAATACATTAACAAAATTACGTTTTACTAATAATACTCTCACAAAAAAAGGTATAATCCATTTGATCATCACAAATTCGATCATATGTGTGTGCCGTGATAATAAGGTGTGTATGGAGTTTTCAACGCTACAGCCCAGAAGATCCAATACAAAAAAGTCCATAGAGACCAAGGTAGCGCGAGTAAGAACAAGAGCACGCGAGGAGAAACTCGAAGTCCGTGGTACCCAACGAGATAACGAAAATGACGAACAAGCGAAATGGGTAGAAGAATAGAGAATCAAGGCAGAATGAAACTAGAAATAAACTGGAGGTTTTTAACAACTCATTATAAAAGAAAAAGAAATGAAAAAAAAAAATTGGAATAAGAGATACTATGAGTTTGAGGGAAAAAGGTAAGAAAGAAACAAATCGAGGAAGCCCCCTGTAAATCCATAATCCATAACATATCTCAACGCACAGCGTTCACATAAACGCATCCCGTATAACTATGCAACCCGCACAGTTTGCTCCCTTAATGCTGAAGGATCCCCATGACCATGCCCATGTTCTTTTTTCCGTCTCCCTAACAATGTCGCATTATCTAAATTCAGCTCAAAAGGTCCATTCTTCTTCCTATTTTTCTGCACGGCGTTCTCTATCTTCCGATGTTGTTCTATTCTTGGATGTCTTTGTTGCTGTTGCGTTTGCTGCGTGGAACCAGCGAGATTCGTCCTTTTTAGTGATTCCGCAACATCATCGGCAGCAGGATGAGCCCCGCTCTGCCTTGGTACCTTATAGTTTCGTTCATCGTCCTCCTCGCTATCATATTCCTCCTCCTCGTCCATCGGGTTTAACGGCCCAGCACCTTTGTACCCCTGTTTCCATTTCTTCCGCCGCTTTCCTTCCTCCTCCATGCGGTGAACAGCATACCCAACATCAAATACTTCCCTCAGCGACACCGCACCAGGAGAGCGGAAATCCATTCGCTTAATTGTACCCGCACCAGAGGGTGAGAAATCAGTATCTATGATCATTGGTGTTGGTGCCCTGACCTTGTTGGCTGCTGGAGTTGCTAGTGGTGGAGCATCCTCCGCCGGAACAGTCTGTTCATCGGTTTGCTTGATCCATGGATGGTTCATGAATTGATCAATTGTGTACCGCTTCGCAGGGTCAACCGTAAGAAGGTGGCTGACAAGATCTTGAGCCGATTTCGAAATGTCATCCCACCAAGGAGAGAGAAACGTATACTGTCCTTTGGCGACCTTTTCTGTGAGGACCGATATACTCTCGTCGTAGAAGGGTGGGAAACCGCAGAGTAAGGTGTATAACACACATCCAAGTGCCCACATATCAACACTCTTGCTGTACCTCTCGTCTTTAACTATTTCGGGCGCCGTATATCCAACAGTACCGCATGGTGTCATTGTTTGCGATTCCCATACAACCTTCGAAAGACCAAAATCTGCTAATTTTATTTTCCCAATTCCTCCACCGCCAACTCCAGGGATGAATTCTCCTTCATCAGCTTTGTCTTCATCGTCAGGGCCTAGTGGCTTTGGATTCTTCGTCGGTATAAATAGAATAGGCTCAAATAAAAGATTCTCAGGTTTAATATCTCTGTTTGCAATAAATTAATATCGTGAAGGTAAATCGAAAGAGCAATAACTTACCTATGAACAACACCCTTCTCTTCATGCAAATAACGCAAGGCTTCTGCAACCTGCACAATAACATGTCTTGATAGGTTCTCGGAGAAATAAGTGAGTCTTACTATCTGGTGGAATAATTCCCCACCAGCTAACAACTCCAAAACCAAGTAGTAGTATGAGCGTGACTCCGAAAACGATATCAACTTAACGATATTTGGATGATTTAGGGTGCTCATAATCTGTACTTCTTTCAGGATATTCGCCCGCTGTATAAAAGATTCACGTTAGCCAAAGTTATATAAAGCTCCTGCTGAGGGAGACAGCTGGGGCTGATAATAACGCCCAAAAAAAATACAGAGTAATTAGGCGGTTGTTGAAACCGGGCAAATAAAACAAGCGATTGGTAAAGAAATTCCTTTCAGCCTCTTCAGTAATGTCATTGTGCGTGTGCTTAACGTTGCTTGCCCCTCACGACTGGATGCTAATTAACGCACCTCAACTGTCTTCGGCATTTTTTTAAGGTCAGGATGGAGGTGGTCGTCCTGCTAAACCCTCATGCGCCCGGAAAGTGCTGGAAGTTAAAAAGGGTCACATGAGATCAATAAAAGAACTAACGAAACAACATGGTATAAGAAGAGAGAGGTTAAAAAAAAAAAAGGTCTGATTATTTGCCCCCTTGCTCCCTCTGGATCCACCTAGAGGACCCTCTAGATAAGTTGTCCGGCAAATATTCATTAGGAATGAGACACAGAGGACATTTTGTGCCTCAGGAACAAAAACGTGACATAGATTGAGGTTGGAAAAAACACACCTGATGCGCATTCAACTCGTATTTTCGAACCACTTTGATTGCTACTTCCTCATAGTCTCCTTGTTTGTCTTTAGCTCGATAGACGTTACTAAAAGCACCATCACCCATTTTCTCCAGTAGTGTATACCGCTCCAGGCCTGGGTATTTAGGAAGCTTCCCTTTCGACTCTTTCTCTTCCGCGACAATTCGAGCCAGCAAAGTATCATCATACTTTCCTGCTGCATTGATGCCTCCAACAATTCCGCCGGGAGTGATGCCTATACCTGGGCCTGCTCCAGGGACAATCCCTGGATCATCTTCTAGATGTTGATGTTGAGCAGTCGCGTTTGCGATATGTACATCTGCCTGCGCAACAATGTTTCGATTTCCTCCCCCAGCAGCAACGAAAAAATCTGCTGGCGGTGCTGCCTTATGAAGTGGGACATCACCAGTTCCAGGCGCAGGATCAGAATGGACATGTCGATTTCGGTTGGTTGACGATACCTCGTTGTTTTGTATATTTTTGGCTTGTTTTCCATGCCGAATAAAATTCTTCAAGTTCTGTATGGCCTCCATTTTGTAGTGTTAGAGTGTGTCAGTCGTAACAATCCGAGAACCGCAAGGCAAAAAAGGTAGCAGACGGTTATTGAAAAGCCAATCTGCTGCGCGAAGCGGGGTAAGGGTGTAGATGGAAGGATGAAAATAAGACACAAAACCGGAAAGGATATAGGAAGAGAAAAGAACGATCAACTGTTGTTCACAAGGGGTTCCGGATGTAAATACTCTCACAAGGGTGTAGGTAAGTTATTGAGGGCGGGATACAAGACCGAAGTTACGCACAACTAAGACGCTTGAAACATGCAGATTGTAAACCAACCATGCACTTCGAAGCCGTGCTTTCACGCAAAGCAGGGAAGAGGCTATGGACCGTTGACCATAACTGTAAAGGCGAAAACAGGGCACAAACAGTTACGGATGCATAATAGGGTATACGGCTTCTTCCCTCCGCCAGAAGGCCCTGGGTGTAGCCCTTTGCATGGATGCACATGTGAACAGTATGTGGGTATTTTCTTTTTTCATCGGTGTCTCAAACGCAAAATGATGGAGGAACCTGCAAAGAAATGGAGGGTAAAAGGAAGAATCTAAGACACGCACCTCTATCACGGGCATGGTTGGTGAAAATGGGCAGTGTAGTATGCTGCTGCTTTGTCGCCTACGTTCGTTAGTTTGACGGAATCGTGCTCCCTGGGAGGTGATGCAGTCTCCGATCTGATCTTGCGGCGAGAATGGGGTTGTAATACTGCGTCAGCAAGGGGTGAGAGCGAAAGTTGAAGCTGCGGTTTGCAATATGCTTCGATTCGGGGGTACTGCAGTTATGTTCAGCTGCTGCAGGTCGGAAGCCCTACCGACGTAATGGTACAGCTGCGCTTGGAATGTGGAGGGGGCAAATTCCTTGCTTTTTGCGGCCGAGTCGGAACTAATGGCGGAGGCTTGGGGGTGTGTTGATGGGGCCTGCTTGAGCAGTCAAGCGACCGGGGGATATGACGACAGGCGGGGGGGGAAAAGAACGCAGGATTTGAAATGCGATAGATTAGGACGACCAAATGGAAATACTGGGAAGAGGTCGTGGGGCTCTGAGAAATGAAGTCGGGAATCGGCGGAGAGACGCAAGTAACTGGGAACAGGGCTTGGGCACCGAGTGGAGCGGCGCTGGGGTTGGGCCGGGAGCCTACCGAACGGCGCCTGGTGCCGAGCCGCGTGCGGAGAGGAGGGCGGGCAGAAGAACACAAGTGCACGGCAGGGCCACAAGCAGTCCGGCGGGTGCGCCAGAGGCCAGGGCGGGTAGGATTATATCGACAAACGAGCAGGTGGGGGGTGTTGGCTGGGGACGGGGCGAGGGTATTGGTATGTCCCGAAGGGCCTTGATATCCTTGCGCTGGGGACCAGTGATCAGTTTGCCAGGGTTGATGCTGCACGTGCGCTCGACTTGTGATCGGTATCGAAGGGCGCTATCAAGCAGATGTATGATCTCGGGCGGGTAGCCGTTGACGTTAGCCGGAGAGACTACGGGGACGCAGCCAACTTATGTTTCCCAAGTTGCGCGTGCAAGAATTAGATTACTAGGGATCACAGGAACGAGCGCAGTCTGGTTGAGTGAGGAACAACAAAGAGAAGCAACATGGGCACTGCGGGCTAAAGCACGTTGCCAGCAGCTGACTAGTGGTATATGTGGAGCTGGGGGCGACAAAGCTGCACTGCCCGTGATCCAGCAGAAAGTCGCAGCCGAGTACAAGTAGGGACGAAATGGAAAGCTGAACGCCGTCCTCCCAAAGCAAGGCATGACGATATCGATAAACGCTCTAGGAGGAAACACGGCAAGAAACAGCCTGGCCGGCAGGCCAGAACCAAGGGGCCTAGATGTAAGTGGCCCGATGCTCCTGGGTATAAATGCGCTGAATTCAAGTGATGAGCAGCTGAGACAAAGCAGACGGGAGCCAGTCTCGAATCCGGGAGCTAGCAAGCTACGCGCCATCGGACGTCGACACTTGCAGATGACTGATATTAAAAGTAGTAGCAGGTCACGACGGATGTGCGCTTTTGCTCGATGTGCGGGGCACGGAGATGGCATTCCCTCCCACAAATTGGCAAGACCGTTAGCCGTTGGGTTTCGCACACTCAAGTCAAGATATTAAGGTTTTTAAACTTCCAGTCAGCAAACAAGCTCATGGTCCTAGGACCACGCAGATATCACAAACTCCATCTTTGATCTACATGTATCTACTCGAGTAAGAATGCAGACAACTGACGGGCCAATGACGACTCCAACCCCCTCATCGTACAAGTACTTTTGGTAGGTTGGTGGGATTGGGCTCCTTACTTGGCCACCATTGATGTCGTGAGGCCACCACTAGCTAGCTGTACTCGAGCAGCAAACTGCGAACTATAGCCTTCGCAAACATCGTTTCAGCATAATGTCGTTGGCGCTTCATGGCGTCATAATCCAATACCAGGCATTCCAAGCTTACCTACTTGCACGATACGGCCCTCCAGGCTGAAATGGCCACCGGGGCTGTGTCAGTGCAAAAGTTGCCAAATTTGGACATTTCCACGTGGAGCGCCTCTTGGCCGACGGTGACCGACATGTTAGCTGAGTGAATGACGAAGTGGCGTTGATACTTCGCAGATTACTAGAGCACAAGCCGCACTAAACCTGGGGACTTGTGCAAACAAAATCGGAACCTGAAGATGGTACAGCAAGTGGCATGAGGCTACAGTACGGTACGATACTCCACAGAGGTAGGCAGGAAGCTAAGAAGCTAGAGCTATCCCAGGCATCTCACCTCTTGGCCCAACCCAGACTGCATCTTGGCATCAAGTGATAAGCCCTTTCTTGGCAGTAGCAACTAGCAGCCTGGTGGGATGAGGCTGGAACCTGGTGGTACATCGTGCAACTGATCGTACATGTCGATCTACTAGCCTTTACATCCAAGGCCCTACTTACATCATGCTCGACGTGTCATAGGAGAGCCAGCCAGTCCCTCGCCCTTGAGTGAAGAAGGTCAAAAAGAATGAAAGAAGCCCTAACCTGGGCGTAGTCTTGAACTGTATGCAGCTGGGAGGGTTTGTATAGCCCCTAGCTCTAAGAGAGAACAACTCGCGCAGTAATATGAGCGCTAGACTGTTCGAGTGTTGAAAGTCTGTTGTAGCTGGGGCGAGACATGCCGTAACCGTAGCTGTAGGTACGACCTGACCTCGGACCGATGAACGACCTTCTTAATCAAGGATGCTTAGTAAAATCACCTATAGGAAAGTGACGATGGCTGTATTGGAGCGGTAAAAAGGAGGCGTTTTGCAGCTGGAGATTCTTCCCCTGTACAACCTCAAGCCAGCGACATATTCTGTGCTACCAGTTCTTGTTTTACTTCGCCCCAGTGATCTTTATCCCTCAGTGCCTACAATGTGGCTTATACTTAAATTCTTCCGGGTTGTACTCCTTCGAGCTGTTCCTGCGCTAGCCGCGAGGTTATCCCGACGTTGTATTTCACAAACTCGTGACATTTTTCCGTAAAGGAGCTTCACAATCACGTGCATCTTGATGGCTATGTTTCATATCTGGAATCATATCTGGAATCACTCAATTTGGCCAAGAAGCCATTCAGGATAATTAGTGCACCCCTGCCACGAATCACTGTTACCAAGATGAAGGACAAAAGTCAAGTAGTAATAGTCGGGAGTCTTAAACCATTGTCGGATGGAAGGCTGAGGGAGGGGCATAATGCGCGCTGAATTTTGAGACCGCGAACTGAAGGCATCTCCAGAGCTGCTTACTGGTCAATACTAGGGTTGTGAAAAAGTTGTTCCATGTTTCCATGCTGGTCTCCCTCTGCGAAATATTAGGATGATCAGTTCGCAGCAAAAGTTCGGCAGCCAATTGTGCGCATTGGAAGTATCCTGGAGAAGGCAGTTGTGCCGACAGCGCATCTGGGGCTGAAACAGAACCTGTCCTGGAAAGGAGTGTTAGCTACTGGGTATGATAAGTTATTTTGGCCCTCCGAGCTGCTACTGCGCCCAAGCCCGGATCTCCTGCTATTAGCCTCCTCCCCCCTCCTCCCCAGCGTTCCATGTAGTAGTTTGAAATCCTTCATCTGATTGCAATTTACGAGTGCCCTCCCCCCAGCACAGATACAAGAATTCTTCATATTTCATTTAATGGTCATCAGGTGTAAGCATAGGTTTAGAGTACAGTACATAACCCTTGTACCCACAAAAACCAAAACAGATCCTGTCAACAACCTATCTTTACTCCAATGGCCCATCAAGCGAGTAACATTGAGGTCCATTCAAATCACAAGTTTTGGTGATGCCCTCACCGAATGAAGTTCAAGCGTCCAAAAGGAAGGTTACATTGGACTCGCAGGTATGAAGCTACAGTAACACCCAGTCGGCGTTCTGCTTTTACATGCTTTCACCAGGTACCGATACTTTGAGCCCTGACAATCATATATCTTGTCCTGTGTCAAGTTGAATATTCAGTCACAATCTGATTGCCTCGCTTCCCTTGCATCCGCCTTACTGCTCTGTTGGCAGCACTTCATCCAATCAAACTATATTGTGGCACGAAGCACCACAACTTTATGGCAGTATCTGCTCGTATGGTTGATAATTGGGTGCTGAACCTTGTTGACAAGGAACTAGGGCTGTAGTGTTCATGCTCTCGAAAGTCCTGTTCCTCAATTACCTGTGTAGCATCCCAGTCTCTGACACCACTCCGTCATTAGCTACATTGCCACAGGACCAATGACGAGTGCAGCATCAGTACGATGTAGGCTGGGAGCAATGAGCAGCCATTGAGCAAGAATGGCTAGTGAAACACTGGAGCCTCATGCTTGATTGCTATTTCCTGATCGCCTATCATTGATGCGCATTCCCCCAGCGCGATGCCACTGAATCATCGCATCTGATATCGAACACTGTTACTTATCATTCCAAACTTCACTCTTCATTTTCCGGTCATATTTCACTTTGTATCTCCTTCATGAACATGCACTGTTCCTTCATTTCTTCCAATGATATTGCCATATAATACCTACACTCCCGCACTATAATTCCTGTATTGTTGGGCGCGACCATCTGTACCGGGAGATACCAGGGAAGATTCCATCCTTTTAGCGACAAACCTAGTCCATTCTAATCTATCAAAAACATTGAGGTGACTTTCCCTGAAGGACATAGCGGAAGCGCAACTGGACCCGAAACTTCGAGACAAGACGGATTAGGAAGCCGTCTGTAGGGTTGCTTTCCCAATTATAACACATCAGACCATAGGAGCCGGTCGTGGAGAGCACTTCAAAGAACCCGAGCAAGATTGCGCTATTTTCCGCTGGACAGCTTTGAAACTGTTCCCCGGCCATATATATACCCGTTAGACTCGTTCCTTGTTGAGTTCTACTTTTTTCTGCTTTCTTTTCCCCAAGCTGCATTGGGCTCTCCCTTGATCGGTGGTTTCATCCATCATCCCTCCTTCACGTGGTTTGTGTATTCATTGTCGTGGACCGATATTTTCCTTTTTCAATTCCGCTATCTTGGTTGATAAGTTTGGAGTTGTATAAAGTGTATGCGTCTCACGATCAGTGCTTATATACAGACCAGGCTTGAAGCCTGCTGAATTCTCTTCGTTTAAGTTATAAAATTGGAACCACGAGTCCTTGGACGACTTGCACAATACCCTTCTCTGTTCCACACATGGCTGGTCACCTGACACCTCCATCATCGCCAATTCAGACTCCTCAAAATAGTCCGACGTCAAGTGGAGTGAATCATTCCCCCCGCGATGATGATCCACGGCGCATACGACGGCTCAGACACACGAAGTCACCGGTACTAGTATCTCCGAACTACAGTATTCCGCAAACTTCGCTGTATCAATATCCAAGCGACTACTCTCTTGCGTCGATATACAACCTCCAATCAACGAAGGGCATAAATTCTAAGGGCTCTGGTGCAGAACATCCAAGGATGTTTACTGCAGTGATACCCCCTTTGGCAGCAGTTCCGCCAACAGCACCTCTGCCACCAACGCCGCCAATGCAAGGTAATTGGGAGAAATTAAGTACACAAGAGGCTTTGAATATCTTGGAGGGATCCAGAAAGAGTAGATCGCAAGGGGCTAAAGAAGTCGTTGTGGGCATTCTTAAAGATACTCGTGCTGAGAAGGAAGCGGAAAAGAAGACAAAAGGGCTTAGGAGGATGAAGGGGAATGTTGCAGATGCTGTGAGCGCGAACAGAGGCAAGAACACTGAGAATGTCACCGTTGATATCATTCCACCGGATCTGTCATCAGATACTGGCTTGCCCACGCCGGGGCCAACACCACCATCATCGGCAAAGCGAGTGACAGTTCCACGCCAATTGCATCATCCGAAGCCATATAAACTGCCCTGCAGGAGATTGGACTTCAACCGTAGAAATAACTCGAATAACGAGCCTATGGATCGTGCTGATGTTAGAGAAGAGGAAGCTGATGATGAGGGAGGGATAGCCATTGACTATGACGATGGTGTGCATGGATTTCGCCAGGAGGATAGAGGACTAAAGCCTACCACTTTTGCACCTGGGAAGCATGCTCTATTAGGGAGTGACATTCCTATTCCAGATTCTCCGTTTGTTACCGGATTTGCGGTGACCTTTGAGGATAAACTCAGAAGTGACTCTCCTAAAGAGATGTACATGGAGTCACCAACGCAATATCGGGATGAATCGGGAGATGAAGGCGTTAGGCTCTCTTCGTGTAGGAAAACTCCGGAAATCATAACTCCTAAAAATAGAATAAATTCAGATAAGGCTATATTGGTAGATGAAACGAACGAAGCTCAGCTGGACGGACATGGAACCGCAGGTATTGAAGACCAGCAAGCACAGCAAAGCCTTGTTTCGACGACAGACGATGAAGCATCGAAGAATGTAAGAAATGGCCCTTGCACGAAGTTAGCATCACACTCTTCCGTTACAAGAGGGGCTGGGGACCCTGAAAAAGATAAAAAGTTATCCAATGTTGACCTCTGCATTCTCAGTTCTTCAATTCTCAAAAGAAGGTATAATTTGGAATCAACCGAAGGAAATGTGAAGTTGGGTTTGGGCAAGTTGGCAGAAGATAAGATAATCGACGACTCTCAAAAAAAAGGAGAAATACAATCGTCAGCTATAACACGCACAAATCAAGACAATGTGCTGCCAACCCTTACAGATAAAGTCAAAGCAACCCCGATCACGTCATTTGCACCACCGCAGCTTCCCCGTTTCAATTTCATACCTGCAACTCCACTGGCGCTCATGACGCCTGCTTCTGTACTTGAAAAGCAGCTGGGTAATAATAGCTTTTCTCTCTCGGAACCAGTACCGCCAATTGAGGAATCGAGTACGACGGATGACAATGCCACCAGAACAACCCCCCCATTCGACCCTCGCTAAACTCTCAGCCCAAGAAACTCCGCAACAGCCGCCTTCACCCATGGTGGAGACCCAGAAATTACGTTGAGGATGAATACCTGGCAAAACTTCTTGAGGACACAATTTTCACACCATTACCGCAAGGTAACGAGCCAAAGCTCTCAGAGTACGCTTCACCGTCACCTGCACCAGATTCTTCTCCAGGAACGCCAAGGAGGGAATTGATTGAGTTTGGGCCACTGAAGGTAGACAAGAAGAGGAAGGTTGTAGGGGTTGGTGGAGTGCAGATTCAATGGGTGGGCTTGAGTGGCTGGTATGATAAACTTGTGGGAAAGAAGGATGGGAAAGCGACAGAGAAAACTGTGGAGAATCTGGCGGAAGCGGAGACGGAGAAAGTGAATTTGAAGCGGAAGGGGTGGATTGAAGTTTGAGGCCTGATATTTTGATTTTATGACTTTCTTTTCTTATATGCTGCTTGATTGGGGATGATCGTACGATTTTGGATGATTGTCCTTCGTTTGTTTGTCGAATACCATTTGTGCTTAACTTTTGATTTTCCCTCTTATACTTGTATCATTTCATAATTTTTCTTGCGCGTATGCTTTACTATCATTACTTTTATCTTTACGTTTTCGTTTGTCTTTTTATCATACCCTTCATTCTAGCATCCTATCTCAGCCCGTGTTTACTAAATCTACAGGATTTGGTTAGGGGAACACAGGTCTTTTTTTTTTTTTTTTTTTTTTTTTGCGACAGCCTAACAGTTACCCTCAACTGAGAAGCGTTCAAAAAGCCAAAAAAAAAATGATGCAACGAGCTGGCTTGCTTCACATATACACGAACGATCCTATATAAGTCTTCCACGTCTTTGCTGACCGCTTTTACATTTTCACTTGCTTTGACCATTTTTAGGTTTTGCAGTTGACAGCGGACTTTTTAACGTTATTTTTCTTTTTTTGGCAGAAGTTTTATACATGAATGTTTTTGTGGGAGGAATGGGTGCCGGAAAACTGTTATTGTGATTCCCTATTTTTTTTTTCTATTTAAGATTTTGGAAGGGAGACTGTGTCTTCCAAGGCGAAGTTATGCAAGGGAAAAAAAAAAAAAAAGCAGGCACTGCTGGGTTTTTGCCTTCATTTCAACTACTTTTTTCTTTTTTTTTTTTTCCTCCAACATTTAACCATGGCAAAAGGCAAGGTCCTAGTGTTTATTGTGTATTTCCTCGCTGTGCGTTGAGTCCGCCCCTTATGTTCTGGAGGGTTGAACGTGTTTCACATAACAAAACTAACTTTTGAATCCGGGAGGATTTGAAATCCTTTTTTGCTTTTGCGTCATTATTATTATGAGTTTTTCATGCGGGCCAAGCAAAAACAAGTTTTTTCTCAAGTCCTGTAAGCTCAGCTAAGCTTAGCTGTATATTGTATTGTCATGTGTATGTTAGTTTTTTCTTAAAAAAAATTAACATCAATGAGTGAAACTTGTTTTTTTTTGTTTTTTTTTGGTTGCGTACCATTAAGGGCTCGTAGAATTGTCTGGTGTAGGGAGATAATGTAAGCTCTTTTTCTTTACTAACATCAAGTTAAATACATACATAGTAGTACCGAAAAACGTCGAGTGCGCGGGGGAAAAAAAAATATATAAATAAAATAAAAGATACGAAAATAATACCAAAATGGGAAAATGGGCATTTTGACAATGGGCAAGAGGGAGAAGAAGGGAGCAATGGGGATGGAATATCGAGATTGGAATATGGATGGATACGGAGATACTAGGTTCCAATAAGACAACAAAAATCCCAAGAACGAGAAGGAAGGGAAAGAAAAAAAAAATAAAAAGAGAGATAAACGGTGCTTGCAGATAGGATAACCGAATCCAAAGAAAAAAGAGGGAAGCAACTTTAGAGGGGAACAAAAAAAAAAAAGAAAGAAAGAAAAAAAAAGGACAGTATAAAAAACAAAACGCCCAATATAAACAAATGTAACAGTAAAAAAGCCTACTCGAGTAACAAGCAAACGCACAACACAATAAAAGCAACTAATACTGAAAGAATAAAGATAAATTCAAGAAGTAAAAAAATAAATGCCCCCCCCGGCCGGGTAAGAGCTGGGACTAGTATGAAACTTCATATGAAACTTCATGAGGTGGGTTCTAATAGAAATTAAGAGTAAAAGCCACATTATATTTTGTTGATTCACCCCCAAGAAATTCCCGAAAACCCCGCATGCTACTCCTTGATTTACTCCTTTCTCCCCTCCTTCTCGTCTTCCTCCCCCGCCGTATCATACACCGAATCATGATCCGCCAACTCCGCCTTAGTACTCAAAAGCCCATTATCCTGGTCGTCGTCTTCCGTAATCCAATACATCGGACTCCTCGCCCTATGCGTTCCCGCCACCGACTCCTCGTCAACGTCCCTTGGGCCACCGCGCTCCGTGTGTTGAGACTCCCTGTCCGACTCGTACGTAACTGCGATTGCTGGCGGGCTTGAAATGTGGTCGTAGCTCTCCCCTAGGGGACCGACTTCGGAGCCGGATCCAGATGCCGGGCTGTGAGGCCTGTTGCGTGTGAACAAGGACTCATTATACTGCGGATGATGGTCGTCGTCAAGCTCATCTACCAGGGTTTCGGTTAACTTTGCAAGGTCCTGATCATCTTGCCGCTCGCTGCCTATCGTTGGAGTTGGTATATCATCGTCTGCAGGTTCTACTGCTACTTCGTCGTCGGAGTCGGTTCCATTGACGAAGTCGTCTCCTTCGAATCCAACCTTCTTTACACTTGTAGATGGGACTTCATCAGAGAAGTCCGCACCTAAACCGCCCTTCCATGGCCTGCACTTCTTGATGAGTGTATTACACCGCAGGCACTCCCAACCCTCTCCCTCCTCAAGAGCAATCTTCGAAGTGATACATATATAGCAATAGAGATGCCCGCAAGGCAATGCCTCATACGGGTTTGTGATATCTGTACTTGCTCCCGAAGCCCCCCTACCCTCTCCAGCCTCCGCGGTTGTCTCCTTGTAACATATAGCACAAGTCTTTTCCGGGAGGAAAGCTAACTCCCCCTTCCTGTTTTTCAAAATCGAGGAGTCCTCGTTGGAACTTCCAAGAGACCGGGCCTTTCGTATGAACCTAGAATACCAGCGCCGCCAGCGGTTGACTCTAACAACGGGGAGGATGAATAGGAGGAATTCCGTAAAGGCGTGCCATACAAGTTGGCGATTGAGGTATTCGAAAGATACCTCTCGGGCAACCATGTGGTTTGGCGCAGCTAGACGCAATCGGAGGACCCGGTCTAGGATGGTTCGGTGATGGCCATTCTTCAGGAAGAGGAGGAACGAGAAGAGGGTAGCAAATGAGTGGATAGTTGTAAGATGGTCAAAAATGTCGGAGAGACGTTTTGAAAGCGGCGTTTCCTTCATGAGGGTAATGTTAGAGATTGAAATAAGAGGAATGTCTCGAAAGGAGAAGCTTACATCCTCGGGATTCGATCTTGCTAATAACCACAAATTTAAACGAGCGTACAAATACCTTCCTCCAACGGTAATCAGCCCATACAGAATCTTTTGACTCCGAGTTGGTGGCCTATCCCGACCTCCTTTGCTAGACCTCGCATCAATGTATTTCAAGTTCTGTAAAGCAGCACCGTAAGTGGCATTGTTATCCCATATTGTAAGCTTGAATAAAGCCGCTCGTAGTATTGCCATAAGTTCGGGTTCAAATGTCTCTTTCAAAGTCGGTCTAAAGTACTTCAGCGCTCCCCATAGCTGTTGTTTAAGCAAATCTAATAACTCCTCATCTAACAGCTCCGTGTCCAGCTGTCCCACACGAAATGCTGGTCTCGTCGCTACATCCCCCACCACTCCAGGGCCGGCGAAGTTGCGGTTGAATATTGCCTGCGGTGTATATGTTGCGTCGTCTGCGCGTTGAGTTTGCAGGGCAGTTGCTTGGGATTGGGCGCGTTGTTGCCCACCTGGCCAGCTTGCTGTAATTGCAGATCTAAGGGCGGATGCGACCGGAGACCTCGTAGCTTCCACCATATTTCCTATCTTCAAATGCCAATTGCTTCCCTCGGGAAGGAAGCGTGGTGGGGTTGCGGGTAAAAGCACGATACTCGGATAGTGTTTGAGTTGAAGTTGTTTTTGTTTTTCTCGGGGTGATGATGGGTCGGTTCCTACGTTTGGCCTCGGTAACTTTGGAAACACGAGGGGAGCCCCGGGGCTAGCTAAACTTGGCGTAGCGACTTGCCGAAAACCAAACAGAAAGTGGAGGGTGCTGACCGAGCAAAATTTGCTGTACTTGAGCTGAGCTTGGGGAGGACGCAGCCAATGAGCTCGCACGGTAGGGGGAGGATCGCAGAGCTTATTTTTGGCTTAGCTCGAGGCAGGGCTCCATGCAGAATTCGGTTAGCATATCTTGGGTGGGAGAATTGGCTGGGCCACGGGGGGGGCCTGGGCATTTGGCACCAGGGCTTGTCTGCTGATATTGAGAGGAGCACTGCACGAATTGTGTTTCAGGCTGTCTCTTCGTGCTCAATTGTGTTTCGGATTGATGTATTGGGGGGCGGTTTCGCTGGGGGGAGGGGGGTGGGCCGCTTCTCTCTCTCCGAGCTGGCCAACCAAATGCTGTCGAGACAGCAGCGGGGTAGAGCTCGCTTCCGCCGTCCTGTAAAGCATGTCCGATGAGCCCACGCCGTGGCGGGGCGGGGGGAGGGGGAAGAGGCAGAGGATTGGGGGGGGGGTACTGCCGCTGGTGTGCATCGGTGAAGATATCATATGCTGGCGGAGGAGGGTCGGAGGGCGCGCTCCCTGCGGCGCCAGACAATGCCTTTGTTCCTGCGGGGCCCGCACGATAATGGCTCCGGCTGCGCAGGCGGACGGCGCCGTGGCCCACGGGCGGGCTGGCGCTCCCCGCGGCCCCTGGTGGCGCGCCGCGTAGAGCAGCTCTGGCGGTGCTGGCACGGCCGCCGCCACTGCCCACGGCCCCTTCCCTCTGCCTGCCCCCCACTTCCCGCCCCCAACCCCACGCCTCTGCTGCGCTGTGCAATGGCAGGTGCCGCAGGATAACGAGCCCCGATACATCTTGACCTCCTGGAGCCGGCCGGCTCTCGCAGACGAGACCATTGGGTGAACTGCTGCTCTCCCGTGGTGAGTTCGCCAGGTCTTCTTTTCTCCCCGTGCCCGCACGCTTGCCGCTTGAGCACGTAAGAGGCAACTCGGCTGCTCCCGTAGCGCAAGTGCTTATTTCTTTTCTGATGTACCTGCATTCTGACCGACTTTGCGCCGCATCACATCCCTATACTTATCAACTGACACAAGCACAGAAGCGTGCGAGGTGCTGAACCCTGCACTGTCCCATCCTTGCCTTGGAGAAACTATCTCGACGAGTATACTAGAGTGCCCCGCAACTACAAGACAACCAGTCTGGACTTTTGAGCCCCTCCCCCACGATAGCGTAAAGCAAGGAAGAAACGCACGGCAATGGACTCAGGATATCCGCTCACCCCAGCAACTCTGCTTGAGGTCCTGCAAGCAGCAAGCTCTACCTCTCAACAGCTGGTGCAATCGGCAACCACCCAGCTCTCTCAATGGGAGACTTCTAACCCTCAACTATACACATTACTCCAGGTTTGAAATCTCCAGAAATTGTAATGGGCCAGGAAGTGATATAGTGTGGTTACTCATATCATGAGCTCCCAGGATGTATACCTCGATCGAAATTTCCCAACGGAAGTCCGGTGGATTGCAATCCTACAGCTAAAGAATGGCATCGACAAATATTGGAGAAAATCTGCAAAGCAGTACGTTGGCTTCTGTTCAGGATAGGCTCTGTGCTAACATATCATAGTTCCATGCCAAAAGAGATCAAAGCGGCCATCAGAGACCGCTTGCTATCCTCCATCGACGAGCCAATACCTCAATTAGCCGTCCAAAATGCGGTGGTCATTGGGAAAATCAGTCGACAGGATTATCCACTGGATTGGCCAGATATTTTTACTCAACTTATATCCATCATCAGGTCCTGTTCGGACAATATCAACCAGGAGACTGTAATAAAACTCACCAGGGCGCTACAGATACTTCTTCATGTGATCAAGGAGCAGTCGACGGGGAAATTGCCAAGAATGAGAACGAATCTACAAACTATTACACCAGAGATGTTTAGCGTTTTGGGAGGTGTATACGTGAGATGCGTTGACATATGGGCGCCTTCAGGCTCCCCAGCACCGGAGCTGCTTTTAATATCTCTCTTGTGTCTGAAAGTTATTCGACGACTCTTCTCAGCAGGTTATGAATTTCCTAATCGACATGAACCTGTTGGACAGTTTTGGCAGATATTACAGCAACATCTAGCCTCCTTCATGAATCTCACTAGTGGTACTGGGGACTATGTTGGAGGAGTGCGGAAGCATGTAATACACTTGGGGAAAATATTTTTAGAGGTCAGCAGGGTTCACCAAACAGCATTTGCCTTGTTGCCGGGTTCGATAGACTTGGTTAAATCATATTGGAATCTGGTAGTGGCCCACGGAGAGACTTTGGCATCATCGAAGCCACTTGGAACAGGATTGAAAAAACATATGGACATGGAAAATGGGGAACAGGGCGATGGAGAAGAAGAGTTCAGAGAAAAGGTAGCGCTTCATGGGATGCTGTTATTCTGGGGCTGCTTGAAGGCCGTATATCAACCAAACCAAACCTTCAGATGTATGAATGGATTACTTGTAAGCTTTCGGCCACCAACTAACAATATGTATGTAGATCGACATGCCCAAGAGAAGCAGGAACGAACAGAAGCAGTCGAGTTATTAAAGACTCAGCTCCTCAACCGCGATGTTATTATAAGCTCTATGGAGATTTTAGTAACTAGGTATTTTATGCTCAGGAAAGGCGACCTGGAAGCTTGGGAAGAGGATCCGGAATCATGGAGCATGCAATGGGAAGATGCTAGTGAGAGCTGGGAGTTTCTCATACGTCCATGCGCTGAGAAGCTCTTTATGGATTTGGTCACAAGCATGAAAGCAGTGCTCGCGGACCCATTAAAGCGAGTTTACGATTCGTGTTCATGTAAGTCTTGTGCAACAAACAGATAAGATATGCCGTGTGAAAACTAATGATGGTACAGCACTGGAGCAGCAGGATGTTTTCAGGAAGGACGCGATATATACGGCAGTCGGGTTAGCAGCACCAGTGCTCCAGCAAGACGCATCGTTAGACTTCGATACGTTCTTGAATAATACGTTGGTTACTGAAGTTCAGATATCTCAGCCATGGTATAACATTCTCCGTCGACGAATAGCTATCCTCATCGGACAATGGGTTACAGTGAAAATTTCAGTAACATCCAGACCAACAGTATACAGGATATATCAACATCTTCTCAACAAAGCAGACCCACTAAATGACCTTGTTGTGCGCTTAACAGCAGCCAAAAACATTAGCTCGGCAGTGAATGATTGGGACTTCAAACTCGAAGACTTCCTACCTTTCGCAGATGATTTGTTCGAGAAGCTGCTGGGGCTTATCGATGAGGTTGAAGCAACAGAGACGAAAATGAGCATACTAAATGTGATTGGCAACGTCATCAGTAAGCTTGATGAGCGAGTCGAGCCATTTGCAGAAAGAGTAGTGAACATCATACCGCCACTCTGGGAGGCTACAGGCGAGGAGCATATATTTAAACAGGCTATCCTAGTGGTCCTCACCAAGATTGTAAGCGCCTTGAAAGCGAAAGGTTTACGATACCATTCAATGGTACTTCCGTTGATCAAGTTTAGTGTGGAAACAGGGACGGTAAGTATTCATCATTGGTTTTTGTTGGCACAAAGTCTCACTGTTAGTAGGGAATGCAAGTGTATCTTCTCGATGAAGGACTAGAACTATGGGATGCCACAATAAAGGCGACTCCTGCACCCGCACCGCAAGAGCTGCTGGAGCTAGTGCCATATATCTTCCCTCTTGCTGAGCTAGGCTCAGATACCCTCAGAAAAGTCTTGGAAATCATTGAAGATTATATCATCCTGGCTCCGCGGGAGATGATAATCCATTATCGAGATGCCCTATTCTCCGTCTTTGCATCACTAATTGGTGATCTAAAACCTGATCCTAACCGTGTGGTGACTGCGGGTGTTGACATGGTGTTGCGAGCGGCGGGAAACAATGAAGATGCGGTTCAAGAAATCGTGAAAAGCATGCTGGACAGTGGGTTCCTTTTTAAAATCTTTGATGGCATGCATAGCAATTGGAAGGCGAGACAAGCAACGGGGCCGCATAAGGTGTACAATAAGGTCGATACAGTCATTCTCTCGGATTATTTTCAAGTGCTGGCAAGGATGGTATTGGGAAGTACCAGACTGTTTGTTGGTGCGGTGGAGTATGTGGGACAAAGAGTGGGAGAGGATATTGAGAAAACGATAGGATGGGTGCTGGATGAGTGGTTTAATCATGTGAGTTGCCTAGCTCTTGGTTCCTTCTTCATGGAAATTCTAACATGCTATAGTTTGGAAACATGGGCAATCCCAAAACAAGAACACTCAACCTCCTCGCGCTTACAAAGCTGCTTGAGTGTAACGAGAAATGGATCCTAGTTAAACTGCAGGACCTGATGACAGTATGGACAGATGTCATCACGGAAGTTGATACGTCTAGTGACGCTAATGAGTATGTACCCTGTACCCGACCCCCCCGCGCCTCTTAAGGACACATAAAGAGGACATATCCTGCACATGCAAACAAAACACACTAACCGCGGATACCTCATTCTGGAACCACAGAGACCTCATCTTTTGGGCCGAAGACGAATCCCTTGCATCCATACCTCACCTGAAACGTCTTGGACAGCTCGCGACCGAGGATCCCGTGCAGACAGCCGATGTGCGGCAGTGGGTCAAGCATTACCTGATGCAGGCGCAGCAAGAGAATGGTGGGGAGGAGGTGTTTGCGACGGAGTGGGTGGCCAATGTAGATACGTCGGTTCTGAAGGATTTCGCGAAGTTGGGAGTGGTGTAGAAGAGGGCTGGGGGGAGGTAACGAGCAAGGTTATATATGGCGGAAATATGTGTTATAAGTAGCTATTGTTTGTTTATATATATTAGGATGGCGTGTCTGATTAATTTATTGTATCGGAATTACTTGATTGACTACAGTTGAATTCGAATAAAAAGGTCGGTTAACGGCTGAGGTTGGAGTGGAACAGTGTTACCCTGATACATTCCTTGGTTTCACTTTCTCAGGATATAGGGAAGGTATACAAGTGTATATTCTTAGAAAAATATTATAAAAGCGAGATTGAAAATCTATACTCTTACAAAGCCCGTCTGCACCGTATGTAGTATGTACGCTTGTGAGCCTGGTGATGAAGTTGCTAATTTTTGTATTCTTTTCTTTTTTTTTTTTTTTTTTTGATAAGTATGCACGAAGAGTTAGGTAGAACGCAGCCAGTAGTAAGCAGAAGACCTTGGGAAAGCCGAAAGCCCCCTTATACACAACTGGGATTCGAATTTTCGTTCGTATTCACAGAAAAATTCCCGAACGATCAATGATGACCTCATAAGCCCCGAAAGGCTGCGGTTACTACTAAACGTTTTGAAGCCCCTAGCTTTCTATTTCTTTTCATGTGGCTTTCCATGTGGGGGAGTTGAAATATATAAATGCATCATATTGTTGGAAAAAAAGTTTTCTCTTCTTTTTTTTTTAAAAAAAAAAAAAAAAAAAATCAATGAATTCACGTTTGGGGGGAGTTTAATGGTATGGGTGGTTCTTTGTATGTAACTAAAAGCTATATATTTGTTGAGATAACTATAATAGTACATACTCAAATCGAACATACGAAATGTATGGGCTCGTGAATCAGAATATCAATCTATTATATGTATTTCGGTTGATGTGTGTGTATCAACCAGTACTGCTTACTCAGTCTCCTTCGTTTTGGACCTCCCCCCCCCTCCTCTCTCTCTCCCAACTCCCGTTTCCCCCTTTTTAGTTTTTTCTAATTTTGTTTTTTTGTTTCTCGTTTTTTTTTGTTTTTTTGTTTAATTCCCGCCCGGTCCCCTATCATAATCAAAAAGCTAAGTAGTAGTTAGGGGAGGGGGGAGGGGGGGGGGAGCACGAGGACAGTACGGATTCTTTCTTTTCGAATTCACATGTCACAAAAAAACATAAAAAAAAAAAAAAACCATGAAAAAAAAAAAAAAAATTTCCTTTTTTCGATCCCTCCCCCGCCCCACTTTCAACTTTTTCTATTTCCAAGGAAAACAAGACTTATGAACCTCCCCAGAAGGGCAATCCCGAGAGTTTGGGGGGTGGGGGTGGGGGAGGGAGGAGTGAGAAGGATGTTTCATGTGCCCCACGGCGTTATGTTTGCAAAAGCTTTTTTTTTTTTTTTTTTTTTTTTTTTTTTTTTTTTTTTTTTTCCTTATATTCATATATGCTCAAACTGCCGCGGAATTATGTTGCCGGGTTGAAATAAAGGAAATAATTGGACGTGTGATGATTATTTATTTATTATGAAAAGGCACAGTATGGCCTTGGGTATATATCATATATAGATATACTAAGTATATTATTCTTGTCATCGGAGATTGAGGAAGTACTGTAATTTTGAATATCATTTGAGGAGTGAGAGATTGTGGAAACCCTTGTGGGTTTGTTATGCAGCCTGCAAATCTTAAGATAGGTCAGCACTTAAGTTAGGTCCGTCCGCCTCTACTTTATCGGAACGTTCCTGCGGGCATCGCAATATCATACCTCATCTTCAGGCGATGGGTAGTCACAGAAATTTATTTTTCTTGTATAATTTAAAAGGAAAAAAAAAAAAAAAAGCCGCAAAGGAACCAAGCCGATTATAGACAAGTTACTCTATTCCATAGTCACTTGCCGTAAATGTTCTCGTGCTCGGTTCTGTATGTACTCTACTATAACCTGCAAGGGAAAAAGGGGGTGAGCAACTAGGCAATTTTTGGTAGTAAGGCGGTAACAAGTACTCGGGTACTATTTTCAGGGTCCAAATTGATTTTTGTCTCCGAGTTTGCATAAATTGAGAGGAAATTATGCAAATGAGGACGGGGAGGGTACAAGTACTAGTATTTGGCTCTGAGTAATTGTGCATATTTTCATGTGTCAAACAAGCATCCCTGTTACATGATCGGGCTGATCAGTCAACGGATGATTCTCGCTACTCCATCATCAGATGAGATACGGCAAAGATGTGACATGAGATGTGATGGCGCCTCACCTTTCATAGCCTCTACTATCTCCAGACTCGAATAAACAATGCCCTCCAAGCCCCTCTGGAAGAAACCAAAAATATTTCAACCAGGACCAGTCCGCGCATGCGCAACCTTCAGCTCCATTCCTTATCCTGATACAGCCCCTCTCAGCTCAGCTCAGCGCGGCGGACACGCAAAGCCATTTATGTGATCCCTGCCCCTCTAGCCAGCCTTGGTTACCGATTCTGTGCAAATAAACAAGAATTGAAGGGTGAGGTATCATATGATAAAACAAAAGCGCAGGCCCCCCAGAATTTCTGCCGATCTGCGATCCGATCTACAGGTACTCACGCAGAGAAACAAGGCACAGGGCATGCGTTGCCAGAAGGGATCACAAGCAACCGAATGGAATTTCGGAGAGGGGCATGGGGCAAAGAAAGGGGTGGGAATACGTGTCGGAATGATGGAAGGGGACATAAACCTTGAAACCATGAAATATACGTTCATTTCGGCCATCTTTAGTGTTATTGAGAGATATCGGTCATGGATACCGTATTTCATATATGTACTCAGCACTCAGTACAGTACATATATTGACCCCCTTCTTTTGCTACTCTCCTCTGATGCCCATCCCCGATGGCTTGAAGATGAATTGAGTCATTAATCAATCGATCGTGGTGCTTACTAGCAATCTGAGCCAGGCTAAAAGCCGAGCTTTAAAAGATAACAGAAGGCTAAACTGTCGGTTTATCGTGTATAAACTTGTCTCGTTCCCAGCCAAACTTAGCACAATATCGACGCAGGCATAGAGGTGCAATTATCAATGCCGCAGCTACATCAAGCAGCAAAAGGGTGTCATTACCAGTCTCGATGGTGATGACCATGCAAAGAGGGATAACTTATTACCTTTGGATAAGCAGAGGAACATGATAGGCTTAATAGCTAAACATAGGTAATTCAAGTTGTGTGCTTTTATCTCGCGGGCAACAGGTCGCAATTTCCTCGATAAATAAGAGAGTATTTACCAGTTAAAATCATAATCTAGTAGTGCCGTTCATTAAGGTCACCTGTTGATGTGCATTGGACCATTGACGACAGGAACGTAAGCACGCAGAATCAGTACTAGACTCTAATTAGACCCAAATATGACATGTACATACGCACGTAGAAATATTAGTGGGGAACATCCAGCTGGGGGAGGAGCATCATGACGACACTGTCCGCTTCCACTACTCCACATAATGTACGCGCGTGTAAGCACTGCGTGAGCTTCAAGCAACGCAATGCAAGGAAGATACTCGAGATCGCATTATGCGTCGCAGCTCGCATTTGCAGGACCTAGTTGCTCGCCAATTCACGTACAAATGAATCAGACACACGTGGGTCATGCGAAGCTTCAGAGCAAGAAGTAAAGTAGTGTCGCCAGCCCCAGCATGTGTGATCAATAGTATGACGAGAGCGGGGTAAAGTTAACATCGTACTGGTTTGTAACTTCACCGTTGTTTCCTATTTTATCCGATTTAGTGTATGGTATTCGACAATGTGGTAGTTGCAGGGATGTCGGGATTAGCTAGTGAAGGGGAAATGGGTGTCACCTGGCTCCGTACTTTAGTGATACGGTAGGGGGTCGGTGAGGGGTATTGATAAGGGGAGGGGTATTTACCCCGCTTGACTTTTATTTTCACCTACCAGAGTACCTTCACAATTGAACCGCAAAATGCACCCGTTCAAATCAATCAAGAAAGCAATTAGAAAAGGTTCTCCAGTGTTATCAGAGATCCTGCGGAATGATTGCAGATTGTGGGGGAATTTGATACTGCATGTGAAGTCCCTGCAAGTAAATCAAGACGGCAATGCAAATGCGGTATATATTGATTTTAACTGATGCCGTGCATGGCGTGTGCGGAGCCGAAGAGGGCCAGGAGAGTGGCGCAATGCCCCGAGGTAACGCTGGGACCCTGGCCTTACGTCGATGTGCATTGGCGCACTGGTACAATTTTCAAAATAGATAAGTGGGGTCGTATGATTCTTGACGTTGGATATATCGTCCTATCGCAAGCCCACTAGAGCACCATTCCAAGGTATCCGTATCACCTTTCATCGTCTAGCGTAGCGATTCTTTTAAGAGCGGGTCTAAGGGTGCCGCTTGAGGCAGGGTCCAGGCATTGCTTGTTGGTAAGACATTATGACGAATGGGAGAAAATTCTGCTGCTGGCATTGCAGGTGAGCATATGGCGGACCAAAAAGGAGTAGGATGTGGTAGACATTGATAATATTGTTCCGACGAGCATTCTGAGTAGCTAACACAAAGATTTGGGGAGGGGAAGATGTAAAGCCATGTTTCAAGCTGGAGTTTGTCTTCTGTCATGCCAAAAAAAGCCGATAGGTTGTGAAAAGGATTAACATGTGATTGCCTGATCGAAAGCTAGATCAGTGTAGACTTTAGCCCGACCCCAAGTTCTCGTCAGTACGAATGGGATTGCCGCGGTAAAACGGCCGGAATGAAGAGAAATTACGGAATGAGGTACTCGGAGGCGAATTCCGTACTCGAAAGTTGACGGAGAGACTGGGGCGGCATCTCTGGTCATAGTTTATTCGGTGTTATGATCCATTCTGTCGACACGTTCTGTACTCCGGTACATATCATTCTAGTTGACACATGTCATTTGGCTGGTTGCTTCGTTGGTTCCTTGTGCTAAGGGCGGGGTCCCGTGGATCGTCGCGTATATTGAAAGTTTTCGGATGCGGCTCAACCAGACTTCAACGCCTTGAGAGTCTCGCGGAAAATAGATAAAACACCGACTCACACGAATGGTAACACAGATGAATCGGATGGGATAGAATTTGCTACCA
The DNA here is from genome assembly GCA_015179045.1 of Kalaharituber pfeilii. NCBI lineage: Eukaryota > Fungi > Ascomycota > Pezizomycetes > Pezizales > Pezizaceae > Kalaharituber > Kalaharituber pfeilii. Next base: position 201,026 of record WHUZ01000038.1, on the reverse strand, counting down.
CAATTATCACGCTCGTATGTGTTTGTCATATCCTTGAAAAAAGTAGGAAGAATTATAGTGAGAAAAATAATTTCACTTATCACTTCAACTCACGGGTTGCAGGCGAAACGCACCGATTAGAACCGTTATACGATACGAACAATGACCTCATTGAAGATCTTCCGCAAACAAGTGCGGATATCAACGACTTAAATGGTAAGTCAGATTTATGCCAAATAATCATATCAGATTTGAAATAAATGATGTATGCTGTTAGCTGCGGGTATGGATGCCTTGCTTAGAGCACCGCTTAGTGGCAGAATAGATGTCCGGAAAAAAAAAAAAAAAAAAAAAAAAAAAAGGCCTCGTCGGTACATTGGGCTCATGATATTATAAGCGTGTGAAGGGGTCAAGCTCTTTTGTACTTTTTATCAATCAACTGGCATTTGGATTGTGGCGGAGGGGGGGGGTTTACTTGTTTATCCCGGCATCTATATTTCATGTGAGCACAGAACAAAAGCTCCGAACCCAATACCAGTTCCTTCAGGCTGTGAAGCGGGATATTTCTGTTTCAGGAATACTGACCGTATGAACGTATCAACTACTGGGATGTGGGAATATCTCAAATGAGGCTGACGAAGCCGACGTGGAACTGGTCTTCTGTAGTTCGTCGCGATGATTCACCCATTGACTCTGCAATTGTGGAGGCGATAATTTGTCTCGCTTCTTTTAAAATTTGCAAGAGGCTACCAATCAGGAATAGCCTTAGCCTCTAATCGAACTCTGTTTTGCTCGCCAGCACATGGGGATGTGTTGGCAGTCTAATGAACTGGGTGTCAAAGAGAAAACCTGCAGGTAAAAGATATGAGGCTTATGTAACAATATCGACTAAATTCAAACGGGACCGGCCAGAAAGCAATCTCGGCTTAAAAAGAATGTAGTGGTAAAAATGTGTGGATGAAGCATGAGGAAGCGCAGAGTGTGACTGGATGGTGTAAGTCAAAGAACGATGATAAAACGGATTGCATTTGTATCAATATGGCCAGAAAGCATGTTACATGAAGGTCATCAACATTGTAATGTGTTAATGTACAGATTGCTCTATAGAGCACATGGCATGGCTGAATTTGTTTGCTCTCTCCATTGGGAACAGGGCGCGCCCTCTTCCGTTGCGATTCTTTCTCTCGTGCCGTTTCTTTGAGTCTGCCTTTTCTTTTTCGTTTGGGTATGCAGGCTGCGTGGCGACTCATAATGCAAGCCTGTGTGGAGTGCGCAGTGTTCACGGAATGATCATTTCTACGGAAGCTAATGCACACCTTTCCCGCCGTCTCACGCTTGTACAGTACAAGTATTAAAAAGATGTCCGTCACGCACTGGACCATCAGCGTCATCAGTAGCCAGCACCAAACACATCCTGTTACTTCATAGCCATCACCACCAAATATACCACATCATGTCGGTTCGGCAATACGCCACTATACCTGTACCGTTTGTGCAACTATACATGCCAGTTTCTTGCGATTCTCGATGAAGCGCACCTTCGAACCCTAGTAGCACGTACTGTGCATGCATTGTACATGTATGAAGCATCGCTGCTCAGCATCTGTCCACATATACCCTGAGCTCCTGTGTGCTTCACCTTACATTACATGGTTTTCATCCTCAGGGCTTTTGGATTCTGCGAATGCGTCGGCTCGGCGACCTGGCAGCGCTTCGAAACCGACTGGCCGTGCCATAGGATAATACATTGTTAGCGTTTACATCGAAGGTGAGCGTCGATTGGAATAAAATGCCCAATTGGTGAAAATTCATAGCCTTCCTTGTTCTCCCACTTGCAAGACCCCCACATGCTGAGGTGCCTGCATGGGTGTATCATATGGTAACTAATTTTTGTCCAAATCTCAGAGATGCATACATGATACATATAAACTAAAAGTAGGTACATTATACTCAGATGTGGTGCACTACGCAGGTAATATAGAAGCGCACTGCAACCCTGGCAGTTGTGGAGTGCGCAGCCGACCGCTGCATTACATGATTGACCTGCCCACGGACTGGCGGAGAATCGACCGTGCTCTGGATGAGCTCGCCAACTCCATACGTTTGGCGATCGTGTGTACTAGTACTGGGCTCTGGGGGCCAGACGCTACGCGGGGAGGAAGAAAACGGTTGAGCACTTGGGTTAACCGGAACGGTGTGTGGAGGGGCTGGCCTGGATGGAGTTTCCCACGGGGTCACACTCAGCTCGTTGGGAGGATGCGCATGCAGGGAACATCTGCTGGGGCGTGGCCGCTGTTTGCGCGGGCGCCCCTCATTCGACAGGCGACTCGGGGCTGCGCGTGACGGGCCTCTGGCTGCCGGCTGCGGTCGGGGCAGGGGAGCTGCGCAGTATGCAGTAGCGAGCCTAGCATACTGTACCCGGGTACTTTTTTTTTTCGTATGCAGACACGCCCCATGGGTGTGGGCGTGGGCGTGGGCGTGGGCGTGGGCGTGGATGCTCGGGGGTGCCATGGATGCGCCCTTCCCCATTGCGCATTGCGTCGAGCGACGCAGCTGCGGTGGCCGCCAGCTCATCTTGGATGCTTGCACTGTGTGATCGGGGATCGGTCCACCACTCCCTTGTACGAGCACCATCCCCCCCGCCCCTGCCGGGCTGCTTCTCTACCTCCTGCTTCTCGCGCTCCTAACCGTTGACCCTCCCACACACCACCATTCTCGTCACTCCCAACTGGATACTCTCCTTTGTCCAAGTCTTCTCGTTTCTTTTCTTTTTCTTTTTCTTTTTTTTTGGCTTCTCTGGCATTCCCTGATCAAGTACTGTACGTTCTACCGCTTTCGTTGGCTTCGTTCCGAGGAGGCTGCAACTAGCAAACACCACCCAACGAAGCCCAGGCCACACACTCGCTCTCTTGGTTCCGCTTGTCACAGTCTCTTTCTTATTCTTCTTTTAAACTCATTGATACCGCTAGGGTGCGCATCTTGCTTCTTATCGGTTATCGAACTCCATCGGCTGGCAGGAGATAGCAGGACGAAAGGTGGGACTCGAAGTTTAGACGAGGTGAAGGTATCTCGGGAAGCGACAGCGTCAGGCACTCGGCCGTCGTCTGAGGGTCTTTTGCGGGTTCACTTCTCGTACGGCTGCCCATGTGCATGTGAGGGGAGAGTGACAGACGATCAGCAGCTTTCGAGCAGGCTAAACGGACCATCGTCAAAGGGTGGAGCCACCCGGGATAGACAAGCACACTGCAACACTTCATCACAGGTTAGGCAAAGCCTATAACAGTCAACCACCCCTCCCTTCCTCAAGCGAACACACTTTCACGGCGCCTCCTCAATACAGCTTTGCGTCGTCTCGCCTTATTTTTCACCTGAATCCATTAACGTTCTCCATTGCGGATCGCTTCATTAGCCCCGCATAATACCACAGTAGCGAAATAACGATACTCCAGGACGACGGCACACATTTACTCCACATATATAGGAACCAACGTGGGAAGCACGCACACTGCCAGTACTCAAAGATGGAATACCTTTCGCCAATGACACAACCGTTCTCCATAGAACCGGGCGAATCCCCACCTTTAACTAAAAACCAAAGGCGCTTGCAACTGCGACATACGCTATCCAGTAAAACCACTCCTCTGATCGGATCATACGACACCGAAGACGAAAATATTATCCTCCAGGATCGAAGGAAAAGGTCATCCTCCACTTCATCTATGGCCTCATCTACTCGAAGCCATGATATCTCTACGTTCGATGACTACGAACACTTTGCAGTCTACTCCGATTATAATGAGGAAGATACTTCAAAACCTCCAACACCAGTGGACGAAATAATGCCAGATGCATCACCACCAAGGTTTGCTGGTTCTACCTCTTCTTCTATGCGACGAGTAAGTGGGAAAGGGCTAAGGAAGGCAAGCTTCTACAGTGAGGCAAGTACTTTGGTAAACGATGGATTTGGTGATTTGATGGTTTTGAGCACTCAAAGCCTGGTGGGTCCCCGCTTTTATGAGTCTGGTTCTGGATCAGGGTCCGAAAATTCTGTCTCTAAAAGAGAACGGGGTTCTCCTGGATCCATCACGAGCACCGGCTCAAGTAAACGAAGAGCCACAGCGAGGAGAAGTCCTAGCATGGGTAAGCGCCAAGCGTACAGTACTCCTCGACGTCGAGCTACTACAAAAGACACCTCGCAGCATCATTATATGGACATGCACCCTGAAGACATCGCGAAGTATATCGAACATCTCGAAGCCCAGACACAAGACTTGACGGCACAACTCCATAACCTCACCTCGCCTACTTCCTCTGTTTCCAATGTCGCAAAGCTCAAGAAACTTACATCAGAGAACAGGTCATTGAAAATGGAAATTGAAGAGTGGCAAACTACATTTGAACATAAGGTCAAAGAAGAATGCAGGTCGAGGATAATCGCAAACGGGATGGAGGCAAGGGCTCGCATTCAAGCAATGGAACAGACACTCGAAGAAACCAGGGAGACAGTTAAGATGTTGCATGCGGACATAGATAAATTGAAGATGATAATAGAGGAGGTTGAGTATGAAAGAAACCAAGCAGAAAAGGCAAAGAGAGAGGTAGAGCTGAAAGTTGGGGTATTGACGGATATATTGAGGGCAAGAGAAGGCGAGTCAAGATGTTCTAGTAGAGCCAGTAGCAGCGAGGGTGGAGATGATGCCCGTGGTCGATACAGCCATGGTCCATACGCTGGCTCTGTTATAGCTGCTCTGAGGAAAGGGAGTGGGGCGCACAGGGGGCTGTCTATCTCTTCATCTCAATTTGAAGGTAGTGAAGATGGTCAACGCTCGCGGAGGCAATCAAATGCTTCTTCCTGCGCAGTTGAGGACCTTAGGGCTTTACGTTTCGCTCAAATGGGTAGCAATTATGCCGAATCTGCCTCGCCGCTTTCTCCTACATCACTTCCTTTCGCCACAGATGATCATACCAACACAATTCAAGTTGTGAGGAAGATGAGATCTTTCAAAGGTGACTCACCTCAACCTTTGGTTCTACCAGTGACAACTGGAATTTCACAACCATCATCACCCACTCAAGCTGCAGGAGGCCTAGGCTCACCACCACAATCAATTCTCGGGGGCTCAAGACCGCATTCTGCTCACTCCAATGCTCCATCAGCTTTTTATGGTGCAGGTATGCTTGCCAATTCTAGTAACATATCTATAGACTCTGGAAGAACACCATCTGTCCGCAGTGGGATTAGCGGGAATCCTGCCTCGAATTCTCTCTTCGCAGAATTGTCAAGACTGGAAGACTTGGGTGATATCACGTCGGTCAAAGATGATGCATCTGAGTACACAAGATTCCACTCACGGGTTCCATCATACAACTCTTTCACGAGGCAACATCATCGTGGCCCCTCCCTCATTACTTCACCTATAGTAGCTACTCCTCGACTTCGATCACCAATTCGATCACCGGTCATTCGTTCTATTAATGACTCCTCCACGCCTACCCCGGCAGCTACGCCGCCACCACAATATTCTTCACTGTTTTCTTCGCTGACAAGTCCATCATCGGGTCCGCTGCATTTAGTTGCAGATACATTAACCAGGTATAGACTTGGGAAGGTTCTAGTGGCTGTTGGACATGGACTTAAGTCACCAAGGATGACGCTTTTTAAGGTCAAGTCTAAGGCGAAGGAGATCATTGTGAAAGTGCTCACCGGTGATATGGAGGTGGAGCGTGTTTCCAGGAGACGAAAAAAGATCTGGAACCAACGGGAACGTGTGGGAAATGATGAGAAGAACTGTGCACGCTGCTCCCCAAATGATAGAGGGCGAAAGAGAATTGGGAAGTCAGGAAAACGATCTGTCTCTGCACCCATCTCCTCAAGAGTATCGGGTGTACGCCTGACAGTGGGAACGCCCGTTGAGGCAATGTCAAGGGAACCTAGTGTCGCTCGGGACAGATCTGCGTCGAGATGTCCTCAACATCACTGTAAGCGGAGAGTGTCAACTACCTCAAAAGCTTGTGGGAAGTTAAATAGCCAACAAGGGCCAGAATCAGTGAGAAGGCAACGTCAAGTGCATGCTGGGGACAATATGTGGATGTGGTTTCGATTTCTTATGGCGCTTGTGGTCACGATTGGGGTTGCAGTTAAGCAGGATGACGACGACGGCATTCGGAGCGAGAAGTGCCGCTACAGAAATGAAGTTGCCGTGACTGACGACGATGCCTCAGACTATATGGGGGAGATTGATGAAGATGATGAGGACGTTTTGGAGATTAAAATAGAGAAGTGGAGAAAACAAAGATCCCCTGAAGTCGGAAGGTAAGATTCCAATTCATCTACCCTTTACGAAATTTGATTTCTGATGCATTTTAGTCATTAGTGGCGAAATTGGGTTCTTCGAATGCTTGAGCGGTGTTTTGGGCATCCTAGGCATTGGGGGGGTCAAGTCTCATCATGCTGATAACGGCGAAGAGGTCAAAACATGATACCTCTGCGCACTTTATGCTTTGAGTAACCATGGTTGACATTGCTGTCTGCTCGAATTAGACTTAGAAGCTGGGATACTTATCCCCAAAAAAAGAAAATGCATCACATGCGCTCGAATACAGGTCGTTCATTAAGTCATCTTTAGGTTCCATCACATTGATTCTTTTTTTGGAGAGAGGTTTTGTGGACGCCACAGGGTGGCTTCCTTATCTTTGCTTCCCTTCTTTACTTCTTCCTATCATTCAGCCTTTATATCTGCTGGTTATTGTCATCTTTTCCTTAGACTGTCGAAAGCTTGTTTTTCGTGGTTATATCTGTTTGCACTCAATTTTTCATTGTGGTTTTAATGCGCGCGAGCGATTCCGATTACCCCAGCTTGCAACCATTATCATATCATATTCAACATAAACCTGGTTTAACAACCTCTTCGTCAATCCTTATTCTCTTATCATTTTCACCACTTTCACCGCCGTCCACCACATCACATCTTGGCACAACGGCGAAAAAAAAAAAGCAGCCTTCGGTATCTCATCTATACCATACCAATTGTCACGAAGTTTACGACGTTACGATTTGATACCTTTCTATCCACTCAAGCACACATACACCGCACATTTGCGTTTTTTGTATTTTTTTCCCCTCCGCGTCCCTATTTTTGATCTCATTTTGTTGATGATTCGTTTCTGCTTTTTGTTACCGTTTTCCTTACTGTGTTTGCTTTGATTATTGTATTGGGTTGTGCGGGGATATACATTATATATTCATAGCAGGTTCAAGTTGTTATTGCATCAGGTTACTTGAGCATCATACCATATCATACATAGCTGATGCACGCATAGTGCAGATATGTTCATAATCCGGATCGTGTCAGCGCCTGATACCCTTTCTCCTTAGTTTTTCCTTTTCCCATACTTCCTGCAGAAGGATGGGAGGTTCGGGGAGGTTTGTGTAGGAGTGGTAGGAGGAGCCTGGATCGATGGAAGACTGGGCTGTATATGCAGGGAAAAATTTGGAGGAGGGGCTATGCTATATAGTTTATTGCATGCACATGGGTTGCGGGAGGAATTCTTGGGTATTGGAATTTTTGTTTTATGGGACTTGGTTGGGTTGGGGGTTTCGGATGGTTGGTCGTTTGTTTTTTATTTTTTTGTTGTGTTGCTTCTATCTTTATATGTGTGTGTGTGCGAGCCATTTTTGTTGTTCTGTAATTGCGCAGTGTTGCTTTACTTGAGTACTTTATACATATGCCTTCTTTGATATTCCTTCTTTCCTTTCCTTTACCTCCCTTTTTTTCCCCTAACCTAATATATTTTATCTTTCAAACAAATTTGTTTAAGCGAGCTATAGATATTTGAATATATAGTGCTTCGCTAAGACTTGTCCCTGTTCCAATTTGCCTCCGACGACTACATAAGCTCCCAGAAATCAAGCCGCAATAGTATACGTCGTATTATTCAGGTATAATGTAACTTCTTCCTCACCGTATGATGAGCAACAACCCTAACGTTTTTCAAGAAATTCATAGTACGCACACGTATTGTAGGTGGTAATGCCATAGACGCTTGCACGTGAACAAGTTGAGGGTAATACTCCGCATCCCCCTTCGAGATTTTTAAGCTGGTATCCAGCGAATAGAAAAAAAAAAAAAAAAAAAAAAAAAAAGGTATACATCGATGTATTTATTTTTCTTAAACCAATTTATTTTGACACATTCAAGTTCGTAAAGGTCGTTTAATATAGAACAGGATGGGGGGGGGGTGTAAGGGAACGATCTATATAGACATGCAAGGGCAAAAAAAAAAAAAAAAAAAAAGGGAATACAGATACCTAAGAACAGGATGGTATATGTAGATAGATGATACTAGGGATATTCCAAAAATTGAAAAATTGAACAGAAGTAACAATAGAGACATACGTAACACTGCTCCTCCTACCCCTCCCCTCTAAGACTCCAAATTGTCTGTAGAATTTTCTCCCCTTTCCTCAAACACAAATATCACTTCACTGCCTCTTTTTCTCGGCCGGGACCTTCGGAACCTTGCTTCCCATTAATAGACCGAGTAGATGCCATACGCCTAACACCACCGCTCCCACCACCGCAAGCACATCCACGATATGTGTCAGCCACCACAAATGCTGCACGCCCAAGGCGCACGTGTCGTACTCAAACCTCCATGACATATCATCCCAGTCAAACCATGCGCTCAGCAAGCCCGCGTTGCCGCCAAACTCCCCCATCATACTTTTAACAGTGACTTCTCGGACGCCCTCGAACAGGTACGTCTTTCCGTCGCCTGCGACGTTTGCCCGCCGCATACCTTCCTCCATATATCTCTTGTTCAAGTACTCGAGCACACTCCATTCACCGTTAGTACCGTACTCGCCGGGGTTACGCTCGGCAAAGTAGTGCCAGACGTCGCAGCCGGGATGGTCATGGCCGGTTAGGATCATCCCGCGCGCCTTGCGACGCACGTCCATGTCTTCGGTGCCAGTTGGTAGACCAAAGATCCATCCGAGAAGTAAGCCGCTCATGGTGTCGGACAGGTGGTTCTGCTTCTTGATCCCTGCCCCATACTTCTCTTCGTAGTACGTGATGAGCGGGCCATCAGTGCAGACACCTTTGGGCTTATAGAAGGGTAGGTGGGTGAGGAGGAGAGTGGCCTGGTGCAACGACAGGGACTTGCTTTTGAGCCCGGCATTGAGGAGATTGTAGGAGTCGTCTGAGAGGGATTTGTCCCAGACGGGAGTGTCGAGGGCGAGGGAGTTAAGCACCATTATGCGCAGAGTTGGGGGTTCAGTGTCGACCGCGTTCGGGTCGATCCCGAGGGCCACGAGGTCGATATCGTTGCTATTAGGGCCGGTGGCAATTGTAGACCGCGGGGTGGCCGGTGCAGGATAGGTGAAGTTCGCAGGTGGTGGGGGTGGCTTGAATGTATACATATAATTGACCTGGCCAAATGTTCTTTCAAACCGCTCGATACGCTCCTTCGTCATGTCGCCGGCGTACCCGACATCGTGGTTTCCCGCGATGTTTATCACCTTCCTGCTCCAGTCCACGCTGACATCCTCGCCATTCCACTCCGGCTTCATTACAATCTCTTCGTTCCTTTTGACGTCCTCGGCTTCCACCTTCTGCATTCCCCGGAAAATGACATCCCAGAATCGACCGCCCCGGCGCTCAAATTCCTCATCCTTAATCCAATGGCTGCTGAGAAGGTCACCGAGTACAACTACATGCGAAGGCTTGGTGTACCAGTACATGGTCCGAAACACGTGCGCAAGGTACAAGTCATTCCCCCAAATATCGACCCACTTTTGCCAGTACTGCAGCGATATCCCGATCCTGTCCCAGTAGATCGTCGCAAGCGCCTTGACCCCCTCAATGTCCTTCGCCTTTAGAGCCGCAACGAGCTCTTTCCATCCTCCCATATCCTCCTCTTTTGGCATCTTGTTCAGGATCCGGTTGAGTCGTGTGTCGCCTTCGATTTGCGGATCCGCGAGGGCCAGCAGACGGAATGGTGCCTGCCGTGGGACTTTGCCAACATTGGACCCCGAAACGGATGTCTCGGGGAAGGCGCATAGGTGCCAGAACGGGTAAAGGAAGAGATACGCCGAGGATATGAGTGCAAGTGGCAGAATGACAAAGAGGTAAGTCCTTGTCAGGAAGGACTGCAGACTCATTGTGATCAGGAAGCACAAGGGCGAGAGAATCACTCAGACCGGAGAAAACGAATTAGAATGATGATAGGATGCTGTGGGCGTGGGTAGCTTAAAAATGTATGTGCACTGATCGATGCATCGCAATAAGGACAACTCATCCAGATCGCGCCCGTGGACCGGGGGATATCAGGATGAAGGGCAAAAAGGGGTGTGTGTTGAGGGGGGGGCGAGGAAGTATTGGGTTCTGGTTGGCAGGAGCCTGTCCGCCGGGTGGGAAGAGAGGATGCGGGGAAAGGACAAACAGATGATGTTGAGGCGTGGTCTTTCTTTCGCCGGCCGCAAGCCACAGTGCAGGAAGCGGTCGTCGGATTTTGCCCTCAATTCGCCTTCTGCTGGCTTTAGCCTGGAGAGCTGCGAGAGGTGCAGAGACATGCGGTGCTACGGTGGTCTACTACAAAGAAGCAGCGGATCTGGCGCGGGCGGCAGGCACGCCTGCATCCACAATATTTGGGAAGATGGGGCCGTCCTTGCGCTGTTCTGGTCCATGTTGTATTTTTTGATCTAGACTCCCAAAAGACATGCAGCGATGAAGCAGAAAAAAGGATACAGTAATGTATTTTCCTGAACCCGTCCCAAGCCAAAGATACGGAAACACATGAAGTGAACATAAATGACATGAATAAACTCCGCCCCATAAAGCCTTTCAGATACACTCTCCGCATTACCCAAATGCCGCAGGTTCGTAGCCTGGAGCATCATCGCGGCCGTGGCACAGTCGATTCGAAAACAGCTGTTTCAGACCCAGATTGCCGGAATAACGAAAAGAGAATTTTATTGAAGAACAAAAAGCGAACGAGCGAAAGGAGGGAATTTACATCACAACACCGGAGTTGGAAGCAATACGCTTTAAAAAATTAGTAGCCGCTTCAGCACAAGAAGGACAGGGGGCTTACAGGCCACAAATCAGCAGCCTCCTTCCCAACAGGTCCAGTTATGGCCGATCCCTTCATTTCTCCCTTGGGGTTGACAATCTAATTAAAAAAAGTGTTTGTTAGCCATAAGCTAGCTTGTGTAAAACATCCTCCCACGATGTTATGTAGCTTAACCGATACCTCATGCCCATTTACTAAATAAGCCAGTGTGTAACATACCACCCCAGCGTTATCCTCAAAGTAGAGATATACACCGTCCGCTCGCCTCCATGGCTTGCTCTGCCTCACAACAACAGCAGGCATGACCTTCTTCCTCAATTCCGGCTTTCCCTTCTTAACAGTTGCCATCACCATGTCACCGACACCGGCAGCTGGAAGACGGTTCAACCTGGCACCAACACCCTTGACGGAGATAATGTAAAGATTCCTGGCCCCGGAGTTGTCGCAGCAGTTCATGACGGCCCCGCTGTGAATGGCGTTAGTTGTTGCATAGGAAGGCTCAGAATTGGAAGCACATACACTGGAAGACCGAGGGTCATCTTGAGCTTGTTACCGGCAGAACCGCCACGTCTATTTTTGCCCGAAAGGTTCATTAGCCATTTCATCCTTCCTCACCCTGCGAAGCTCTTCCTCATCCCGTACTAGGCCCTAACCAGCCCAACAATTTCCGTTCCCAGCTCTTAACATCTGGTACCCATCCCTTCTACAATCCAATTTCCAGGAAAATCTTGACGTACCCTCTCTTAGACATCTCGAATTAGTGTTGCTAAAAGCCGGGGGAAATAGGTTGGATATGTGTCGTAGGGTGTCGTGAGGCCTGTTCGTCGTCGTATTTGGTAATAGTCAGCTACTGTAATGATATCTTTGGTGTTGTGGGACCTTGTTAGGGCATCACTCAATGTGTGCGCAGGTGAAATCTTGGCTTAGGGCTTGGGGCACACCAAGTCACTTAGTAACATTAAATCTTGGCGCGTAAACGGTGGCATTGAAATACTAAACTACAGGTGACAGAAGCTGAAAAAAGGCTGAGATTCTAAAAGCAGAACAAAATAGTGCTTGAGTATATTGGGAAAACCATAACGTCTCGAAAACAATAGAGCCCAACGTCAAGATACTAAATTATATATCCGCAGGAGGAAACGGAAATACTGACAACCTTAACACCTCAGTTTGCTCCTTGTAGCGGAAAAAAATTGCATGGAAGGAAAAATGGCTCAAAAATCAAATATGAAGTGCGATGTTACCCATGCGAAAAGAAGTATATACCGCTATAAACAACTGCTTCAAATATTAAAAAGATTGTATGCAAAAGACGATTATAGCAAAGGAATCCCTCTCATGATTTCTCTGAGGCATCTTTGGACAAAGTGGCTTCAGTTTCAGATTTCGCCGCTGTAGGCGAACTGGGTTTGGAGTTGTCCTCTCCTTCTGTCTTGATCACCGCCGCTGGTGTCTCTTGATCCTTCTCTTTGGGTGCTGCAGAACCTTCGTCAATTTCCATCTCTTGCGTTTTATTTGAACCTGTTGCTTCAGCCTTCCCGGCTGGAGCGTCTGCTGTTGTAGGCTTATCTGAAACGTCCCCCATGTCGACGTCGTCATCTTCAGCAGCGGTGGATACCTCATTTTCCCCAATTCCTGGGCCTGGTTCCCCCCTTACGGCACTCGTTGGAATACCGTCTTCGTCGATTTCAATATCCATATCATCTGTGGGATCTTCGTTACCACTAGTCGCCTTTGCAGCAGCTGAAGTGTCCGGCGCAGATGTTGATATAACTGGAGTACCAACCCCACTTGCTGAACCACTTTGCTGCCCTGTCTCTCTATAATTCCGTTCGTTACGCCTTCTCTTAATTCCGTTGTGTCTTCGAATACCATTCATTCCCTCATCCTCAGAGTCGCTCAATTCACCCTCTCTTTCCACTCGTTGATCCCATCGTCTTTGGGTATATCTTCGATCTGCACCCTCTCCATCTTCTTCTAAATCGTCTAGGATTCCGTCTTCCTCATTATAACCCTCGGGATCCCGGGGGACGTCGGTAAGTTGTACTGACGGGGCAAATTTTGTTCGAGACAAATTCTCGATAACTTGCGCCCTTATCTTTTCCAAATAGTCCTTAGAATTGAGATTCTCCATATTTGACGGTCGGACATCGAGCTCATAATCCGGCCCAAAGTACTGTATCGTAATTAACACCCTGAAGCCTTAATTCTGACTACGGAAAGTGTCAGAAAGCTTCATTATGGGGGGCATACCTCATAAAAGTCACTATATGGAAGTTGTGGGCCAACTTCTTTTCCAACTAATATACCAGTCTCATAGGTCCATGCTCTTGCAACATTTCTCATCGTGTACCCACCACCGCCTAGGACCAATGTTGGCAAATTAAAGCTCTTGACGTATGCCACGCAGTTGGCATGTCCCTTCATAGAAAGGTTGAAACAGCCCAGCCTGTCACCACTGAGTGAATCCGCACCACATTGCAGCACAACCGCGTCTGGTCGATACCATTCCATGACTGCACCGATCACAGGCTCAAATACAGATTTATAAGTACCATCGGTGATTCCATCTCTCAGCGGGAAATTTACCGCGTAGTATTTCCCAGCACCCACGCCTATATCGCGGAGCTCTCCAGTGCCAGGAAAGTATTCTCCATATTTATGGAACGATACGGTCATGACACGGTCGGTAGTATAAAATGCCTCTTCGACGCCGTCACCGTGGTGCACATCAATGTCGATATACAGTACTCGTTGCTTGTATCTCAACAACTCGATGATTCCAAGAACGATGTCTACCAAAATGTTAGTGGTTTGGTCGGAAAGTGAAATGATTGGCTTACCATTGATGTAACAAAACCCACTAGCCTCGCTCTTCTTTGCATGATGCAATCCACCGCTCCAGTTGATGGCGATATCGCATTTTCCTCTATTAAGCCTTGCTGCTCCTTCCATGCTCCCGCCTCCTGAGATACCACAAAATTCAAAAAGACCGTCAAACACAGGGCAGTCATCCCCGACGTTATATTTCCCTTGTTCCTTTGCGTATTGGTCCATGTTGTCAGGAGTCACCTTCGACAGGAAATCCACGTATTCATCCGTATGGAACTGGCACATCTCGTGTTTTGTGGCAGGTTTAGCTCGCTAAAAACATTTAATACAAGAAGTTTAGCAAACATGAACTAGATCGCTTCAACTTTTTTCTTTTTAATAAGAGCATACATATATCTCCATCTTTTTATATAAACCATAGTTCATAATGAGGGAGTGCGTCATTCGAATACGATGAGGCTTCATCGGGTGACCGGCAACGTACGCGTAGTTCCTATTAAATCCCATCAGCTCTTCGTCTACCACTTGGAGAATGTTGGTATCATTTCGTACCCCACATCGGCTGTGTTGAACCGCAATTGTGGTCATGTCAAGTTAGCAAGTAACGTAATCAATAAAGCGGACTCCTCCACAAGGAGGGTCAATCCCGATTACAAGTCGCACTGTGGATACCGCAGAAGACACCTACAGTCATAGAACTAAGATGTGTTAGCGTATGAGCTGTAAAAGGCGTTAAGGACCGGCAGCCAGCCTGTCTGAAGAACCGCAAGAACTACTGAGCGCGCAAGAGCCTGACTTCCATCACGATGGAGTTTACCTACATAAGCAACTCGTTTGTTTGAATTTCCGCACCCATTCATCTGAAAAGGGCTGTCGATTGGAACCCCGGTGTAAGCCATCGCTGTCGATATGATGGCAGCAGAGCAGTGAAGAATATTCGGTGTGGGCTGTAATGAAGGGACAATGTACCGGGTGAAGCCAAGGTAATGCTGCAAGAAGGGGGTTGTGAGCGCAGTATGGGAGATGATCGTAAATAGAGTTCAGCGAACAATTCCTCCGAGTCGCGGAGCTATTGTTTGGGCTGGGGGGGCGGGGAGGATTACTAAGACTACTGCAATGCGCAGCAGCTCGATAAGGAATCTTATCGCGCCCCACCAATAACAGGTGCGGTTCGAATTTGCAGCCGATGAGCCTCAGCTCTGCACCCCTTCGTTACTCAATCCAACCTCGCGGCTGTGCTCCTGAGCAAAGACGGAGGAAGGCTAGGAGATCACGCAACGAACCAAGGAGGCAGACCCCCCACACGATCCTAACCTTAACTGGGCACTGGATGCCAAAAAGGTGTGAAAGGGAAATCTGCCCTTGGGACTGTCCCAGACTGCCACGAGGCGAGACCCACAGAAGGTGTTCTTGTACCAGAGAAAGACCGCATGCGCTCCACAATTAAGTCAAGCCATGTTGCGGTGCGGAACAAGAAAGGTGTATGGTAGACATGTGCATATGGACATGTTTCTATCATACCCTGGTTTACTCATCACCTTTCACTTGGTTGCTTGCGGAAGCTAACCAAGTCAGTGATAGTGGTTCCAGCCCCATTACTCCTAAAACAAACTTCCTCAACGACTCGTCGTCACCAGACTTGACAGCAATAACAATGTCAGCGGAGCCGACAGATGCACGCACCATGGCGGCAGTCACGGATGCGACTGGTCCCGCAGTCGAGATTAAGAAGGAAAATAAGTTCAAAATCAAGAAGCCAGTTTTTAGGGTTGTAAACCGGCCTAAAGAGGTTCTCATGATTCACGGAAGAGATCCTAGTTGCAGACAGAGTCAGTGTGATATTTCAATTCTTGATGAAGTCTAAGGCTAATAATATGCTTTTAGCTCTTACATTCCGTCAACATGTGGGAGCTGATGCGCCACGAGTGCTTCCTCCACTCAGATTTCTTCACGCCCATTACTATCAAAATCGGAACGACACGCACGTACCTGAACGCCCAATTGCTTCTTCGTCTGGATTAGGTTCCTCAAATTCAAAAGCGGATCGATCTAGGGATATGGCTCTTGATGGTGATGAAGATTCGGGCAGAGAACGGAAAAAACTCCGGACAACAGCTTAGGCAATATCTAACGATCTTGCTCTGTCGCGGCCTTAGCAGCCCCACAGAATGAATATCGTCAAGATGATGTCGAATGGAATTACCTAATACCCTCCATTCGAATCGAGTGGCTTCAGTGTTCAATTTTGCATATTATTATATTCAGCTTACAGCAGGAGTGCAGTTCAGTAGCAAGGCTTCAATACAAGTGTAAAGAGGCTGAACAGGATACGGAGCGCAGTAAGCTGCATTCTGTGGCCTCTCAATTTATCAGCAGGTGAAGGTCTAGTCGTGACCTTATTATCCAATCGGATGCATGAAGGAAAGCCAATTTTGCTTGAAAAAGCATTCCAATTTCTCAACCATATACTAAGTCCCGTGACCGATGA
This sequence comes from Kalaharituber pfeilii, assembly GCA_015179045.1. Classification (NCBI taxonomy): domain Eukaryota; kingdom Fungi; phylum Ascomycota; class Pezizomycetes; order Pezizales; family Pezizaceae; genus Kalaharituber; species Kalaharituber pfeilii. Next base: position 184,654 of record WHUZ01000038.1, on the reverse strand, counting down.
TGGGTACCATTCAAAGCCTCATTCCACTCAACGCAGATGAGATTCGGGCGGTCATCTTCGTCAAATGTTGCTCCGCCAGTCCTTCCGATTCCTTGATGGTCATTTCCAGAGTATATCATACCAGCGTTTCCCTTGTTGTCCTTCAATCCAATTGCTTCCACATATTCGATTCCCACCAGGAAGAGAACGGTTTGAGCAACACTTCATAAATCTTCTACTGCGAAGGCCAATCAAAATTGCACTTGGCTATCACTAACCTTCAATATTTTAACTATGTGACCTTGCGATGATAGCTAAGACTAAACTATTGATTCTTGCGCATCGCTCTAGTGCTGGTGGTGCAGTCAATTTTGATGGATTACTACAAGCACACTTCACCCTGGTTACGAAATGCTTCACAGTAGGTCAACGTAATGTCATAAAGACCATTCAAGATGGTATAAAGCTCCGGTCGCCGCACACGAGAATTTCAGCAGGCTAGGGACTTGATTTGCGGTTAACACCAATGACTTCCGGTTTGCTACAAATCAGCGGATTCTTGAAGTTATCAAAATCGCCATCTATCCAAAAAAAATTGTTCTATAGTAGACTCTTTCAGTAAGTGCGCAATGAGTAGTATATAAGCTCCGAAGAACAAAACGAAAATTCCAGGAAGATTCAGCTCATCCAGCCACTTAATCCAGTGTCACGTTTGGAGTGAAGATAGCTTGCGGAAACATCACCCTCCCACAGTCATATCACCAGCTTGAGATACCCCGTCGCAACCAAGTACCGCCAGATGTTAGACCAAGATGAAGCTACCATCACATCAACTCAACAAGAAGACCTCCACCCCAATTCGAGCCCTCCCGTTAAGAGAGAAAGGATTCACGTTGAGCATGCCTCATACTCACATATTATAAGGGTAAAGAGAGAGCAATTCAGGAGGAGACAGATCAAGGAGAAGCTACCCTCTCATCAATCCAACAAGAAGGCCTTCACTCCAAATCAAACGCTCCCGTCAAGATAGAAAGGATTCATATTGAATATGTCTCATCTCCGCATGTTGTCAATGAAAAGGGTAAAGGTAGAGCAGTTGAGGAAGAGACCATAGAAAACGTACATTTCATCAGGAATCGGTCGAATCCTTTTACGAGGATAATGACTCAACTTCTTCCTGGTTATGGAATGTCGGTGAGGATGATCAAACCATGCTCGATGGGAATATCGCACTGCCTGATAAATTCGAACCGGATGTAAGAATCCGCATCATCAATAATCGACTATCAAATCATGCTGGTGCTAACAAAAAAAAAAAATGGTTAGGATGGGAGTCTCGTAACGTATTCGAAAGTGGCTGAAGTTATAACGGAAGGATATTCGCGTGGCACGATTGCACCTCCCAAAAGCTAAACTTCGGCATTTATCGAGCATATTATGAACGCACACGAGGTACCACTGACCCCCAGTGAGCGGGCACAAATCAACTTATGTATCACGCAAGCATGGCATCGGGATAACTTAGCAATTCCAAGTCTCACCCATCCTCCCAGGCTCTTCTGCAACCGAAGAGCATCTGACCAAACGCCTAACATCGATCTCGTGAAAGCTTGCAAAAAATCAGTCCTGGCACCGGCTGCGCATCTAGATTTCGGCCGGCCAACCGTAGATATTCCAGTACATGTCGCTGGCCGTTTGAGAGGTACTGAGCTGCTGTCAGTGAAACGGGTTAAGGTTGGTGAGAAGATAGCTAGCCATGCAAAAAATGAGAGAACTTTCTTCCTCTGTGCTATAAAAATACCGCCTCCAGCGTGAAAGGTCACGCGTAGGCAGGGAGCTAATCCTGAAGCACGAATTGCAACCCCTGCGGCCGCAAGTTCCAATCCGACGCAAAGCCTTGCTGCTCCAACGCATATAAAATCCAGAGAACAAGAGGAGCCAACCATATCTAGATATTGCAGAATGAACAACCGTCGGTGTAACTACAATCCAACGTGATTGGAACTCATTGTACATCATATGATGCGACAAGAAACAATCACTCTGCCGGTTTTGAGATAGCTTCATATAAATAAATTAGGGATTACAATATAGGCCATTATTATACTTGTATTACGATGCATGGTCCAATTTAGATCCCTTTACATAATATCTCCTCCCCTTGCCACCCGCATAGCTTCAGCAGTGACATTTTGCAGTCTTGGCGTCATAGTCTGTTGTTTTCCTTTTTGGGCTATGGCCTGTTCCATGTATTTATTATGATGTGCTCAACTCAATTTATCATTAAGACAGTACTACATACAAACATGAGTAGTGTGTGCAAGACTTGCAGTTCGAGTAAGGCGGGCTACTTTTAAAACCACATAAGTTATAATTTCTGTTCGTAGGATCCAGACCCATTATTAACTAAATAGTCTGTCTTTATCTTAGTCTGGACTATCTTTATCTCAATTCTTCGGAATCACGAACTAGGCATGAAGGGGGGTGATGGCAACTAAATATTACCACTGGCGATCGAACAGGCCCTTTCGAGAGGACTGCCTGCACCTTGCATTAAGAAGCATTAATGTTTCCAAGTACATAGTTACGGAGAATATGACTATGATGCTGTCCTCTGGACCGTTTTCGTATTTCCCTACAATTTCTTGTTTCAGGAAAAAAAATATGTACGTATTTTCAGCTGTAGAAATGGTTGAAAATTAGGAATGTTGCATGTTTTAATTAGTATCAGCTTGTTGGTTTAATTGGACTTCCATTTGAGACGAAAGTTTACCTTGAAACTCATGATGCTACGATTCTTAGATGTCAAATTAAAGTTGTCACACAGCCCTGCACAGTAAAGCGTTACCTGCAGCATAGGTTAACATACAGTATGTTAACGATTCCACGAGCTTCGACAGGGATTGACAGTTTCTGACGTCAATTGCGCCATAACCCTTGAAGAGTTTCAGGGCATCCAGATATTAATCAATTATGATACGGGCATCAGGTCAATCGGGAATTGTACCAACCAGACTATCAATCGAAAGGAATCTTTTTTCAAAAAGTCATTCCCCCTACTTTGATAAATTATTTTGCCCCAGGAAATCTGGCCTAAGGGAGCTTATCAGGCTTTGCTATAACATCCCTCACAACTGGAGTATCTTCATGGGGCTCAGCTCTTGCTAATCAGGCAGTTCCGCTATCCATCTGTGAGCATGAATTGGAGCATGTACAAGGATCGCTTATTGATCTTTGATGATCCTCGGGCGATGTTGTTCTGGTTAAGAAAGAAGACTTTATAAAGGGGTTCGCGTAGGCGTCAGTACAGATGGAATCATCCTTGACAGGCCGTAAACGCAAGGTGGATAAAATCAATGACGGGCAAGACGTGTACAAGGTGTTTGGAATAGTTACCGATGCATCCAAATGGTATTTATGGAATGCACCCTAGACGATGAGGGAAGCCATCGTTTAAACTATCGAAACCAGTCATCATTGTGTGCGATGACGCAGATATGGAAACTAAGGTAAAAAAGGTGCTTGCTCATATTGTGTGGCTGTTTGATAAGGCGCAAAAGCCAGTGGAAGCATCACAAATTGGGGAGAAATCGAGGGAGATAAAAAGGGTGAGGTCGATAATTGATCTTGCGGAGAAGTCAGATACTGTAGATGAGTCTTAGCATAGCATGGCTAGTTGTTAAAATCATGTATCACGGGCAAAGAGGTCCCTAGCCCTTTCAGAGCGCTTCATAGACGCAGAGGACCAAGTCCCGAGTCTTTGTATTTATTTTCGCAGGTATCACAGGCACTGACCCGAACCACTGTATTTATTTTTATCTGTATTAATTAATCACGCGTACACATTTAATAAAACATCAATGTTTGTCTGCTGGCCCTACATCACAAGATGGCAGTGTTTCGCAAAATGTTTGATTCGAGCAGTGATTGACCAAACCCCGAAGTTCCCTTCACATTTTGTCTATAATTCCAACATTATGATTTGACCAGTACAGTATAGAATAGATGAGATATGCCAATCAGACGACTGGAGCCAATCACAAATAAATCTACTATTTAGCATGGGCACTTATGTAGATTCGATGTTGCGAGATGTACGGCGTCTATTCCATTCACTAAGGCAACAGAAGACATGTACAATCTTGCAACTGCCCCGGCGCTCGATATACACAGGATACGCATGAGGATCGTATCTCGTGCTAGTCTCGTGCCCAGTGGAGCTTGCATGCTAAATACTTAATTGTGCCTTGACGCCGCCTCAAATTACTGAGCCGACTTCTATGTAGGCTCTGTAGCTGTCTTCGGGCCCTGTAAATAGCGATGACGTTGTTGTGAGGATTTTGCAATGTTACTCAACTCCCGGTGCTTGTTTATTCCCCAAAGATGCATCGATGGGCTGGGCTCATTCCAATGCATATCAATCCCGGAGGCTTCGCCGTCCTTCTTGAATATACAAACATAGCTAGCTATATATACATAGCACCTAAGATGAGCTCAGAATATCCTACGCGAAGTCAGTTATATACCACTTATACAATGAAACATTATATTCCTCCCAATTAAATAGGTACTACACTTTCTGGTATGCCGGAATTTGCTGCCCTTCCGGACAGTCTATCCTGCAGGCCCAATTCAATTGTTACCTGGGCCATGGCCGGTGTGCCATCTATGGGACTATGCTTGCTGCCCCTAAGCTCCGCTATCAAGTACTTTTCTGGTGTTTTTGCCCAAGGAGAAAATGATGAGGTCGAAATAGGCACCTTAAAGCTTCTAGCTGAGGGCGCTCCAGATCTAACTGCTCTCATTGGCCTCTTCGTTACCGACAGCGTGGAGAAATATGCGATCAATTATTCTAAGGGTTATTTAGGGGCCACCATGTCAATGTGCTCGCTTCTTGGGAATTTGGGCTAATCAAGAGCGTTGATTAAAGTAGTCATAGGAACAAAAGCTTGCGAACATTCAGGGCACTCCACTGGTATGTTAAAAGCCCAATACCTAATGGAATATATTTTCGTTAACCATCATGACATCACAAACTGCGTCCGCCCGATACTCGGTGTACGCCAGGCGGACAAATTACCGAGTGAAGAACTAGTCACCGTCCACTACATGACAAAGGAAATCGAGAACGGATTCGCACAGATTGAAATGCGCAAAAAGATTCAGCATACCGAAGACTCTGGTCGCATGCGCGCGACAGCCTAGAGTAAACCCAGAATTCCATCGGCCCCCGTTCAAGTCCATTAAAACTCCCTGGATGAGCAACTCAAGCAATTGGAGCAACTCAAGCAATTGGAGCAACTCAAGCAATTGGAGCAATTCAAGTTATCATGGAAGCGTTCGCAATCGATCGAATAATTGGAACATTCCCATCCTTATGTGGGGATCGCTAATGTTGACTGCCGCTGCAACCAGCTTTTCCATCCTCCCTATACCTGTAAAGAAATGGCTTCAATCATGTGGTCCATTAAAGAGCATATGCCAAAAAAAACCATCAAATCACCTCGTGTCGAAAAAAATAGTGAAATCCCATCAGCCTTCGCGTTCTGGCGTCAAAAACAAAAAGCTTCTGTGATTGTTTTGGGTGATCTCCAATGCGTTACAGCCGATATGAGCAGTGCGCCAGAGCAGTGTCTCTGGGTACGACAGTCTTGACTGTGCTTGGGTATGTATCATCCTGAGCAATACTTTAAATCGACATTTTCCCTTGGATTCTAACATTGTAGGCCCAGGTATATCTGTCAGTATATCGAGATCAGAAAAGCAACTACAATTCAGGCAGCAGCCTGGCTTGGATATCAAGGAGCATTGACTTTGTTATGGATTGTGCAGACCCTTGGGTGACCAAGATGAAGGGGAGGGCCTTCGGGGAGTGATAGGAATTTTGGAATGGGCGAGGGGTTAGCCCCGGGGGATTTACTTCTATTGTTCCGTACTTGTACTTTGTTTTGATGTAACTAGACCTCGCCATAGCCCATAGGGCGGCACGCGAGTATTGATATAAAAAAAAAAAAAAAAAATTGACTTTGTTAAGGATGGCTGTTTGGGTGTGGTATCCAGGGGTTGACGATTATCAATGTTTTCTCAGTTCTGAAGACGGTGAGCTGGATGTAGGAATCACGAATGTCCATCCCAATAAACTTGCGGTATGCGTGCTCTCTCTATAGATAAGCCCACAGGCACTTAGATCGATAATAATTCACCACTAGTCATGGCTTATCCCATTGAGTTAATGAAAAGACTTTAAGGTGACGAGCTTCTATCAATATTGGAAAGAACACTGAGCATTTTAGAAAACGGGCTGGCACAGGATACCAGGCAGGATCTGATGACAAGATGCACAGTAATATGGGCTCCTCCTCCAGGGCTTTTATCTCGTTGGTTGATGATCCTTGGAAGCAATCGAGACCCTAATACCGTTGACCCTCTCAAAACGTATCCATTTGTCTTCGTTAATATGGGGAGTCTGACGGAAATGCATGGATAGAGGGGGAAGTTCTCATGCTGCTCACATACAGAGGAATATTAATAGTAAGTCCCAGAACCCATTCAAGTTTATTGTAGATTGACTAATGGGCCGCAGGGGTGTGCTCTGAGCATTTGTGCGATACATGGAGTACTGTCAAAGCATCATGATGGTACCAATGGTTTACTCTATGTCCGAAAATTTGGCCATCCGCTTGATGATATTGATATCGATCAAAGTTACCTGAACAAAGGATTTCTGGAGGAGGCAGGCGATCGTTTTGTTTCATCTAATACGTCGAAAGCGATCTTGATGGAGTACATTACACGGCTTTTAAGAACGAAGCCATGGAGAATGAGGCCCAAATAGGTGATCTTCTGGTCGATTGTTTGTCGTCTATTACATACGGCGCAGATGCCGCTATTGAGGACATTAATACCGCACTCTCGAATATCCGAGAATGGACATTGGAGTCCCAGTGGAATTCAGCAAGACCATTATCTGACGCCATCATTGAAATTGATAGATGTACGCAAGCTGCAACATCGACTGAAGCTGCTGGCTTCACTGACTTGTCACACCAACAAACCAACCACTGAATCGCAAATATCAAGTTACTGCAGTTACCAAGGCATGTATCACGTTCCAGCAATTCAGTTAGCCTATGTGACGGGCTCGAACGCTACCGCCTTCCTGTATTATATACAGCTACAAGTATACCTGCCAACTCCATAAAGCGAAAGCTTTGCTTTGAACATGCCAAATTCTTTATCTGGGTGTTATACGTTACTGGAGCGGTATTCACTATTCTATAATTTTTATTAAACATCCAATTTTGCATCTGCATTGGCTTTGGTTGGGCTTATTGACAGCTTATATTACTTAGATCAAATATCTAACATTTCACAGGTGTCTACATGCAAGAATTAGAGTAGGATGAGGTATTCGGGGAACATAGGAGGGAGGGAGGATGTGAAAAAATTGGCATTAGCTAGTTCACAGGGAACTGGATGGTGGATGCTGATGCTTGAATGGTGGCCTGGTGATCTAGCTTGCGGGTGCAGCAAAGAGCAGATGAGCAATGCAATGAAGGTGCCGGGATGTAAATACTTTGCATGGGAGTGTGCAAGAAAACTCGGGAAAGGATAGAGTGCCGAGGGTGTGTGGAATATGAGTTGTACATGCGTATAGCATTGTTGAATCGAAATGAGTACATGGGTCGCGCCACTTGTATTTACCCCAAGCAAAACAAATGTAACCTGGATCAAGTGTATGGACAAGCGTCAGTAGTTCATATATAGCTGATCAGGTACGTAAAATTTAATGGGACCTAATTGTGACGAATGGAGTGAGGGGTCACCTATACAGTGAGAGGTAGATTAGTAATGAGTGCCTGACTGACAATGCCCGTAATGAGGTCTCTTGAAGCTTTGAGGTTTAAACATACTTGTAGTTCGAAATTTGTATGCTTCACCGTCCTTATCGAATGGCTACTACACCTGGCACTTATGCTCAAGTATACTAGGTACTATTTATAGGTTGTGATCAAGGTATATCTGGCAGTTCTGTTGGAGCCTTTTTGCAATTGTGCTATCTATTTGAAATAAGAATTATGTGGAACATTATATAATTGCTTCGCAAAAAGGTATGCTACTAACATAGAAAACTACTAACAGTAACTGTAGTACTGTATAATGTTGCACCTCGATATCAAGATCCCTAATTACCATCAGTTTACCTTTTTTTCCTCTCGTCCCTAAGTGAGCCGCTGGCCATAGTCAGAGTCTGGGTACGAGAACAACTATGATCTGGTATGAGGAGCGGCACCAGTCCATTCATATGTTGTTTCTGCTATCCCAAAAAAACTTCTTGGCAGTGGCGACTTCCGTTTTAGGTACGTATCACAAGTACCCATACTGTGGGCAACAGATCGCTTACGATAGTCGGGGGAACAGTAGCCCGGGCCACTAAGGACATTTGCGAAAAGTGCCTAAAAATTAATGTCTCCTTGTAAACAGAATGTATGATTTACTTGTATACTGAATTCAGATGAGGGGTGAAAGTGGATTTCAAAGTTCATTTCATAGTTGGAATTTGTACATACTAAACCACAAGAGGCGTTTTGTCAACTTCGGCATTTTTTTTTTTCCGAACGATTGTCAACCACTCAATTCATGCCAGTGAATTATAGGGAGAATCATACTTTCAACGGAGTGTCATGATAGTTATATTAGCAGAAAACAATTTTAATCATAGTTTCACTAGCATTGCACCTCCCGCAACATGTGCAGATACAGAGTACACAGACAAGCTCTTCACATAACTATAGGCGACCGTTAAATGCTCAAGTACGCATGCCGTGTTCGGTAGCCATTATACAGTCTTATCAATTAACCGCACACTGACTCTCGAAGAGATCTAGAGCTATTTGAGGAACTGGCATGACCTAGGGCACCAGACTAGACCAGTGCAATAATCCGCTACTCATTCGTTTCTACATACGCCGCGCCTACAGTCCCATTGGGGTGTCAGTATTTGTCCATTAGATGCAGCAATGAGCACTAGTGAGATGTGTGAAGGTGGGCTAGGTGTTGATAGAGTTGATTGGAGCTACAGTGTAGTGGGCATCACACTATCGTACCTTAGGAACATTTATAAGACCAAAGTCCAGTTCAATGTGAAAACACCTAGAAGGGTACTATATAGTCAGCGGCTAGTTTATTAGTCTCTCACCATTAGGTAGATGAACGCATAACCGCAATACACATACTTATCTAAGTACAATCAACACATGCAGTCGTCTACATTTGCGATCCAAAATTTCAATATCAGCAGCTAACTATGACAGAATGTCATTTTATGTATCAATATACAGCGTCCGTTAGCTTCCTTTAGAAAGTAGCTCAAGCATAAAAAACCCCGAGCACAGTAAGCATTTAACAGGGAATCCAGAAACCTTATTTAGCAAGAGTAAATTCATAGGTTTAATCCCCACCACTAGGACAAACCTCAAGAACACCCGTAAACTTGGATCCCCATAGATTCAGCATATATCCTCATGAAGGTAGTGAATCTCGTAACAGGGAACGTTTCCCTAGTATTTCCATAACCTCATCAAATTCCTAGTGGGCAGTATCATAACTCCCAGCATGCTGCAGCTGCTGCACTGGAGCAGCTGCAGCACCTACATTGCCGTCACCTAGTATTTCAATTCTATATCAGCAGTTGTACTGTCGCCACCGCTCTAACCAGCATAAGGCAAGTGTCCAAGCATACACCTATGGGAGAAATTTTATTAAAACAGCTTTGACAAAAAGGTTTTATGGAAACAGTTTCAGGAATGCTAGGACTAGTTTTACCAATCTTGACAAAAGCAAGTCCAAGCAAACATGAAATGCAAGCTGCAGAGAGACAAGTAACCAGATGGGGATGGTGAACCTGTGGGAGAGGAGGGAGTAGACGCACTAGTACTAGAGTTCTGGAGGTGGACAAAACGCTGATAGCGGACTGCTGCAGGGGCAAAGATATTTTTCTATTGAGGACCCCAGAAAACCTCAGCTGCCACCGGATTATACCAGAAACTCGAAAACTTCTACTTTTCGGGTGTTTTCAGGGACAAGCTCAGAATGGAGTCGCAGGAAATTATGCTCAAACTACCCGATCCACCGCCCATATGGGATGTATTGTCCTAGATTTTTGCTTGCATATATTTAGGGCTAGAACATATTGTTTCAGAAAGTAATGCACTCCTCGCTTTGTAGGAGTACAGTATATGCATGTTGATATCTATGATTTGATGTAAAGATGTGAACTTGAATACTGAACACTGTCGTTATATGTATCACAAAAGCAATGGAATATGTGCAGAATCGATAGCGGGTAGACCCGTGTGTAATTTAGTGCTCCGGAATTAGGCTGGATCAATGGTTCTATGGATAATAGTACGTAATGTCTATTCTCAGATGCAAATGAATTCATCTATTATTTCAGTAGCCTATCAAATACAAATATTTGCTCAGAATAACCATGAAGTCCGCATTTCTTTTCTCACTTATCTGAATTCCAATCAATCCAGAGAGGTCGCAAAGATTACCCTTTTCGGCCCGATGTTCCAATACCAACCCTCAAGTCCTATGATACCCACTGATCTCGAGATTTTGGCCCCCACGAGCACCGTGCATACGCACGCATTTAAGTCTGGGGATACATGGTGCATGTGCATTCGTACTAGGATGGCACCCCCCACACTATCATTGGGTATCTGATTCAGGGTATTGTGTCACCGTGGCATTGCATTGCATCTCCCATTGGAAATGTTGGTGGGGGTTGGTCTTGACGGAGAAGTCGATTTTGGACAGATAACTAAAGTGGAATGATTTGCGAAGAAATGAAAGAAGAGTTGGAGGTAGTTTGGTTAAGTTGATACAAAAAGGCAGTGAATGAAGTGCATAGCTGAGTTGTCAATGTGTGATGGAAGCTTTAGGTACGTATGTAAGCACTCCATTGTGGGGAATTCATTGATTACTTCTTTGGGAAATAAGTACCCCCTCTCTCATATCACAGAGTGGCCTTTTATCCACCACCTTCCTCACCACCTGAATACGAACTCTCAAAGACTGGAATATATGATACATCTTTACTCTCTATCTCCACCTCGGATTTGGATGCACTGTGCCTCAAATTCAATTTATGCCATATACAACCACAACCTTGTCGTCTCTCAAGTCGAAAAAGTGCCGAGCCAACGGGATGAGATATGTATGTTGTTGAATTAGCTGTGCATAGACACCATACATGTAATCTCTGTGATCATGACAAGTTATACTTTCCCTGCTCCAACAAATGTCTCAAGTCTAAGCCTTGTGATTGTTGATAAATCAACACATTATTGTCAGCCTGGGCTATTGTGGCAATAGAAACGTTCGGATTCAATCTGTTTGGAGGATATCGGGTTGAAACGAGCATCTCTTTAAAACCTAGCTTGCCCGTTTAAAACCGACTTTACTAATATGGAATTAGAGTGTGAAAGCATGGAGTCAAGTCGTCCATTGGTAACCTCCGCTAGATATCATATCAGTATATACTGGATATTAATACCCGTCAAACTGCAATTCTCTTATCTACAGCCTGATTGTAACAAATGTGCTTCAAATTCAACTATCCTAGAATTCAAGATCGAATCAACGAACATACAGCCACCATATATTAAGCTAGTGGCAGAGAAATCCAGTAGTGAAAGGAAGCACATGCAAATACATGAATTCATCCAGGAGATCAAAAATGTGATAACGGATTGACTTCATGACCGCCTAAAATTGTGCCAAGAACGTATCCACAATTTTTTTTGCTTTTTTTTTGGCCACAATTTGATTGATTGCTAATGTACCCGAGAATTGCGAAGACGAGCAATAATTAGGCGTAACAAAAAAAAGGACCAGTGGGTTTACGGAGCGCCGTCAGAGTATATTATCAAAAGGTACTTATCATACTGAGGCAAGATTTTACTGATGTACATGTGTTCGGTGAAATAGGATTGGATAATCGGATTAAGGTGCGTATGTAGTTTTCCTAGAAAACAGGACTGCTGGCGCGATGCCAAATTGAGTAACCCTTCAGAAACCGACTGCCGTGTTTGGTCAAAAGGGTAATGCAGCTAAGAAAACAGCTCGTCGACCATTTGAAAGCGATTCTAACTTACAAACCCGAGACTATATATGCCAACCGCAAATATTCTTAGTGCGAGTATTTATAAGATTTGCATAATATGTCAAGAAGTGACATACCTTTGCTAATTTCAATGTTTACTTAGACTTTAATCCAGTTCCGCATCACACCCGGCCATAGGCATGGGTCGATCCTATCGCCACCAAACCTTCAATGGAGCAGGAGTCTATGAACATTGATGTCGACCCCACGAGAACCGGCACCATTACTTATTACTCTACCCAGGTTATGGGCACTCTAGCTCAATAAGTTGCTGTTCTTCCGCTTCCCAACTTCCTTACCTTAAGTCTGTATGCACTAATACTAAACAGTGATATTGCTTTTCATGCAGCAGTACTAATTTGGGGGGCAGAATTAATTTGAGAGAAGTGTGTCATAATAACCACCTGACTTAAAGTTCCTTTGCCAGTCAATAGGCTCTAGAACTCTTTGTCCCCCAATCTTTACCCCCGGCCGTCTCCATTAGTATCTAAAGTAGACTCTCGATATAAGAGTGTCATCGGGCGGGGGGGTACATTCTTATATCAAATATATTCTTACGTCGGACATGCTAGTATCGAGAACTACTGTACATACCATGCTCTCGATGGTTCAAACACTTGCAGAGTGTCTGTAATATGATACCTAATGTACCCACATCAGCAGGCCGACCGTCTTCAAATTTTCAACCGTCAACAAGCCATATTAGAATGGCACCCTGGCATCATCTCATCCCTTGGCTACCTATATCCTTGTTCTCACCCTGTAGCACTAAGTATTTATATTCTGCTACCGCACTGGTCCGGACGCCTACCTGTTTGATCTCATGTGTCTGGGATACACATGTGTAACGTAGCTTCCATCGGTTGCAGCATGCGCCTCTAACTACTCTAACTCCTCCGGGCCAGTTCCGCTTCTTTTCCCCAGAGACATTTCACTCGTTTTTAGACTGCTCTACCCCACTCATTCCCAATCTGTCATTCTCCGACTCTGCAACTCTTAACGTGGAGGCTGGAATTTGTATACCTGGCTGAAGTCCTTCCACTCTTTGTTACTCTTTTTTCGGGGGGTCATTTCGGCTCTATTTCTCAAAATTTTCAGACATGATTGAGCTATTCCATATACAGATGCACACATACAAAGTTATATATATTACGTTTATGTAGTTAAATCTATCATGAACTCAAGGGAACGCACGCGCAGGGATATAACGGCTACCTTATTTACAGTCTGGACCGGGTGATTATATCCCGTTATTTCAAATAAACCCATCTCCTCAGCACGTCGTGTCGTGCTCGTCCGCGATCCATGGGGTTTATGTCAATCCCAATGAAATTTGAATCCATGAAAAAAAAAAGACTCTGGAACGTGTTAGGGTTGATCGAGCGATCCCCGGGAAAATTTGTAATGTAGTCAGGACACTCGACTTTTCAGTTCAAGATCCACAGCTAATGAACATGAATCGATTGACCATGCATTGGTAATTGATGATTTGATAAAGATTTATAAAGCTGATATATACCCACTCAAAATCAAAAGCTATACTCCTTGTTCTCGAGAAAGTGCTCTCAAGGCTTTTTACCTTTCAGTGCTATGTTTACAGGCACCATTCGAAGAATTAACCTCAACATTGCTGAGAGCTGGACTCTGCGGCCTCAAACTGTAAACTACATAACTGAACACATCTAAACGGCTGTGATTATGAACGTAATCAAAACAGTTAATGTTACAAGATACTCACATCCTTGAGATGAACCAATCCATAGCCAGAAAGGTTTGTTTGCTGCTATATTACATTTCAAGCCTTGCGATTTGTTATGTGCATATGCAGGTATTGAAACCCTAATTTGATTTAAGCTAACAATCCTCCATATCATATACGATGCTCCAGTCTCTCTGGGCTTCATCTACTGGAAAATCTATCCCACTATCGAAATACATTGCATCTGATCAGGGTGCACTAGCATATTACCATTCGTCGAGTATACCATGCAATCGATTAAGGTTCATGCAATTAGTTTTGTTTTTTTGAGTCATGTTGTTTTAGCGGTGCAAAGGACTGGTTGTGCTCCGTCATAAATCGTTAGTGGTACCTGGCACGAGAGGAAATCACCATCATACCTCGAATGTCATCACAACTCACACATTGCTATCACTTGATCAAAGAACCCAATCATATAGATAAGTATGTATTCTATGTACATTCTGCAAAAAAGTTAGCTATATCTAGTGCCTGCATACTGCATTAATAGTGGGATAAATAACACACCTCCTAGTCTGGTCTGAGTTGATCCCTGTGCTCATCCCAAACCTGACCTGATCCCTGCACCATGGCCATTATTCAGGGTAAATTGTACATATCCTTGCCAGAGCAAAACCAGGGTGGCACAGACCTTTTCTCGCCAGATAATGTAACCCCCCCTCTCCGTTTCCGATATCACGACAATGTTCACATTCACTGCATTGTCTCGCATAATTCGACCTTTAGCGAATTGGACGGCCAAATATTATCCACCTATTACTCAAACAAATCCATTTTTTATTTTCTTGGACGGCTTCATTTATGTAGATTAGAACTCTGAAAACTTCAGAGGTGTAACAAATACCATTGCTCAGTGCAACAGTAACGATGACAACAAACACTATACTCCGTGAACCTGAGAACCATCCGAGTGCCAAAAAAAACCCATACATGAAAGATTATAAATTGCAATCAGACACCCCGTGAATATGCAAAATCGTAATACCCGAACCCGCTACGCTACTTTCGCACCCCCGACTGAGAGATAGTCGGATTAAAGTATGCTGAAATACTCAAGTGAGAAAACTCCTTGGCCAAGAAAGTGAGCCTGAACACGACCTCGTTAACGCCTGTCCACCTGCAGCCGCAAACTCGAGAGAAATCTTGGTGCTGTGAATTTCGACTCCACGTTGCGTCCTTTGCTCACCATTCTACAGCGCCATCATCTCCAATTGTCTGCTCCACTTTTCTGTTTTCCGCCAATGTAGATTTTCATCCAGTACCCCAGGGCCTTGTTCAACATTGATCTTATTCCATAGACTCTTCCAAAGAGATGTCCAATCCGCCAACCATGTTTTCAGTTCAATTTTTCTCGGTTTCGTACCGGGTCTACTTCCAGCCCAAGCACTCCAGTCCTTGTAAGGCTGGCTGAGCTTGCTTTCTTTAGCCTTTACTCCTATTTCATAATTCACGCATTCATTGAAGACCGTATGCCAGTGTTTGGAGAGTTCTTGTTCGATCTGCTCTAAATCTTGCATCCTTCTCAGGTTGATCTTGAAATAATTTAAAGCATACTCATCGTTACCAAAAGCTGAAAGTGCTCGGTAATGCATTAATGTCGGGATGGAGGCCATGATGTCTGTGAATGCTCTTTCAAGTAGGTAGTAGACACTGCTCCGAAGCTCCCTATTAGAATCTATGCTAGGCTCCATCGGCCTAGCAGAAATTGTAGTTTGAGGATAAGGAAGATGAACTGACGAGAAGCGAGAGGTTGTCGAGGGTGGTTGTGGCTGTCCTTGGGGTGAATACCGGGAATATTGTAGTCCTGGACAATGATATGATCCACCCATGATAGGACTCGAGTTGTGAGTGGCAAGCCTTGTTGGCGAAGATGTCATTGGTGCATCTTCCATCTGTGCATCCTTATCAATTATGTTATAATTAGGAGTATATGACTGAGTTAGAGGGGAGCTCTGGCGGTATGCGGGCATGTATGGTGCCGGTGGAGATCGAGGTGGCATTTGATTGCTTGGAGAGGAGGAAGCTTTAACGGAACGTATTTCAGCGGCAACCTTGTCGAGGATTTGACGTGCAGTATGGGTAACACCAGGGTCGAAGGACACAGTCAACAGATCTTCCAACAAATTAGTTAGAATACATTCAAGAGCTTGATGGAGGTCCACAAACCGTATACTCGAGCTTTCACGCACAAATTACGGTCATCACTCAAGAGTACCGTCAAAATTCCTTCACGCTCCGAAAAATACCTTGAAGAAATTAGAAATAGTGTGAAGTGCTGAATACAGTAATTCAACATACCGACAGCAGTCTAAGATAGCGTCATCACCGCTAAGATTACGTTCAATAGATTCTTCTCGTCTTTGTCCCCAAACCCCCTTATGAACAATCTGAAACATCTTATGCTGCCAATTAACAGCCTGTCTGGCTAATTTAGCTACCTCCACTGTCCTTGCAGGCCTTGGAGCATGATTGCTACCTTTGAGCCCAACAGAGGAAGTCGTTGTTATTCGACCAGATGACTTTCTCAAACCATCCAATTCCTGAATAGTTGCCCAAGGGATCAAGACTACCGACCGGTATGGCTCATGCAAGCTAACTATCGACTCGACCAAATGCAGATGCGACAAGATAAATGATGTGTCCATAACAAGAAGGAAAGCAGGATCGGGAATCCGACTATAATTGATGGGGAGCTTCGGTAAAAGAAATGTCAGTAAAATCAACTGTAATAATTTTTTCAACTCTAATTGGGATAGTGTACCTTATTTGGAAGCTCTTGCTTGTATATAGTCTCATCCTTGAACCGCTTTTCATGCACATGATGCATGACATCCATAATGGCCTTGAGATCCTCCAAATCCGCCATAACAACATCCCCATCATCATCGAGGCTATAAGGAGCCACGTCTTCAACCCTCCTCGGTGTATGATAATTCTGCAGTGCCTGGAGTTCTAGCAGTGAAGTATTGCTTGGAGGAGCTGCAGTCCTAGTGCTCATACTTTCATACCCAGCGAAATGACTCTCTGCAAGTCCTGAAAGACCCTGATGATTGACCGACCGATACCCGAAAGAATACATTTTCGGGTCCGTAGAGGTTGTTGGAAATTTGTGAGAACCTGAGTACCCATGTGGATCCGATAGGTGTTGAGAATGCTTCCCTAGTAGAAATTGGAAGGAGGCGTCAGTATTAACTTTGTACATGCCTTCTTGTATTCATCTTTTGAGCAATTGTAGAGAATTAGGAACGTAGGAAAGGGAGAGGAGAACATGTGCTAAATTGTTTGACTGGATTATCCCCTCCTCTGGCATTAATAATATCACTGAGCTGCATACGGGACTCCGAAGGCCGGAAGTTTCCCGCCCCTGAAGCCATGAAGTTTGGCAGGTATGCAAGGTTATTAAGGCCGATTCAAGTGGGGGAGGAATAGCGAGGGTAGGCGGGGGAGAGTCTTGAGGGGACTAGAAGGAAAGAAGGCAGATAAGTGGCCAGAGAATGTGGGTGTGGGGGGGGGGGGGGGGGGGGGGGGGGAGTAGAAAAGGCAGAATACGAGAGGTATATGGTCGATATAAGGGAGCAGCGTTGATTCGGCGGCAGGTGGGCCGGGGTGGGGGATTGGGGAGATGGGGGGGGGGGATGGGAGGGATGGTGTGAAGCGTTTCTCGGGCTTCTAGAGAGAGAATTCAAGGCATGTAGGGGTATGGCGCAGGGCAGAAGGTGCCTGCTTCTTTTTGGGCGGAAGGTAGGTGGGAGGTGGGAGGTGGGAGGTGGGAGGTGGGAGGTGGGAGGTGGGGTGGGGGGTGAGGGGTGGGGGGCAGGCAGGGTGAACAGACGAGAGCGTACAAAGGAAGGTGAGTGCTGCTTAGGAGGGGGGAAGAGACGAAGGCGGAGGCCAGCAAGAGCTCGCCATCATGTTGATCGCAGCGATCTCAGGCCGGCGCCGCTCACTTATCTGCCGAGATCACGGGCTAGACTGCGCTCGTGGCCGCCCACGACGCCCATCCATCGCAGTGGCGCGCTCCGCGCCCACGCCGGCCGGGCCCAGCGGGAGGCCGCTGGCTGGCGGGGCCGCAAAGAGCAGCTGGTTCCAATACGGCCTTCCGCTCCGAGCGTGCGCCCCCCCGTGCGCAGCAATGCTGCCGGACCCTCGCAATTGACGACTTCCACGCCCCCGTGTACGCAAAGTGCGCACACATCCGCCGTGGTGAGGTATCCGGACCCCACGCACGCTTGCTCCCATCCCATGGTTGCCGGTGGAACACGCCCGCATGAGCCGCCAGACCGCTAGCGGCTCGGGCTGGCCGCCAAGCCCCGCTCTGTGCCTGGCATGTCAGCCCAAAGTGTGGCCGGGCGACTCCTCCACGCACCACGGCCGCACTGCCCCGACTCCCCCCCCCCCCCACCTCCCCCACACTCCACACCTACGCGCAAGTAAAGATTTTTGCCAGCACAGAGAATACAATCATTTGGAAGGACCAAGTAAAAGCCCAGATTTGAGAGAGCACGCTAGAAAGAGTCTAGAGCGAGAAGAAAGGAAAAAAGAAAGATCAGCACGGTACACGAGCTCCAGCTCGGGCAACAGAAGCACCCACTCACACTGCTGAAGCTCGCTCAATTGCCAGCTGCTTGCTCTACAGCGGCGTGTATAGACACTATCAGCTCTTGCCATCCCAATCAAACTTCACCAATACCAGGCTCTCGCCCCTTCCACATCCGGTTCAAACGCCGCCCCTCTTCCAGTTTCCCTCACCTCCAGATCCATCCCTCCCGGCTCTTGCATTGGTCTTCTCCTCTTCCAAAATGGCCGACGCGGAAATGGAAGTTGACCCGCCGCAGCGCTACGCGGGTGAGGAAACTGTGGCAGATGAATCTGCTACTACCAAACAGACAGCAGATATTGCCAAAACACAATCTGGCGCCATTGCCGTACGCTCAATTGAGGGCTGGATCGTACTTGTCACCAATGTCCACGAAGAGGCAACTGAGGAAGATTTACAAGATAGATTTGGAGAGTATGGGGAAATTCAAAACTTGCACCTAAATTTGGACCGGAGGACTGGATATGTGAAGGTATGAAATGCACTTGTCTTGCAATGTCGTCATTGACACGCAAATTCAACGCAAATATGCGCTTCGGTACTGATACCTCCGTGGGTATAGGGTTATGCTTTAATCGAATACAACACTCTTGCCGAGGCGCGAGAAGCCATTGCTGGTACGAATGGCACAAAACTCCACGAACAAACTATTTCTACCGACTTCGCATTTGTGCTGCCGCCTCCCCCGAATTCCGCAACAGCGAGTGCAAGAGCTGGAAGGACGGTAGCCACAGCTCCAGGGGGCCGACGACAGCGGGCTGAGCGGAGCCGAAGTCCAGGTGCAGAAGCAACTAGAGCAAACGGCGATGACAAAGGGGAGGAGGCTGGAAGGCTACAGAGGTTGGAAGACAGGACTGGATAATAGCGAGGAAATAATTGCAGAGGGAGACAAAAGTGCCGTTATTTGAATGGTTGGAGTACACAAATCTAATGCAAGGAATAATAATAATCACTTTGGAGTGACATATCTGAACAATAGCAGAGGCAGTCCGTGTGATGCCAATGCAATTGCAAGCAAGAATATACTACACTAGCATGAAATATGCGATATGGGGGTTAGGCTTAACATCATCTCACACCGGCATTAAGAAAAGAGACGTTTTCACACAGGCTTGATCGGGTTCTTTTTTTCTTTTTTTTTCTCTTTTTTCCCTTCAAATGCAGCATTTACGAGTATTGTAAATTTTTCTAACATCTACTTTTGTTGTTTATCCCTTTTATATCAGTGTACTGTACCAGATGCAAAGCTCAAAATACGGCAAAAGGTTGAATTGTTCTAAGTAGCCTCATTATTCGGAGATTCTGTAAATGCCCGGCTCCGACTACTCAAGTATACGACATGCTTGCGCGCCCTATGCCTTTCCAGGTTCAAGATACAGCAGCCACCATCGATCTGGCGGGGGTATGCTATCAGGATTGCAGAGTTATTAAACGTTCAGTCATCGCAGCTAAACACCGTGCTCTTGAACGACAGCGTATCAAATTCAACGGCACGGACATGCCGGCGGGTACCCACACATCAGGCATCAACGTCTTGATTTTTTCGTAACTTCGTGTATGATAGTACCTCACCCTAGTGCACGTTTACACATCCTGGTCTCGTGCCCCACCGGCGCCAACGGCTCCTTCCCCGCCAAACAGACGAGGTGCAGCGTCGGCCCCCATGGCCCCCCTCTTAATGTCCCTACCACGGCCGGTTCCTCGCTCGCTTCTCATCCCTCTCTACTGCCCTTTCCCCAGACTGCCCACACGAGGTGCAATTGCAATTGCAAGGTTTTCCCTCGTCCCTCGCGCCCCAACACAGCGCCAGTATCCACCATCTCTGCTCTCCTACCCCAAAAGACAAGCCTTCCCACCCTCACCCTCTCCCGCTACCACGACCGCAACTGCGATACACGCAAGAACCATGTCTGAACTCACTGCTGTAAGCATTTATCTCCTCACTCTTTCTTGAGCCTAACCTTGTCAAATTATGTGCAACTGAGTTGCACCATCCTACTGGAGGAGCAGCACCAACTCAGAGATGCACCAGAGGTAGCAAGAGTTGAATCTTGGTTAGGATATTGCTAATGTTTGTTTGTGATTGACATAGGTCTTCTCACCCGATGCCGCCCCTCGTAAGTTCCTCTCTTTGGACCCCACTGCGTGGACCCCACTCCCCATCGACTTGTCGACAGGGACAGGATGGGGGCTATGGGAGTTTCTTTTTTCAGTCTCGCTTCTATCAATTAGATCAGCCTCCATATACGCTGTCGATATACACTTCCACATGGCCATTTCTCACTAACCTTACTCACACCATTTTACGGGTCTGACTACCAAATACGAACAGCTGCTGGACCATATGTACCTCTCCACTTCCTCCAAGCTCCCTCCTACATCTGCCCAACCCTTTCTATTTTTTGACCGCACTTCACATTGTCCAATCTACTGGACGTCCACTGTCGCAACCCAGCCTTAGTCTCACCCCTGACAAAATCACATATTTGTCAGGATGTAACTAACTACACTTCCCTCTTGTAGTCCCAAGCAATCAAGGCCGCTGGTCTAGTGTTCGTGTCTGGCCAGATCCCCGCAGACTCACAAGGGAACATAATTGAGGGCGAGATTGAGGTCTGCACTGTAAGTATCCTGCCTCTACCGTCCCAGACCATATCCTTCGGTTCTCTACCCATGATTCCCAGAAATCAGGAGAGAAAAATGAAAAGTGAAATGAGCTAGGAGCTAGTAGCTACATTCATATATTCCAGCAATAGCAGAAAAAGGAAAATTACAAGGGCTGATATAAAACTGCGCGGTATAGGAACAATGTCTGAAGAACCTCTCGGAGGTGCTAGCTGCTGCTGGTACGGACATTACTAAGGTTGTGAAGACCACCGTATTCCTTGCCGACATGAGCGACTTTGCAAGAGTCAATGCTATCTACTCAAAGTGGTTCAGTGCGAAACCTCAGCCTGCTAGAAGCTGCGTTGCTGTTAAGACCTTACCAAAGGGTGTACGGGTCGAAATTGAGTGTATTGCTCTGCAGTAGGGATAGCTAGAGGATGGACAATCTTCATGTAAACAAGCGGAAATCCCTTGTGAGGAAAAAAGGAAAGAGGAAATTGTATACATTTGGATTATTTTGAAAAGTTGTAGGTAGAGGAGCTTTGTGTCAAGAATCAAGCATCAAAAATATAAATGCAACACTCTATCACAAGGCGAGTAGATATTTCTCGCTCAATCAGCTTCCTGGAAGGAAACTGTTCTGGAATTTCATTTATCGTATGTTGCAGGTTCTAGTATATATATGCCTTGAACTATCGGAATTTTGGCCCAGGTAGAATGAGAATTAGAACTACGTGGGGGTCCCCCAAGTTCTAGTACCCCAGTTGCAGAGCCTGGACGCTTTGTAGACGAACTTCCTCAGTGATTCCGTGTCGCCCTGGATTTCACTTTCCACCTACGTGTAGTCGATTTGGATGTTCATGTCCCTTCCCCCGGGCCCGAAGTACATACTTGTTAATAGTTCCACCTCCTGTATACATACAATTACATAAGAAGCGGTCTATTGACATTGGTGCCGCATCTATATATTAATATCGGCGGGTGGCAGCTGTGTCTCACTAGATACCCTTGTACGAAGTACCCAACGGTTAATCCCCAAACCAAATCGCTAGAGTCTTACTCTCGCCAAAACGAACAATCGAGAGCAGAACCAGAGCTATTATGATACTCAGAGCTGTGAAGCTACGATTTCGTGATTTACTTTACGGCGGTAATTGGGGAACCGGAACGAAGTATTACTCTTTTTTTAAAGAAGGAAGTAATAAGTACATGTGCAAGTGGTCTAGGCTTACTTGTAACTAGCTTCTGTAATGATACAAGTTGTCTCTTGTCCGGGTTGTGATAAAAGATTTGGAGCAAATATATATTCCGTACTTCATGTCTGCATCGTATAGTAATCACATAAAAAAACTCACTTCGCCAACCTTAGCTGCATGTAACATCAAACACAAAACTGCGGGAAAGCTGATGTGCAATGTAAAATCCCATAGCTTATATAAACCAAAAAACTCTGATCTAGATCTCTAGGATAGATTTATTCTCGTTCCCAGGACTTATTCGGATTGAACGCTGCAATCGCCACAATGATACAGTACGGCCCACTACCTATGATATGACTTGTCCCAATTAAAGTAAGCAAGGGCAGTCATGCTATAATTCGTAACGCTACTTGCTGGACGTTAGTCAAGGCTCCCGTTACCGTTACCCTGATTACCATTCTGCTTGCCGCAACACCCACCGCCTATCGCCAACTTCGACGCCTCCCCATCCTCCTCCCACATTTTGCCGTCCTTGCCTTCCTTCACCTCCTTCGGCGTCCGTGAATAACTCGGCCTCACATCTAGCGCAGGGTTCCTTAAAAAGAAGTTTCGTGGTCTCAGCAGCAGCGAGATCCCTTCAACCGGCATGATAGGGAAGTCCTCTGGCGATGGGAAATGCACGACGCCGAAGTTGTGCCAGAGGACAATGTCGGCATTTTCGATGGAGTCGGTGAATGTTTCAGAGATCCATTCCGGCAGGCCTCGGGAGGGCTCTCCGGTGGTTTGCGGGACATGGCGGCCGGCTGGGTAGAATTGGTGGTCGCGGTCTAGCAGAAGGGTTAGTTAAGTAGTAAGAAGGCGTGGGCGTAGAACATATGCCGAGTTTTTTGGGGGGTGAACTTGGGAGGGAGGTTGGATCTATGGAGGAATGAGATAGAGGGATGTTGAAGAAGTTTATGAAGGTATGCAAATTATCCAAATTAAACAAAAATGGTAAAGGAAAAAGCCTTAGGGCCCACATACACTTTGTGACAAAGACACATTTCCTCGCAAACCCAGCTCTCTTCCACACGAGCCCACCTTCCTGCGGCAGCAGCACCGGGCATTCCCTACTGACAAGCTTATACCCGACCGGATTCCCCGAAACCGGATGCTTCTTACCCAAGTTGACCATATCCCACGTGCGGCTCTTTGTGCCATCATAATCCGCTTGTGCTTCTCCCACAGTCATATACCTCTTCTTCTGCGCGTAAAATCCATTCCCGTACTTATTTGCCTCGCTACCAACCGGTTTATCTGTCGGCACCGCATCCACCTGGACTACAGTGTTGCAGTCATATCCGTCCAAAGAAGGGTTCAGGCGGAGACAAAATAGGTGCTGGTGGTTATGGGCGTTCACTCCCGGATGTACCTGTGTTCCCCAGCCTTTGGTGTCTTCGGAAGGATCCATAGCATATGTATTTAAAATCCCAGTGAGCTTTATTTCGAGCTGGATTGTCCCGTCGAGGTGGAAGCTCCAGTAGACGCAGTATTCGTAGTTGGCAGCGGTGATGATGTGACTGACGACGAGCTTCCGCCCGCGGGTGACAATCACACTGTTATCTCGGAAATCTGTATGCTTGAACAAGATTCCTGTATCTTCCTCATGGATGCAAACTGCATTTGCGATCGTTGCTGCGGCACCCGAGCTCGTCACATAGTGGAAGGGAAGGTAGGCTATCTCCCCTTTGCAGTCGCATCCGAGCGAGAGCGAGTTTGTCATGTTCCCGCCCCCGTACTCGCCCAGATCAAATGCATGCTTACGGTGGTGCGGAAATTCTGGATTGCCGTACGGGACAACCATCTCAGCCAAAGACATGCGGTAAAAGATGGGACGACGCTGCCCGTTCTCGCCGGCATTGCGGTCAAAGTAAGTGACGTTGCTGATGACGAGACCTTCTCGATGATTGAAGCCGACGTGGAGGTTCCAATTTTGCCAATCGAGGACATGCCCATTCAAGGCAAATGAGGCACCTTGAGGTTGAGTGATATTGATGGGCTTAAGCCCCGTGCGATATCCGCCCTTGATAGAATCTGGAGTGTAATTGGAGGGGATCAAGTTGAGCGGTCGCCGGACAGCGGGAATATCAATGTGGATGACCTCCTGGGTCTCCGTGTTCACAATTGGACAAAAGTCGAGGGGGTGGGCGTATTGGCAATCGTCAATGTCGGCACGGTAAAACAGGATCGCTTGCTGAAAGCGGACCTTGTTGCCAAATCGCTCATCGTGGCCAATAGTCCATGCTTGCTTAAGATCAGCAAACGAGTTCCGCATCCTGAAAAACATGATGCATGTAGGGAACGAAAGAACTTACGGTCACAATACACCTTATCCATATCCTCCTCCTTAATGCCCAAAATCTTACATTGTTCAATGACCTTTGGATCCTTGCGCACATAATGCTCTGTCGCCATCAAATCCTCCATTGTGATCATTGGCTGCATCCCAACCAATTTCTCCCATTTCTCTACCTTACCCTCGACTAGGTTCACCACACCGTCGAACACACCACCCAGGTTGCTGACCACAATCACTTCCGTCTTCCTCTGTGGTCTTTTTGTTGGGGTTTCAAGCCATGTCAAGAAGTCTGCTTTCGGAGGTTCATGCAGCGCGACTGTATTAAAGCGCAGACGGGTCCCAGGGTATTCAGCTTCAAGCTTTCTCCGTGTGATGGCGACCGCATATTCAATTTCCTCAAGAGATAGTGGATCGAAAGGATGAGGAGGGTACTCGGAAGTGTAGAGACTGGAAAGAAACCGGACGAGCTGTTCGAGCATTGTCAACTATACTTCTGTATACTTGTCGTTCTCTTTTATGATTGGATTCAAATCACGTAAGAATGTTATCGAACGTATCTTATGCAAAGCAGCAATGAACAGCTGAGATAACGTAGAAACGAAGCTAGAAATACTAGCTCTCCAGGCGCTGCCGCGGTAATATGAGGGATCCACGGCGTAATTTCAACGGCGTTTCCGAGCCAGCCTGCTCCTTCAGCTCATGGGGTATCAATTCGTAAAGTTCGGTATTCACTCAAATGTGGAACCCTATCAAAATCACCAACTCTACCCGATGTATTGCGGGGTTCCGCGCCTTGGAGGGTTGCATATGAGGGCTCCTAGCTGAGCTGAAACCATGTCCAATCGTATACGTTTGGTATTACCAATGACAGTTATGCCCGTTTGATGGATTGATCAATATCGAGTCTGGGCACGAGAACAGATCAGTATGATTAAACCCCCTGTCAGTATCTACCAATACTATCGATAAGGTATCCGCCTCCCTTGTCCCAAGCATTGTTTATGGACCTTTATCAGAACCATGTTGCAGCAGGCCATATCTGTACAGCCGAAACCCGAAAAAAGGAAAAATGAAGAGCAACGGGGAATGTCGATGGCCATATCATGACAACTGACTATGATTAATTCTACTATCGATAAAAGCAATAGTTGTCTGTGCTAGTTCCAGAAGAATCTGGCATTCGTATCTGTGGCGTTGACTTTCTTGTTTTTAGTAATAACAAGCTGTAAATCTAGATAATTTGTTTTATTCCTTCGATACGTACTGATATGCTTACGGCACAACCAAATAGAAGAAGGCTGTGCGAAAAATGATAGTCAAGATGGCAAGCTTTAGAGCTTGACCGCTTACAACGGCCGCATGTAGATGCATCAAGAATTGAGTACCATTAAGCGCACGTTGATGACGCACCGCAACTCCTGGTTCGCACTCTGTGGCCATCTATACCGAGAACATTGAAATTTCGAGTTATTTATAGAGCAGTAATCCTCGTTTCAACATATACCTGGTGTTCTATGGCCTAGATTGTGACCAATGGACGTTGTTCAAATCCGTGTCATTCATGATTAAAAAAAAGAGAGTGTAGTATGCAATAATGTAACGAGAACAATGAGTACTAAGTAATGCAATCTAATATTGGTCAAGAAGTACTACCTGATTTATTGGATACCAAGCCTAATTAAAGATCTGTGCAATACAAGGATGTTACACATATGCTGCTCACGTTTTCTGTCCATTGTCTTCCACTGCTTCCCATCTTGCACACTCTAGTTCGATAGCCTTGAGTTGAACCAATTCGCAATGGCCATAAACTGTGGTATATCCTTCACATCAGTTCCGAAAGAGATAGTAGCCTCTGCATGAACCCCAGCTGCACCAACCAATTCAACATCAAAATCTTTACTTTCTGGGTCTTCTTTCTTAGTGTTTAGGATAACCTGTGCAAATTCCTTTATGTCATTCCAAAGAATCTCCTCATCCCCACCAATGATTAGCATATGTTGACAAAGTTTTCCAAGTCCATGCCACCATTCATGTGGGGTATTGGTGAAATTGGTCCATCGAACATCAACCTTATTATCGGGAGGCAGAACCGTAGCTATGAAATTATTGATATCTTCTGGAGCTATGATGTCGAGATCGTTTGTTACCGGCTCATACCAGCGCAGAAGGACCCACGGACTTATTGGAATCACCATAAATAATGGCTCGCTCAACTTAAGCTCAAGTGGGACATGAAGGCATGGTTTCAGTGCATGCAGAAGTACTGAGAATATCAGGTTTGCTCCCGCCGAGTCACCAAGCAAAATTATCTGGCGAGGGCTCCATCCTTGAGTATTTGTCAAATGATTAAGGATGATCACCGCTTGGTGTAACTGCCGAGGATAAGGCTGATCTATTGATAGGTCTGTTGCAATGCACTGTACGTCAGATAATGACTCTAACAAACTGAAGAGTGAGAAATCAGTGCTCGTCTACCATATTGTAAAAACACCCCACTTGTATCTATCCCCTTCTTTTTTGCTTCATCGCTTAGAGCCGTCATTGCTCTGATCTGATCATCAGTAGCTCCACCCAAAGCATAACCCCCACCATGGAAAAACAGGAAAAGTTTATCCTCGGGTTTCTGAGGCTTTTCTGTGCCGAAAACCCACAAAGCCTTGGTATTAAGCTCAAGTTCGGTAATTTGGGGTGTTTTGTTGGTTTTCTTGCAGTAAGCATTGTAGTTCTGCGTCGTATTGGGCATATATGGTCTGCAGACAGTTCAAGGTAAGTAGTGATGATCCAAATCTGGCAAAATGCAAAGACTCACGCCATCGCATAAACCGAAAGAGCTTTGAGGACTTGATACGAAAGTTGCTTTTGCACCTGCGTACTGAGATTGGTATTGCTACCTAGTAATCGTTTTACCGCAAGTATCGATACTGTCACGTACAGAAAATTGAAAATCAGTCCTTCAATTGCCCCGGACAATTCGAATGGTCTTGATACGAACCAGTTCGTAGCATCGAGAGCAAAACTCCAAGTCTTTGGGTCACCGTCAGCGTCTTTGGGTGCTGATATGGCTTAGTTCCCTCCGGCAACGGCGCAGGTAAATTTGCAGCATCAATTGTGTCTGCCATTGATAGAGCTGAAGACGAGAACAGAGCTGAAAATATTTGGCAATACTTCAAATTGTGGTGAGTCTGGCAGTGTCGCTAGAGTGGTTATTATTACATGTAGTACGTGATGGAGAACAGCCAGTTTTATACTACGGGAGCAAAGGTGCCACGTTCGACGGTAGGTAGTACTACCTCAGTAATACCAGTTTCCGTCCCGCTAAGCCGCTGTTTTCAGCACTCGGCGCTTGCTCTGCTTATTATGATTGTTATGATACCGGGCATGCTAATCGGCATAAGTGTTATTGTTGCTTACAAGAAAGCCACAAGCCTTCGTCCGTATCCAGCTGAATTCTGTTAACGTGAGATAGTCTACAGTGCATGTATGCGGTTTTATGGAGGTTCCAGCCCGTCTGCAAGCAGAACATTTTAAATTACTTGGGAGAAATTCAGCTGAGGAAGCTCGGCTAAGAAATTCGGCAGTTCCAGCATGCTTGATTTCCCGAACTTGCGCCCCCACAATGTATGATATGCAGGTTATGTCAATTAAATCTATTGATGTTCCATGCCATCCGCCTACGCGGCCAATCAGCACAAACTACGCAATCGATAACGAGAACAATTGCTCCAGAAACATGGTCTATGGAAACTTCTATACTATTGTGTTTTTGCGAAGCATCTATGCGGCAAGAATTCATGTTGCAGGTAGCAAATAGGCCAGGCACGTGACGACTAGTCCCAAGAAGTTGATCAATAGCCTGATCATGGTATAGTCTGGTTAATCATGGTATGATAAACCTATTCTGAGATAAGGGATCACAAACAGAGACCGTCAAAAATATCCCATATCAATAGCATCCATAGTGCAGATGGGGTTTGCAAGAAATCTGAAAGTATTATCAACCCTCAAAAATTTCTACTTTCGCAAGGACTTCAACAGTTCCATCCAATACCAAAATATATTCAGTAATAGGTAAGTACACCCAAGTTTTACTTGCTTGTGATCTGCGCTGAGTTTGAGGTCAGTTGAGCATGTTGACTTATAGGTGAGGATTCTATTTCAAATTGCTGATTCCACAGATACATCATTATAATTGACCTTTGTTGAGCGGTTCAAAGAAAACTGGGAACCTGAAACCCCATGAACCCCGTGGCAGTCTGTCGTCAAAGTAGCCATCGTCTATGTAGGTACTTATTCGGCGAGTTAAGGAAAAAAGAGCAGAATCGCGTGCTCCCAGATATTATTCGAATCATCATCATTAGTCATTGATTCTGAGCCTCACCAAAGTCACATGTTCATTTCACAAGCTCATGGTATAAAGCTCTGTGTAATGTTTTTCGGTCAGCATTGTTTATTAACACAATGTGAGGCATTAGTTTACGATTGAACGTCTCTAGTATCATGACCCGTTTCTTTCTCTACAAAGTTGTTAATAATTATTTTAATCCGACCTAGACCGTCTAAGAGTCGACAAGCTAAGCGCCAATCAGGCACATATGACATTAATCATGCAACTACTATTTTTTTGTTGGTGCCGAAAACGATTTATGATTACAGACAATGCTGAAGTGCGATATCCACGAACGGTTCGAGACTGCAGTACCCACTATGATGCACCAGCAAGCAGCACTGTAGAAATCTTGGCCGTATGTGGGTACTTCCATCATGGGAGGAGGATTGGGGGGATATTTCTGTGGGCTCTCAAGGAACTCCGCTCTTGTTCATACACACACGTCGACCCAAGTCTCAGTCGTCAGTCTACAGGCTTTTTGTTGTACTCGGTCTACGTGCATCTTTTTTTGGAGAATACGTTCTTGTTTTCCGTACTCCCGCTGTTACTATACACCTCCCACAGCACCAGCTCCAGCCAGTGGCCTCTGGGGATCCCAAGCCTTAGTATGTACACAACAAATGGATCATTTTGAACGGCATATTAATATACTACACTACATCTCCTAGATATGGGAACGCTCGAAAGCTTTGTATATGCCGTACATCTATGTAGTATATCAAGGGTACCTCATCTCTTGCTATAGCTATGCTTTCACAAAGTGTGGTGGCGGCGAGAGAACTATAGTGAGTGATAACAGAGCAGAAAGTAAATCATCACCCTGCAGGCCCATTGCCATGTATGTACTTAAGTACTTACTTAACGTGCACATCAAGCATCTACATCTACCGCCAACGACTCCACGTCTACATGATCCTCGCTATAGATTCACCCAGGCACGCGCATCGTGCGGATATGCTAACAGTATGGTGATCACCGTTGCATTGCAGTGCTTACATGTCTTAGCCGCATTGCTGTTAGCATATCAATAGGGAGTAGCATATACACCGGTTACGAGACGAGCACATATAGGAATAGCTATCAAAAACTCGTCCGTACATCAATAGCTGCTGAGGTATAGGAGATTCTTAGATTGAAGTTGTAGATGAGTCTGAGTATATATTTTTGATTATGAAAGCCTTTGTCCTCGGAGATGATGATGTCGACGTAACCAGATATCTACTAGTAGTCACACTTGAGATCGACGAAGTCTAACTTTCCAGGTCTCATGCCAAGTACCCTAGCTACCAAAAGCGGTAGTCTCGCAGTCCACCAACCAGACTTGTAGTCAACCCAGGCCCTTCCTTTCTCTAAGATCTTCCCACTTCCCACGGCTCGAGACTGCCTCCCACCCACTTCGCCATTAAATCTCATGCCCGGACTTGCTATGTTAAAAAGGACCCGCTTGAAGTTACGAAAACATGTTCCGGACGTCAGAATCAGTTTACTACTACGCAGTATGGCCGTCATGGGACTCGAAAGAATATAAAAGAGGCGAGATTGGATATTTTGGCTATACTCATAAAGCGTTAATAAGCACATTTCTTCTCTAAGTAGTCCTTGACTTCCTCTAGTATCTCAGAAAAATGTCGTCCATTTAGAGCACTTGCGCACCGTTACACCGAAAGTACTAGATAACGCAAGGGCTCTGTGGGCAGTTGGCGTTGACAAGTGAAAGCGAACATTCATTGTTGTTGTTCGTATTCTGTTAGCTAATGCTCTAAACACAGACCTACTGCGTCCATACTTGCAAATGTGACGTCATTGCATATTACTATTGACATTCTCGTGATACGCCTGCTCTCCTTGCCTGCGAACCCACCTTACCAATAAAAGCTCACGTTGATCGCCGTTCCGAACAATCCCTACATAGAGGGCTTGTCGTCAAGCCATAACGGGTAGATTAGTTGCTTGCATTTGGCACTCTCTAAGAGAGAGTATGACACCATTCATGTCAACATAGTCGAAGGTGCTCTTAGACCCAGCAAACATACACCGTAACACTCCCTATTGCGAGATGTCATTGATAGCATACTTGCTGAAGCAGACGAAAAACAAACACAGTCGCCAAACATAGGAAGTAATCTCTGATGGTAAATGATAACCATCCACAATGGAAACTAGGATCTATCATTGACTATACTGAACCAGAGTATCAGTTCTTGAAATGTAATATCAAATATATCCGCTTACTTCATAATTTACCAGTATCATTAGAAACTATCTCCAATGATGCACTTTGTTGGAGGATTCCCGGGAGGTAGTACTAAAGCCATCGATTTGTTTTATAGGATACTAGCATCACGGAAAAAAATATATATTGTGAATGGGTAACTCATGATCTTCACTCTGTATTACCAAGCCCCAATGAAAAGATTCATGTCAACATAGCTGAAGTTGCAGCAACATAAAACGTACCAGTCCATCGCGAGATGGCATTGATAGCGTACCTGTGAAACAAACCAAAAACAAACGCAGCCGTCCCTGTACGGGGATATATGAATCTCAAAACTAGCTTATTTAACCTGCAATACAGGTGCAACTGGCTATAATGGAGGCAAGATGCCAGTTGTTTCAGGGGGGTGTGGGGGGTGGGGGGTGGGGGGGAAGACCAAGAACTGCTGCTGTATCGTAGAGTCGAACTCAACATATATCAATCACTCTCGCTCTTATCCTTTATACAAGCTGATAAGAGCAAAGTTCAGTGAATGCTACTATCCGAGCCTCTATAATTTCCTCCCACAATAGCACAACTAATATGCCAGCAAAAACGATATGCTATATCACATTTGGAGTAGTGACAGCAGTGATAGCAGTAGCACTAGTAGTAGTTCTTGCAGCAAAATAGTGCTTGTATGGACTATTGTAGAGAGTGAGGCAGTAGTAGTACAACGAGAAGGGCGTTAGTGATAGTCACGCAAATCTTGTTGAGCCACAATCAGCATTCCGCGCCTTGTATAGTAGCAAGGAAATGCTCCGAGGTTCAATAAAAAAGTTTATAATTGTACAAGAGTTACTTGAGTAAGCCAAGGGACTCATTTACGATTGCAGCTGTCTTCAGCGCTGTGAAGAAATACGCTCGCCCTCGAAGCACTTTGGATCGGTAATGCTGTTACCCTCAGTTAACGTGGTACAAATCCATAAGTCCAAGTTAGAAACAGATATCTTTAAGCCAACAAGCGCTGGCACCCACGCATCAAGTCTCCTTTCCAATATATCAAAACAATTTGAAATCGCTGCAATACGCCGCCCATTCAGAAGGTCTCTTTTTTTTTTTGTATGTATGTATGGGAGGGGGGACTGATTTTTTTTACATCCAATCAGCAAATGCAATCTAATCCAAACGTTCACTCCCAACCAAACCCCGGCCTTAGGTACAGTATCATCACTTGACTGACCAATCGCAACAAGTGCACCTCGTCTGCATTGACTCCGCTCATCAAAACGCTCCGCATATCCCCATCCTCCGACTGGAAGCCCACCCGATAAAGATCGCGCGCTGCAATCTCAACTCATGCATGCGTATCTGAACTTTGGAGTATGCTTGTAAGATCTCGTCTTTTGCTCCTTATTTTTTTCTCATGTTTCCTGCAGTTGACTTCGACTAAGCATGTATGACACATGACGTTTGCCGTAATAGCTAGTTAACTTTTAGTGGTAGTCGGTTTTGGCGAGCCCAACATGCGATGGCTAGTGAGACATGACTTATATCCCGTACCTACTTTGTCCATAGATGTGAGACGTTGAAATGAAGTGAACCTGGTAGCTCAGGGGAAACAAAAGATCCATGAAAATTTTGCGACGGTTGGAAATTCAAAAGAATAACCATGAGTTGACAAAAACCAGAGAAGCAGAGAAGGTATATGATTTCCAAGCCAAAGCATCACGTTTTTTTGGTTAGAAGTACTTATCTAGAAGTATCCCATGTGGTTGTATCCAGTACTGGATAGGATACGATCTGTGGATAGAAAGCGACCAGGATAATTCAGCCTCAGGAGCAGCCCCGTCCTCCTCCAATTATTACTGTATCTCTTTCTATTCACGTGCATTCACCTTCATATCATGGCTCGCATCAAGTAGAAGCTACCTCAGGGCCTAACTCGTGCTATAGCATGGAGGCATAAGAATCCAGAAGATAGTTTAGCAAAGTAGCAGGCTATTTTGATACCAATTCGACTACCCTGAGCTATCGACTACAAGGGGTACAGAAGGGCCGTATAGAGGCTCATGAGAAGCAGCAGCTTCTCGCTAAAAGTGAGGAAAATGCACTCATCACTTTGACGACTACCATGAGTGACCTGGGCTTGCCATTGCATCTCCAGATGTTACGCACAATGGCCGTTCAGACCCCCCGTGCGCGGCAAAGCAAACAAACTACCGGCAGTTCCTCACTCGCCACCCCAAAATACAGACCTTCTGCAAGAGCTGTAGAGCTTCCCATGTGCCGAGAAACCAGGGTGTCGACCCTTGTAAGCTCTAGAGTGCCAAATGACCTTTCGCATAAGCTCTGGAGCTTTAGGTTTGCAAGCGACGCCAAGGAAAAGGGGAGGTACTGTACTGATGAAGCACTCAACTTTGCACCTGTAATTTCAGCTCCAACAGGAGCAGCTACACACCCAGTTTCTGCTCCAAACCCAGAAATTAATTATTTGGGCTTCTGGAATTCTCATGATACAGTATCTTCTACTTTGCCATAGCTATCGTGGTTGCTGAGATATTTGAGGTTAAAATTGTAGAGCTTTAATTGGGGGGTGAAGCTTTTCGCTGGAGCTCTAGGGCTTCCGCTGCGCCACACTTCATTAACTAGCAGGGGCACAGCAGGGGTCGGGAAGCTCTAGAGCGTCTTGCTAAAGGTCTCTAACGTCAAATATGTTCAATACCTTGAGAGAATACGGGTGAAGCGGTAGCTCAACATACATTTTACAAGACATTGCGTAATACTATTTGGCGTTACCATATTACTCCTGACAACCTTTGGAATTGCGCGGTGAGAAGGGAATTGTCATGGGAAATACCCATAAAAATCTCCGCAACTCAATTGTGTGTGCCGGACCAGGTCGTAAGGTTGATGGCAGTCAAGTGTTCGTCACAATGCTTGAGACTGTGAATATTGCAGGCAAGGTTATACCACCATTTATTGTATGGCAGGCAAAAAGTCATCAGCGTAGCTACTATGGTGAGGATGATGTGCATAAGCGGTCAGCAAGCTTCGGTTACTCTAAGAGTGGTTATATGGATGATGGGGTCTTGAGTATATGAAGTATCACTTCGAGGTGTATACACGCCCTGGTACTGCATCATCCGAGCCTCCTCCGAACCAGCAACAAACCCCCCCCCCTACCCCCAGCACCCACTCGAATTACCAGAAGTGTCGGCACCTCACCCAGCGCCGAAAGTGTACCTAGTAATTCTGCCAACTCTAAAAGCTTGCTGCACAGGAGATGAAGATTGCAGCAGTAGCCGCAAAGCAGCAGATAAGCTCGAAAAATAGGCAGCCGCTGCAGCCAAAAAGGAGGCCACAGCAGCAGCTCGTGTAGCAGCAGCTGCTGAGAAAGCCAATCGTGGGCAGGGATGTGGGCACGGACGTGGGCGAAGCTATGGACTCAGTGCCCTTGTGGTTGGTGTTGCAGGAGAGTCGGAGCTCATGGTATTGGGGGGGTGCGATGGAGCCTTTTGAGTTGAATTTTGCATCACTGGATCAACTGGAGGTGTCTGGAAGAGAGATGGCAGTTCCCGCACAAGCCTCCACACCTAAAAACTTGATCCGGAACCAGCTGAGTCGGAATTAGAGTCCTTGGAGTCAGAATCGGAGGTTAACGAGGTCGAGGCAGCCATTCTAGTGCAAGAAATGGAATTTTGACTATATATTTGAAGGTGCTTACAGTGCCATGCTGCAGATCTCGAGCTTCTGCTAATCCTATGTCATAATACAGTGTTTGGAGGTATCATCGTGAGTAGTACCGTGATAGTGGAGCTGAAGATGTAGCTTTTCCATTATTTTTTCTTCAGATTCGGAACTTGGTTTAGCCTATATTCAATTTATTGCATATGTAACTCATATATTCCTGGAGATAATAAAATAGCATCTGCATTTCCGGATGAGGGATGGTGCGAAATACCCCGGTCGCTCCCTATTGGCAAATTGTATCCTATCCAGTACTGGGTAGGCACTCGCTGCCAGTGTAAAGTAATACAATTACAGCGTGTAGGCGCACGAGGGGCGAGGGGAAGAAGAGGTCATTGTGAGTGAATCTGGTTGGGATAGAAGGCGGACCACAAGAGATCATTCCCCAATCTACTTATGTACTTGCGTAACAGCAATAGTACCAGCCCCTCGTACAGTAGTGCGTTGTGTTCTAGGGTGAATTAGTGCTACTTCCTAATACGGTATTCCTTCCTCAAGAATCACATGACCATGTTTGTGACATGTAAATGTCCGCCTTTATGATAGCAGCCACGAGCCAACTATTAGCGTCACCAAATACATAAAGAAGTTCCGGAACACATATGTACATCAGTTCAGGCACAAGAACTAACGAGCGAATAGGGCCCTCTATTCGACTTCAGCATCTAACTTAATAAGGCTTTCACTTGCAGCGCACGAGAAGTGAAGAGTTCTATTGTAAGGAAAATTAATGCTCGATCATTACAAAGTACTTCTTTAATGACTTGAAAAAAACAGCAACAAAAAAACATTACCCTTCTCTTCAAATCATGGCTGACCAACATGAGAACAAAAAACAAAGGCTTAACTGTACTATCATGCGTTAGATAAACGTAACCGGGTCCGCCCATCAGTCTCTCCTCATCACGAATTATCAAGTCATATTTTGAATCCAAATTGATTCGTTATTCGAAACCGTCTCGACAGAAAAATTCCACGCTTTCACTCTTTTCCCCCTTCCCCCAAGTTGAAGCAAGTAAACATCAAAGTCTATAGCACTGTTCTCTTCACACTAGTACTGTAGCAGCCACTGCGTGAGGGGAAAATATCTGAAATGGTAAAAAGCAAAAAGGAAAGTTGGAACAGAAAACCAAAAAAGTGAAGAACTCCCCAACGTGAAACCCAAACCAGTATATATATATTAGCGCGTGTCACGACAATTACACTACACAGGAGTACATTACAGTACAAAAAGCCTCCTTCAAAGGGTAAACACGAGGCAACAAAACTAGAATATACAAAAGGGTCTATCATGCAGCGACGAGGTAAGCAAGAGCAATAACGACAGCCAAGATGCTACCGCGTGCCAACGGCAAGGGCGCGGCATCGCTTCGGTCAGACTCATTGTCGCTCTGTGTGAAATTGTCCTGTGCATCGACGTTGTCTCCCAAGCTGTTGTCAGTCCTATCAGTGTTCCCATCCGTGGAGCGGGAGTCCTGGTTCTCGCTGTGGATAATGTCATGGGTGCTGGTACCACCACCAGTGTTACCAGGAATAGTCTCTACAACGTCTGTCTCAGTTGGAACAGCACTTTTGGTGCCAGAGGCCTTGGGTGGCTCCTTGTCCATGTCAGTTCCAGAGCCAAGGAAGGACTTGAGGACGTGATCCTTGTCACTAATGACAACGGCAGACTCCAGTCCTGAGTCGTTATCGTAGATGTAGGACTTGTCACCCGTCTTCCTCGCCCCGGCTGGTGGGTCATAGCATTGAATGGTAAGCTCCTTCACAGTGGCGTAGTAGTAACCGGCCTCCTTAACATCTGGATGTTCCCAGTCAATGAGACCACCAGCCCATTCAATGGTTCCAGGGGCATTGCTAGCAAGTCCTCCGGGCCAGAGAGAGAGCTGCACACGTGAGGGAGTCTGTGGAAAGTGGAATTGCTTGGTCTTTTCGTTCCAGGTATCCTTCTTATGCTTAACACGACCAACCTTTCCATCAACAGACCAAGTAATCGTTTCAGGGGTCCAGTCAATTTCATAGGTATGGTACTCATCATAGGTCGATGAACCCTCAACTGTTGTGTTACCACCGTTGGTGTCTATATAAAGTCAGTTCCGTTTAATATAGTATGAAGGATGAAAAATAGAGGTTGCACATACAATCTGTAATTCCTTGGAAGTAGTAGTTGGTTTGCACTTGATTGAGATCTACACCAATCCACTCAAAGTCGATCTCGTCCTTCACACCGGAGAACAGAATGAAAGCGCTCACGACACCCTTTCCTCTTGAGGTCTTCAAGGTAGCAGAAACCTTTCCATACCAGATGTAGTGGGTTGAACTGAGCACTGTTCCAACACTCTCTGGTGGCATCGTAAGTAGGAGATTGTCGTTCCATGCGACCGGCTTTCCTTCAGCGACCCAATCATATTTGGTAGCGTCACCAAGATATTGGTAGATTGATGCGACAGAATCGATGCCTCCAACGAAGGTAGTCTTCTTGTTCTGGCAAACCGGTTGAGGAACACACGACTCAAGCGAGTGTGAGAAGATTGAGTCACATCCGCCGAGGCAGAATGCACCAATACCTGCAGTTAGAAATCAGTACCACCGTCGTACAATCTTGCCAAATGGAGATGTAGTTACCGCATTGGCCGTATTCTAAATTGAGAATCAAGTTAGCTTAAATGATGATGTAACAATGCAAGGTTGCGCATGGAATAACATACGGGAACAGCAAGGCTTGTTCTCAGGACACTTCCCAATGTCTCTTCCGCACTCTGGAACAATCTTTTCGGCAGAAACGACAGCTGCAGCTGTAACGGCTGTCACCAACAATGTATCCAGAACTCTGACCATTTTTGCGGCTTTATGCCTGGCAAGAATACTTCGATGAATGTGCCGTGAAATGTCGAATTAACGAGGGACTATTCAGCTCAAGGAAAAGAGGAGACACGAGTCGAGGTGTGTAAAGCTACGCAGGGAATTGGTGACTTTCTCCTGCCGGATAAAGGCTGATTGCGGCGACGGGGTGAAATTGTGGGTTGACGCAATTCAGGGGAGGGATGGAGTTTGAATAAAACGAGAGATATTCCCTAAAAGGGAAGAAGATATAGCGACGATATAAAATGTAAGAAGTCGGCCTGCTTAACGAGTGACAGTCCTGATATGCGAAGGATTTGGAGGAGCGACCTGGGGATTGGGGGGGGGGGAGGCCGAAGAGATATTAAAAGGGAGCGAAACTGGGGGGGACTAGAAGGGGGTGAATACTTTGCATGGCTCTTTGCCCCAAGCGTGGGCAGGCGAACAAGGGGAGGGGGCATGGGTGTGGAGTGGCTGCTGATTGAAGAAGGGAAGGCGCAGGTGTGAGAGCTTGTCAGGGCACGATCCTGGCGCTGGAGCCGGGCCGGAGCTCGCAGCGCACACGGGCGTGGGCGGGCGCATTGGCGAGCGCTAGGCGGGGAGGGGAGGAGGGGAGGGCGCGAGGGAGAGGATGCTTCCCATGCAGAGTCATGAGTGCATCTCTGCCGCGGCCCGAGATACCCACCCATCCCCGTATGCATAGCTCGAGAGGGCGAGCCGCTGCTGTCGCCTGTCGCCTGTCGCGTGACGCCAACTGATGCTGTGCACCTGCGCTGCATCGACATGTCCGAACTTTAAGCGGTGCCAGTGAGCAGCGCTTCTCTACCAGACAATGTCTGCCGTTCTGGCTGAAGCCCCACTGCAAGGGCAGAGAGGCGCGCACCACCCGCCGGCACTACGCACTGCGCTGCGGCGCGATCCGCGTGCTCCGAAGGCGAGCGGGCACCGCTGACACAGATCGCACTCGCATCGCTCTCACCTGCACACGGCTGCCTTGGCAAATGCTTCTATAGGCCGCACTAGAGGGAGGGTAGCGCACACCGCCGGTCCTTTCTCCCTTTTTACATCGGCTCTGAAATACAAATTATTCCCCAATGAAGCAAAACTATGCGCAACGTGTGGGCTCCCAGGCCCCCGTGACAGTCCAAGCGACTCGTTGAGCTCCGACATGCAAGGCCACTTTGCCAAGAACTGAAATGAGCCAAGCCGTGGCCACAGCCAGGCCAGCAGCTAGAGGGCCTTGGCATGAGACTACAGCTGCTGCTACTGGACCATGCATCAAGTGAGCTATTACTGTAAACGGAAGGTAGGCAGACCATTTAGAAATGCAAAGCAATCCCGCTCCATGACTGTCGAAAAAGAGAGCCTGGGAAAGAAGTAGACCTTCCTAGAATCCCTCTTTCAGTATCTTTTTTATCATCCCTCACCCTTCAGAAAAACCGCATTCACCAACATTTACGGCACACAAACCATACTCAACCGAAATACCCGCAAATCTTGACACGTCATTAATCGAAGGGTAGCGAGGAAGCTCGTTCTCAGGGTGTATTGACGCAATCCGATTGCCCCCTTCACAAGTACAGTGCCACAGCACGAACATGGGAATCTTGATACTGTTCAGCTGACACCCATAAGCGTTGGCAGGGAACAAACTGACACTCTGATTTCTTTTCCTCTCTATTCTCTGAACCATATCAAGTAAATAGATAAGCTTTCGTTGAAGACAGAGATTTGATGTTGGCATATTATTGCTAATGGTGGCAAACTACAGAAATCAAACGGCTTGTAACTTTGACACCAATTACCCTCAATGCACTGCGCAGCCTCAGACTGGCAATCAGGTTTAGCACACAAGATATGGTAAATCATTCCTAGCAGGAGAAGCAGAGCTATCATTGACCATGCGGATGCTTGTATGGTGCGGTGTCAACTCCGTCAACCCCCCTCGGCCTGCAAAAATAGGGCATTTAAACCTGCACTACTTAAAGCGCAAGATGAGAACAGGCGCGCTCAATCTACGACCATGCTTGGAAAGTTGAGAGGTGGAGGGGGTTGGACGTGCTTAAAGTCAGCATGAAATTGCCCCTTCCGTGTTCTTGCTATTCTCGCGCCCACTGTCTGGGAAAGCTAGAATTTGAATAAGGCATTGTCGTGTCCGTGCTCAAGGTCGAGTTTTATTTGCACCATCCCATCGGGATCCTTTATTCGCGAAGAAAGACATCAATGCGGGATGCTGTCCTACCCTTGCCTAGTGTACTATTCCTCACCGCCAATGGCAATTTAATTGATCGCGGCTGTAAAGTAATGAAGATCATACTATACTTACTGTATATTATAATTTCGCGAAGAGAAATTTTTAGAAAACTACGAAAATTACGAAATTGCTATACATAGGTATGTAAGTACTGGATTGCTCTATGTGTCAGGAAAGCTGGAAGGAGCACTCTGAATTCACAATCAATCTCGTCCATGGAGAGCTTAGTATTGGGAGACAGCGACACACCGTCTCTAGAAACGAATCGAAAGAAGCTGCTAGTTGTACTGGGGATAAATGCCTGTCATTATTGTCGACTTCGCTAATGTCACTACCAGGATCAAAAAGCGTCAACACCTTGCAAAAGATGATCACGAGAACCGTTTTGTCCAGAAATAGATACAATAATTTTGCATGCCAGAGACATGCACAGTTGATCAGAAATCAAGCAATAACGTAATGTTGGTTTGCAGCCGAAGAATCTGACATAAGTAATCATTGTTATGAACAGCTCGGTAGTTTCAGAGCGGCTCATCGCTGGCGCCGAGACTAGGCTCATGCCACGAGGGGAAGCTCTGAAAAATGCCAGGGGCACAGACAAGGCACTGGTCTCATTTGGGAGAATCTCAACCCTCGTCCTATGCCGCACCAAATTGTAGGGCCAGCGCACTTCTGAAGCTCTACATTCGGTACCGTAGGACTCTTGCAGGGAGACAATAGCAAAGCAAAGAAATAAACTCCTCTAATTTGCGAAATTCAGAATACCTTCCCCTTGTTCTCGTTCTCAGTCTGGTTACTAGAAACCACAGGGCACTAACCTTGTTCATCCTTTTTTTTTTTTTTTGACACACTTCACTGTACCGTGCATAGCGCCGCCCAGTGCCAACAATAGCCAATCTTGAAAAGTACTCAACCGTAGGCAAGAGAAGTGAAGGACTTTAAGGTGAGACGGGCGCTGAAATTTTCCATGTCTAGAACCCCGACAGGATTTTGTAACATTCCAATCATTTCTGACATATACCGACGGCGCAAATAACAGAAACAGGAATATAAAATAATGGCATCCAGTTATTGCCGCAACGTCTAACACACTTCCCCCCTAAAAAAGCAAAAAAAAAAAAAAAAAAAAAGGCAATAAAGCTGGAAAAAAAAAAAGAAAAAAGAAAGAAAAAAGGAAAAAGAGGTAGAAAATAAAATAAATAAAAATGTCATGCTCAAATTCGAAATTGCGACACACTCAATAGAACCCTTAATTGCTAGAATATGGTATACCAGTCCCCTCAAGAGGGACCTTGGGCCTGACCAACAGACGCCATTATGCGCAATGACAACCTCAACCCAGTCACAATGATACTGATACCAATACCTGCACCTACAAAACCTGCCCCACTTAGATCTTATGCAAGATCCGGACAAATTCATCACTCTCGATGATCATGATGCACGTGCCGTCCTGTACACTCATGCACCACCCCCAACGACCTCTTCCTGAAGTCTCCATGGTAGCAATCCAATTGATCTGTCACATATTTCTCGTTCTCCGTGATCTCCGCTAGCGATCTCCCCATCCACTCCAAACCATTGTCACCCGCAGCGGCCTTGTGTCGACCAACACCTTTTTCCGTAAGCTCCTTGGTCACAGCGTCAAGGTCTAGTTGAAGGTAATCCCGGAGGAATTCGCCGACTTCGGTATTTTCGTGATTTCCGGATAGCTTACGAAGGGCGGGGCCGATGCCATAGATGTTCACGTCGACGCCAGAGTGTCCGTGAGTTGCTGTGTAAGATTTAGTAGTATGTTAGCGATCAAATCAAATAAGCTAGGCTTATCCTTCGCGTGAATGAAGCTGTAAGTGGTAAAGGAGAGGGGACGTACTCCACCCAATTTGTGCTCTTCGAGAAACCATGTCAGTAAGGGTATATATCGCCCCTGTCTTGGCTTTCTTTAACCTCTCGAATTCTTCATCAGAGGCATCATATATGCCAAGGCCTTCCTCGAGAACTGTGTGACGAATATACTTGTCCAATTTCTTGTCGTCATCGTCAGGGAAGGCCGCAAGTTGTACTGCCAAGTATTCCGAGGAATGGGAAGCGTTCGCAAGAACACCCGGGTACCAAAGGTAATCAGGGTAAGCCGCTTGGAGCTCTACATTGGGCAAGAAATTAGCAAGGTTGTTGGCTAGTCACACCCATATACACATACACACACGGGAGAGAATACTTACGTCTAGCAGCAGCGAGTCCACCCGTCTCGTGGTCACTTGTACTAACGACGACACCTTGCACATCGCTGTTCTCTACCCACTCCACAACCTTTCTGAATGTTTTATCGTACGCCAGAACCTCCCTCACTTGTGCCGCCGGGTCGTTCGCATGTCCAGCATGATCGATCCTGCTGCCTTCTACCATCAAGAAAAACCCCCTGTCGCTGTTTTTTGTTGCCTCACTCAGCGCAGTGATTGCCGCCTCCGCCATCTCCCACAGAGCAGGATAATCTTTATCCTTCCTGTCAATTTCGTACGGTATATCCGTCTTTGCGAACAGGCCGATGAGGGGCAGTGTGACGTTCTTGCCCTTTTGAAGATAATCAAACCCAGCACGGTCGTGGACGTATGAGAAGCCGTATTTGGATTGCGCTTCACCAATGACATCGCGATTGTCCGCACGGCATGATTCGTTGTCTGCTGTGGAGTTGGGGAGGAAGTGGCACCGGCCACCGCCAAGCATGAGGTCGACCATGCGGCCAAGTGGGTAGTCACCAATCTGCTGTTCCGCGATCCGATCTTCTTCGCTGCGCATGTTGACGTGGGCAGAGAAGCATGCGGGCGTAGCGCTGTCATCGTGAGACGAAAGTTAGTCATATTCACTTTAGATGGAAAACGCCAGCGAAGATGTTTATCTTACTCAGTAATCCGTGTCGTTACTACTAATCCTGTCATGTAGCCGGCCTTCTTCGCTGCTTCTAAAATAGTACCGCAAGGGGAATGGTCAGGGAGGACAGAAATGGCGCCATTGTAGCTCTTCTTTCCGCAGGAAAACGCCGTAGCCCCGGCGGCAGAGTCTGTAATCAAAGAATCCGAGGACCGAGTCCTTGATGTGCCGATGATGTGCTTATCCAGGAAAAGCGTATCATAGTAGGGGAGTTCTTCGGTGTATTGCCGCCAGGATCGGGTGACATGAAGCGAAGTTGGTCCCATACCTATGTCAACAGTGAGTATGTAACTTACTCGAACCATCGTACATCTTCACAAGGTCACTTACCATCTGACACCATGAAGACAACATTCCTTTTCCCTGATGGGGGGAATTTACTCCCACTCGAACCCCCACTCAAATCTCTCTCTGCTTGATAGTATAATACACCCAAGATGATAACACCTTGAGGACAGTAATCCAGTTAGTATGTTGACTGTTTGACGGTGAGTGCATAGAACGCAAAAAAATCCGTGACCCACCAACCGAAGCCACCGCCGCCCAAACCAACAATGCTAGCTGCCTCCATTTTGTTACACGTGCGTGCTCCTTGTCCGCCGGCGTGTTCAAAAGGGGTTGCTCGGCATCGTTCCGCTCAGCGTTATAGACTTCGTCGCTCGATCGAAAGCTCGAGGTCATGGTTGTGAACTGGCAATCTGGTAGTTTGGGGTAGAGAGTGATGTAAGAGCTTTGCTGCGAGAACTCCAAAGCTCGGGGGCTCTATTGAAGTAGCGGTAGAGTGTTGTGCGATCCAATTGTAGTGTATCAGCAACCTAACTAGTGTAGGCTTGGCGCTGTGGGCCCAATCAAAGCCGCGCTACAACAGGGAGATCAGCTACGGCAGCTTACCGCTAGACAGAAAAATAAGTATTTGGACAGGGGATAAATGCATATTATGG
Source organism: Kalaharituber pfeilii (assembly GCA_015179045.1). Lineage (NCBI taxonomy): Eukaryota > Fungi > Ascomycota > Pezizomycetes > Pezizales > Pezizaceae > Kalaharituber > Kalaharituber pfeilii. The sequence goes on along the minus strand of WHUZ01000038.1, from coordinate 140,708 downwards.
GCTATGCAGTAAATATTAAGGGCTACTTCTTTTGGGGTTGATATTGATTTTGGCTGTACGAACAAGTGCCCATGAGTACTGTATTCGCTTTGTTATAGCAACAGGAATTGTAACTTACTCGAAACTAGTCTCGAGCCTACTCGAGGACACCAGTTAGGATAGGGTGACAGGTCACGCGGTGCCAAAGTACAAGGCGTGGACGACTAAGCAACCCAAGGGTATGTAAATACACTTGCATAATTCGTCTCCATACAGACGGGAAACATATAAATACTAGTAACTCCTGATTGCGGACCCCGAGATTAAACTCCTCACTTGGACCATTTGTGCGATGTTCATGGTTGTTTAGGCCTTCCTTTACATGACCCGGTTGCAAAAGAAAATTACCCCAACGTTCATTTTCATCGCGTGACGGTCCCTCTGTACCACTTGTAGATCTGAATGTAAACCCATTTTGTAACAGCCAACAATCCGAAGAACCCAGAAAAGAAAATAGCACAAAAGAGAAAAGCGAACAGATATAACAGACGGAATTAGCGCTTTTTGGAGGTAGTTGCGCTAGCTGTTTGGGTCTCCTTGAGCACCTATTTTGGCAAGACACGTCAGGTTATGAGTTCAATCTTTATCGCCATTTCCATCTCAGTCACTATTCCACTAACCTTCTTCACAATCTTCTGTTCCTCAATTAAGAACGCCCTCACAATTCTGTCCTTCACACAGTTTGCGCATCTAGAGCCACCATAAGCTCGGGAGACGCTCTTCGTTGGCTTCGAAACTGTGGCATATTCCCTTGGCCGGAGGGCAGGAACCTAATCCGTCCGGAAATCGTCAGAAAGGATTTCCAGTTATGACTTGTGCGAGATCATCCAATTTCCCTCTGCCTGTCCCCAATTCCTCTCATAATCTTTGTATCTTCACTATTACCCTCCGCTTTCCGTTAAGTATTTCCTTCTCTTGCCCGAACATACCACACCTGGTACTTGTGCTGGGGGCCGCTAGGCTAGTTGCTTCATCTAAAACGATGTATCGAGTCTCGAGCCACAGTAATCGTGGTGGAACTCACCCCTGGAATCTTCATGCCGCAATCACCGCATTTTGGTGTGGTCCCCTTCTTCTTAATGTGCAGGTACCGAAGCTTCCCACCGGGGGTCTTGACAACGCGAACCTTGTTGCTTCGAGTATTGTACCTATTTATCAATCGTGGGTCAGTCTCCAGCGGGACTATTCGCTTTGTGAATGTCAAGCAGCAGGTAATGCTTCTACTTACGGATTTCTCCGCCTCTGAAAATCATTAACGTTAGCGGTAAAGTTTCACATAAATTTTTTCAGAGTAACTGACGAAGGTCAATCTTGTGTCGGGCATCGTGAAGGTTCGAGGTCTGTCGGTATTGTTGTCAGGTACTGGGTCAGTGCCGGCGGTCGTCGTGCAAGTATTCAAATTTTGGTAACGAATTTGTTACACCGTTGCATAGTGCTTGGTGTTGTGTGGATGTCGCGCCACGTCCAGCTTGAATGTGAATTTAGGGTACACCCTATTATGGCGTTGCTCTAAAATTTGCCAAGCCTTTTTGGGCTCCAGTGGTGCCAAGCCAGACTAGCCATAATTACCAATACTACTAGCCACAACTTACACAGCACTCAGACTCACGTGAACTTAGTCAGGCGCACGTTACCTTGGAAGAATTTATTGCGAGTTTCACCAACGCCAAACGCCACTAAGATACACACCTCGCTTCCCAAGCAACATCATCCCCGAACAACGACGATAGAACAGTCAAGTACTCCAACCAAACTATCAAGCTCTATTCTGCGAAATAATCAGTCGAGCAGAGAGAAGTCGTCTCACATCGCGTAACAATGGCATCTTTGCCACCTCCTCCCCCAGGTTGGTCTGCTGCTCCTGGCCTGCCTCTTCAACCCCCCCGCCGGGATACAGGCCACCAGCAGACCCTAATCAAGCGAAATTTGAGCTGAAGAAGAAGGAATGGCTTCGAACGCAGAAAAATAGATTTGGGGAGAAGCGAAAGGGAGGATTTATTGAGACTCATAAGGCCGATATGCCTCCAGAACACCTAAGGAAGATTGTGCGGGATATTGGAGATGTGTCGCAGAAGAAGTTTTCAGCAGATAAAAGGGCATATTTGGGTGCATTGAAATATATGGTATGTTCTACGCCTTCAACTGCTATACCTAGGTAGAGCTAACAGTTGGTAGCCCCATGCGGTCCTTAAACTGCTAGAGAATATGCCGATGCCATGGGAGAGTTCACGCGAAGTGAAAGTGCTTTATCATGTTAATGGGTGCTTAACTTTAGTGAATGAAATTCCGCGTGTTATTGAGCCTGTTTTCCATGCACAATGGGCGACGATGTGGGTATGTATGAGGAGAGAGAAAAGTGATAGGAGGCATTTCAAAAGAATGAGGTTTCCGCCATTCGATGATGAAGAACCGCCATTATCCTGGAGTGAAAATATAGAGGATGTGGAACCGCAAGAGCCTATTCAGATGGAACTTGATGAGAATGAAGATTCTGCTGTATATGAATGGTTCTATGACCACAGAGCTCTTTTAGATACTCCACATGTCAATGGTCCCAGCTACAAGACATGGAATTTAGATCTTCCACAGATGGCTACTCTCTACCGCTTATCACATCAATGTAAGTGTACAAAACCTATATTTACTTATCTTTTACTGACAGTCTACATTTGTAGTGCTGAGCGATTTGGTCGATAAGAATTATTTTTACATGTTTGATCTCAAATCTTTCTTCACAGCAAAGGCTCTGAATGTTGCTATCCCAGGAGGTCCACGGTTCGAGCCACTGTATAAGGATGTCGATCCCAATGATGAAGACTTCGGCGAATTCAATGCAATTGATAGAATTATTTTCCGCCATCCGATACGTACCGAGTATCGAGTTGCGTTCCCTTTCCTATACAACTCATTGCCGAGATCTGTTGAGATTTCGTGGTATCATTACCCTCAAGTTACATATGTTCGAGCAGAGGACCCAGACCTTCCAGCATTTTATTTCGACCCGGTGATAAATCCTATTTCTTCCCGCTCCGTAGCGCCCAAGAATATTGTGGTTTCCCATGAAGATGAGATCTTCGGATATGGCAATGATGAGGACCTTGACTTTGAACTCCCCCCTCAAGTGGAGCCCTTTCTTGCTGAAGGAGAGCTCTATACTGAAAATACGGCTAGCGCTATTTCATTGTGGTGGGCTCCATATCCTTTCGATCGCCGAAGTGGCAGAATGGTTCGTGCGGAAGATGTCCCATTAGTAAAGCAGTGGTACCTCGAGCACTGTCCGTCAGGGCAACCGGTTAAGGTTAGGGTTTCTTATCAGAAGCTGCTAAAAACATATGTACTCAATGAGCTTCATACGAAACCTCCCAAAGCCCAGAACAAGCAAAGCCTATTCAAGAGCTTGAAGGGTACCAAGTTTTTCCAAACAACCACCATCGACTGGGTTGAAGCCGGACTTCAGGTCTGTAGGCAGGGATTTAACATGTTAAATTTACTGATACACAGGAAGAATCTAACCTACTTACATTTGGACTGTATGTTGCGTTTATGTGATTTTGAGTTACATGGACCATATAGCTAATCATCTCAATATAGATAATTTCAATCTGAAGCCCGTCAAGACGCTTACCACCAAAGAACGCAAAAAGTCACGGTTCGGCAATGCCTTCCACCTCATGCGAGAGATTCTACGCCTCACAAAGCTTATTGTTGACGCGCAAGTGCAATATCGTATTGGCAACATCGATGCTTTTCAGCTTGCGGACGGTATACTTTATGCATTCAATCATGTCGGCCAACTCACAGGAATGTATCGATACAAATACAAGCTAATGCATCAAATTCGTGCCTGTAAAGACTTAAAGCATCTCATCTACTACCGCTTCAATTCCGGTCCTGTAGGAAAGGGCCCTGGTTGTGGCTTTTGGGCACCTGCTTGGAGAGTGTGGTTATTTTTTCTACGTGGAATAATACCGCTTCTGGAAAGATGGCTCGGAAATCTACTTGCAAGACAGTTTGAGGGCCGACATTCTAAAGGAGTAGCTAAAACTGTCACCAAACAGCGAGTGGAATCACATTTTGATTTAGAACTTCGTGCTGCGGTTATTCATGACATAACTGATATGATGCCGGCTGGAATGAAGTCGAACAAAGTCAACACCGTGCTGCAGCACCTCTCTGAAGCTTGGCGGTGTTGGAAAAGCAATATACCATGGAAAGTTCCAGGCCTGCCAGCTCCGATAGAAAATGTTATTCTGCGATATGTTAAGAGTAAAGCAGACTGGTGGGTGTCAGTGGCACATTACAATCGAGAGCGCATCAGAAGAGGTGCCACTGTCGATAAGACTGTTGCCAAAAAGAATCTTGGAAGATTAACCAGGTTGTGGCTCAAAGCCGAGCAAGAACGCCAGCACAACTACATGAAGGATGGTCCATATGTCTCCTCCGAAGAAGCTGTTGCCATTTATACTACTACCGTACATTGGCTCGAGTCGAGAAAGTTTTCACCAATCCCTTTCCCGAGTGTCTCCTATAAGCATGATACCAAAATCCTGATTCTAGCCCTGGAGAGATTGCGAGAGGCATATTCAGTGAAAGGCAGGTTGAACCAGAGCCAAAGAGAGGAGTTAGCTTTGATTGAACAGGCTTATGATTCTCCCGGTACTACCCTTGCAAGGATTAAACGCTTTCTTCTCACACAAAGGGCATTTAAGGAAGTCGGTATTGATATGAACGATAACTACAGCACAATTAATCCGGTATATGATATCGAGCCTATGGAGAAAATTACTGATGCGTATTTGGACAGTTATCTTTGGTATCAAGCAGATCAACGTCACCTTTTCCCAGCGTGGATTAAGCCTTCAGACACGGAGGTTGCCCCATTGCTTGTTTATAAATGGGCTCAGGGAATAAACAATCTTCATAAGGTGTGGGAGACAAGTGACGGTGAATGCAACGTGCTCATTGAAACGCAACTGTCGAAAGTCTACGAAAAAATCGATCTGACGCTTCTGAACCGACTTCTGAGATTGATCATGGATCACAATCTAGCGGACTACATAACCTCGAAGAACAACGTGCAACTCAACTACAAAGACATGAACCATACAAATAGCTATGGGTTGATTAGAGGCCTACAGTTTTCTGCCTTCGTCTTCCAGTACTATGGTTTAGTAATCGATTTGCTTTTGTTGGGCCTACAGAGAGCAAGTGAAATTGCAGGGCCACCGCAAGCTCCAAAGTATGTGTACTTGTAACCCTCTCATGTTCTTATCCACTAACTCGATTATAGTGAGTTTTTGCAGTTTAGAGATCTGGCTACGGAAACAAAGCACCCAATTCGCCTTTATACTCGGTATGTCGATCGTATCTGGGTGTTCTTCCGCTTCACCGCCGACGAAGCCCGAGATTTGATCCAACGCTTCCTGACCGAACATCCTGATCCCAACTTTGAGAATGTGATTGGCTACCGGAACAAGAAATGCTGGCCCAGAGACTCCAGGATGAGATTGATGCGACATGATGTCAATCTAGGACGTGCCGTCTTCTGGGAATTGAAGCAACGCCTTCCACGGTCCATTACTACAATTGAATGGGACGAAACCTTCTCCAGCGTTTATAGTCGTGACAATCCAAACTTGTTGTTCTCCATGTGTGGGTTCGAGGTTCGGATTCTTCCTAAGATTAGGAACCAGAATGATGAGTTTCCTGTGAAAGATTCGGTCTGGTCTCTAGTTGATAACAGCACAAAAGAGCGTACGGCCCATGCCTTTTTGAGAGTTACTGAAGAAGATATTGCCAAGTTCAATAATAGAATCAGGCAGATTTTGATGTCTTCGGGCAGCACCACATTCACCAAAATCGCCAATAAATGGAATTCGGCTTTAATTGCTCTCTTCACATATTATCGGGAGGCTGTCATCCAAACCGAACCGTTACTCGATACCATAGTGAAATGTGAGACCAAAATTCAGACCCGCGTCAAAATTGGTCTCAATTCCAAGATGCCTTCACGCTTCCCACCTGCTGTATTTTATACTCCAAAGGAACTTGGTGGTCTTGGTATGATATCGGGCTCTCATATCCTCATTCCGACGTCGGACAGACGATGGTCCAAACAAACCGATACAGGAATCACTCATTTCAGAGCTGGCATGAGCAGTGACGCGGATACTCTCATTCCTGCCATATACCGTTATATCCAACCCTGGGAATCAGAATTTATCGACTCTGCCAGAGTTTGGTTTGAATATGCGCAAAAACGTCAGGAAGCAGCGCAACAAAATCGGCGGCTCACCCTTGAGGATCTTGAAGACAGTTGGGACCGTGGTATACCAAGGATAAATACTCTATTCCAGAAAGATAGGTCCACTTTGGCATTTGACAAAGGCCATAGAGTAAGGAATGAATGGAAGGTGTATTCAATGATGAAGAGCAACCCTTTCCAATGGACAAGTCAAAGGCACGATGGGAAGCTTTGGAACCTCAATGCGTACAGAACGGATGTAATTCAAGCTCTCGGAGGTGTTGAGACAATCCTAGAGCACACCCTTTTCAAAGCCACTGCTTTTGCTTCTTGGGAAGGTCTATTCTGGGAGAAAGCTTCTGGTTTCGAAGAATCGATGAAATATAAAAAACTGACCAATGCGCAACGGTCCGGTTTGAATCAGATTCCTAATCGTCGATTTACGCTCTGGTGGTCCCCTACGATTAACCGTGCCAATGTTTACGTTGGTTTCCAGGTCCAACTGGACTTAACTGGCATTTTCTTGCACGGAAAGATTCCAACCCTTAAGATTTCTTTGATTCAAATCTTCAGGGCCCATTTATGGCAAAAAATCCATGAGAGTGTAACTATGGACCTCTGGTGAGTCATCGTCAATCTGTATATTCTTTTGCAGGGATTTAACTTCTCTTATAGTCAGGTTTTTGATCAGGAGTTAGAGTCATTGGGCATTGAAAGTGTGCAAAAGGAGAGCATCCACCCTAGGAAATCATATAAGATGAATAGCTCTTGTGCAGACATACTTCTTTTCGCGGGATACAAATGGAATGTCAGTCGACCTTCTCTGCTTCATGACACAAAGGACGTCATAGAGGCAACGACAACACAGAAATTCTGGGTCGACATTCAGCTTCGCTATGGTGATTACGATTCTCATGATATCTCGCGCTATGTGCGTGCGAAGTTCCTCGATTATACGACAGATAGTATGAGCATCTATCCCTCTCCAACTGGTGTTATGATTGCTATTGATCTCGCCTACAATCTCTATGACGCGTATGGTCAATGGTTCCCTGGATTGAAGCAGCTTATCCAGCAAGCTATGGCGAAGATTATGAAAGCAAATCCAGCATTATATGTTCTGCGTGAGCGTATCAGAAAGGGCCTTCAATTGTATGCGTCTGAAAGTAATCAGGAGTTTCTCAACTCCCAAAATTACTCTGAACTCTTCTCCAACCAGATTCAGCTGTTCATCGATGATACCAACACCTACAGGGTTACAGTGCACAAGACTTTTGAGGGTAACTTGACAACAAAGCCTATCAATGGTGCCATTTTCATATTTAATGCTCGAAGTGGACAACTGTTCTTAAAAGTTATTCACACTTCCGTTTGGGCTGGTCAAAAACGTTTAGGACAGTTGGCAAAATGGAAGACTGCTGAAGAAGTTGCGGCTTTGATCCGCTCGCTCCCTGTGGAAGAGCAGCCGAAACAGCTTATCGTGACTCGCAAAGGGCTTCTTGATCCTCTGGAGGTGCATCTGCTCGATTTTCCGAATATCTCGATCCGCGCTTCTGAATTGCAATTGCCATTCCAAGCAGCTATGAAAATTGAAAAGCTAGGAGATATGATATTGAAGGCTACTGAGCCCCAAATGGTTCTCTATAACCTCTATGATGACTGGCTCAAATCGATATCTTCGTATACTGCGTTCTCCCGCCTTATCCTTATCCTTCGTGCACTACATGTCAATCAAGACAAGACGAAGATACTCCTGAGACCGGACAAGTCTGTGATCACACAAGACCATCACATCTGGCCAAGTTTGTCTGATGATGAGTGGATCAGGGTGGAGACCTCCTTACGTGATCTTATCTTGAATGATTACGGCAAGAAGAATAATGTCAACACATCAAGTTTGACTAGCAGTGAAGTCCGCGATATTATTCTTGGTATGGAAATTAGTGCACCTTCCATGCAGCGTCAGCAGGCAGCGGAAATTGAAAAGCAACAACAAGAGCAGCAGCAGTTGACTGCAGTCACTACCCGTACGCAAAATATCCATGGAGATGAGATGATTGTTACCACGACGTCCAATTATGAGCAGCAGGCATTCGCATCGAAAACTGAGTGGCGAACAAGGGCTATTGCGTCTAACAATCTTCGCACTAGATCTAGCAACATTTATATATCATCTGATGATATCAGAGAGGATGGTTATACGTATGTCATGCCCAAGAATATCCTTAAACGCTTCATTATGATCTCGGATCTTCGCATGCAAGTGGCTGGTTACCTTTACGGATCATCACCTCCAGATAACGATAAGGTCAAAGAAATCAGGTGCATTGTCATGGTTCCGCAGCTTGGAAGCACTTCAAGTATACAACTACCACAACACTTGCCACAACATGAGTACCTGACGAAAGAAAACGGTATGGAACCTCTTGGCTGGATACATACATTCGAGGGTAATCAAGAGAGACCATATCTCACTGCTGTGGATACTACCACTCATGCAAAATTGATGGCGGCTCACAAGGAGTGGGATAAGAAGACAGTTACGATGACATGTGCTTTCAAAGCTGGTGCTGTATCTCTGGCTGCTTGGTCTTTAACTCCACAAGGGTATGAATGGGGAGCGCAGAATAAAGATTTGGGCAACGATATGCCTCCAGGGTTCCAGACCAATATGGCAGAAAAGTGTCAGTTGTTACTTTCAGATAGAATTGCTGGCTTTTTCATGACGACGGAGAATGGGATTTGGAATTACAGTTTCCTTGGAAGCAACTTCAGCAGTAATGCAGAGAAGAAGCCATATAGAGTAAAGATTGATACACCATTGGTAAGTCACAATTATTTACCCCAATATTGATACTGAGTGCTAATGTATTACCGCATAGGGCTACTACCATGAGCTGCATCGGCCAATACACTTCACTAACTTTGAGGAACTGGAGGACAATTCGTTGTTTGTGGAACGGGCGGATAATTTTGCATAATGCTCTTGATTGGAATTTTTATCTGAACCATGTTTTGTCTTCTGTTTGACACCTATCCTTCATGTTGCAAAAGCGTTTGGGTGTTTTCTGATGGCTTTGTTTTCCTGCCTTCTTTGTTTTCCTCTACTGAAGCTCCTCATTTTTGGTTTTATTTCATACTAGTATTCGTGTGTATCTGTAGATGGTAATGTATAGGTCTTTGAGGGATCAGTATAAATCGAGCAATGGTGTGTACGAGCAGAATTCTTAACGATTCTTTCGTCTATAATAGTCTGGTTGGAAGGAACGACGGCCGAACGGATGAAGACACATCATTACACCAATTTGGCTGTAGGATTAAGTTCCGCAGTTGCTACAAGTTACATGATAATACCTATCGTGTGACATAAATTTTATTCCTCGCGACCCTCATGAATATTTATTTTAAATACCGTTACATCCACTAGGTACAGCACCTCGCAAAATGCTTTGGTAAGGCTAGTACATTTGTAGGTAAATCCTGTTACCTTCGGTATATACCCTTTTGAGTGTCAGAGATACGGGCCTCTGCCAACAATTCAGCTGTACACCCTTCAAAATCAATGCTACCTAAAAGAATTGTGGTTGCTGAAGCTTGATTGACTGAGCTTATCTTTCTCGCACAAATATTTGGTATCTTTTTAATACTTTTCCAATTTATTCTGATTACATTTTTTGCTGGAGAATATGAGCTAGGGGATCGCTGAACAATGTCTTGAAGTGGTTGCTTACAAATCCAAGTCGAAGAGAGTACCGTAAGGATCAACATATCATAATACCGTGATAAAAGCATGCTCAAGCATAGGTATTAGTCTGCAGAGTAGAGTACAGAGCACAGATAGTCTGAGACTGCATTGTGCATGCATACTTACAGCACAGGGTACCGTACTGTAGAATGAAGGAGGTTGTCGATCTCTATTCCCACTGGAGCTTCGAGCACCGCCTTGGATTTCCTCTCCCAGACTTCGGCACGCGATGCACGTCTAGCATGGCCCTCATCGCTCATCATCTGCACCGTTGCCTGGACCCTGTCGGCGTACCCTGAGTAACTTTATGCATGAGAAAAGTTTTTTAGACACTGAAAACAACACCGACGTCCTTGAATACCCATCTAGTTTTTCTAATACAGTAGTACTAAATACTGTATGTCTTCGGCATGACAACAACACTGACTAGCCTACTTAGTGACACTACAGCATGTTACAAACACATGACCAGTGTTCATAGAAAGTATCGCCCTTGAATTCTCATTATTATATATAAGAACTATATCACTATTTGACAGAGATCTGTATGTATTTTATACATTATTTATTCAGTACATAGAGGTCATAGATGTTAATTGCGCGTAGAAATACCAGAACGCGTTAATGTAAGGGTTAACGCTCTCTTGCAGCTAAGACATACTTGACTATGATACTATATAAAAAACTAGATGAGTATTTCCAGGGTATAACAAACCTTTTCTCCTTTATGCACATTCCCATTAATACCGTTGCAACCGTAGGCCATCTGACTAGCTAATCTCTGCCCATTCTTGAGTCACCACAGCTGCAGGATCGATATGTGCGAGGTACGGGGTAGTACTAGTACTTGGGGGTACATACGGCACAGTCTGTGGAGTTATGCAGTGCAGGTACTCATGTGGATTCACGTGGTACTTCTGTTGCTATGGTGTCGGAAGTTAAGAACAGACATATCCGCCCACCAAAATTTTCCAACTTAATCAGCTCCACCAAATCAACTCCGATTTTACCAAGTGCATTTTTCGCATTCCTCATGTCTTCATATTAAGGTAGAGTACTAGCTGAGGTGGAGTACTAGCTAGCAGACGACTGTTAATATACTTGGGGTTGTCACTGGCTTACTGCAAATGGCTACCAGAAAGTATGCATACCACCATAGCTGAGGCGCTTTTAGTGCCTTGGCCCCTTCGTTCATTCGCCTATTGGCTGGTAGTGGGCTCTTCTGGTAACGTGCTCAGTTACTAGTAGTAGCCTACTTTGCTGCATACACCCGCATTATGCAGCTGCAACAGAAGCACCACGCGAACCCACGTGAGTACCTTGGCGCTGCATATTTCCACAGACCTGGCAGCCGAGTACAGTACGTCGAGGGTATACGCACCCCGAGTTACGGACTTGCCTCCACCGGAACCGGGGTCCTGGTGTCCCCACACTTAGTGTCGTCCCTTCTCATCGGCACAGTGCATTTGCCAAATGGAGACTGGTACCAAAAGCCATGGCTTCATTGTTGCCGTCTCTGCCGAAGCACCCAACTTTTGTGCGGCGAAATCAGAGTACCGGATTTACTTTGTATGGCCCACATTGTCAGCATGCTCCCAGTGATTACTTATACTGGCAGCCTTGCTGGCAGGAGTTTAGATTATCTTCTTTCCCATCCACGCAAGTTATTGTGGGTCTGAACGCTTCACTCGTCTGATTTACGAAAAAATGGTCTCGTGGCGCCTAAGATGGACAAAAGTGCACGACGGTGAACGGAATTCCCAAAAGAAGGTCAGGTTCTCACCTAAGGTGAAGCAGCAATTGTGGATTTTGGGTGAGTGGCCTCATGACAACAACTGTTGCTCTAATACTCGGTTCTAACATATCTCCCTGCAATAGCACTATGTAGGTTTGCAGAGCCAGTAGCTCTGATTTCCGTCTTTCCATATCTTGTACGTTCTAAGCTCTTGGGCAACAAATGCAAATTTACCAAACGCTTACTCATTGGCCTCCAAGTACTTCATGATCGAATCTTTCGACGTGCCGAAGAAAGATATTGCGTTTTGGGTCGGTGTAACTTCCGCCAGTTTTGCTTATGCTCAGTTCACCAGCGGTATATTATGGGGTCGTGCAAGTGACCGGTTTGGACGAAAGCCTACAATTTTATGTGGCTTACTTGGAACCTTTTTGTCTTCATTGCTATTTGGCTTCTCGAAGTCACTTCCGATGGCAATAACTTCCCGGTGTATGGCAGGTCTATTGAACGGTAATGTTGGGATTCTCAGGACACTGGTGGCGGAAATTGTCCCTCAAAAGGAGTTGCAGCCTCGAGCTTTCTCCTTAATGCCATTGGTAGTAAGTGCAAAATCTCTACGTGGCTTGCATTAACGTTAGTTGACTTTTTCAAAGTGGGCTATAGGGTGAGGGTTAGATGTTATGTTACCATGTCCATATCAAACTGACATGTTATAGCTCAATATTTGGACCTGCCGTTGGTGGTTATTTGAGCGAACCAGTAAAAAACCATCCGAGATATTTCCCTCCTGGCGGATTTTTCGCGAAGTACCCATATGCTCTGCCCAACCTATTCAACTGTGTACTCTTCGCTTTGGGTGCTATTATAGGCTTTTTGTTCCTTGAAGAGACGCTCGAATCTCGTAAAAATAGTCGAGATATCGGTTTAGAGCTCGGTCAAAAACTCACTTCCCTGTTTTTACGCAAACAACATCATCATAAGACGCTGCAGGAACGTTTCGATGAAAACAGTCCCCTTCTAAATCAAGCTATAGGGGATGAGGAGGACCTCTTAACCCGACAGTCAGCTACCAAGCGGGCCAAGAAGCTGCAAAAGCCGCCTGCGCTCCATGAGGCCTTCACATTTCAGTCGACCTTAAATATTTTTGTGTACACATTCCTGGCTCTTCACTCTGTTGCCTACGACCAGATCCTACCGGTCTACATGAGCTTCTCAGGCCTGGAAGTGGATCCAAATAACCCATTGAGATTTTTCGGGGTTTTGGTATGAATTCAGCCGAAATTGGGGCCATATTCAGTGCCTTTGGGATACTAGCAATGATCAACCAGTTCTTCGTGTTCCCCCTATCACTCAGAGATACGGGGCTGGGGCCTGCCTTCGACTGTGCTTGACAATGTATCCAATTATAAACATTTTATCTCCGTTTGCCATAGTGGTTAGAGAGGATTATCAGAGGTTTTATCTTTATACCCTTATTTTCATCAAGCAGATTACCGGCGTCTTTGCATTCCCATGTATTATAATCATGTTAACAAATTCTGCTCCGAGTTTGAGGGTATTGGGAACACTGAACGGAGTAGCTACAGCATTGGCGGCTTTAGGAAGAGCGGTTGGCCCAACCGTAAGTCTCCATATGCCTTATGCATTGCCGCTGAGAGACTGACCAATCGCTACAGATTGCTGGTTCTGCATTTAGTTATGGCCAACAAGTGCAATATCTTCTTATACCATTTTGGTTACTCGGACTCCTGGCTGTTGTGGGATTGATACCTAGCTTCTTCTTAGTTGAGGGGAAAGGTTTGGACAACGCTGATGAAAATACCCAGGAAACTCCAGGAGCTTCTGAAAGTAGCATGGCTACATGTTCGAAAGCGGCTAGTATTGTTGGGGTTGATGACGAGCCAGTTGCAAGAAAGTAATTTCACTCATAATACGAAAACGACAGTAAGGAGATTTGTAGAGGTTTTTTTTCTTTTTTTTCCTGCCCTCCCACAAGATATTTGAAGTTTGACGCGCTCTAGAAATGCCCTGTTGTCTTCTTAGGGCTTTTGGATTCACAATTTTGACTCTAGGATGCATAGGAATATTGGTATTTTCTGTTTTTTGATTGAAGGCATAAGATGTATAAATATTGTAACTAGAATCTATACCTTGTCTCTTTGTGAATACTAGCAAAAGAATGTAAAATTGTTGGAGGAATGGCTGCAAAGAAGGGATTAATGATAGGTCAAGTGATGAATAACAAAACTCAACACAATTGATAGGATGATTAGATTTTGAGACGAAGAATATTGCATGTTCTACGTTGCCGCACGAGTTCATAGCCTCGACGTGTGTTCTCGATGCACCAGATCATGATGTCCAATAGAACTTCAAACTTACAGGACTTGGTGTGGAGCTAAATTGAGGGCAATATCACGCACCAGATACTAGTAGTATACTAACTAGTATTCTCGTGCCCAGATTCTAGTATCTAGTAAACATTTTCAAGTGTAAGAAGGTTTCGTAGTAGGTACTACTGTTACTTTATAGCCAGTATATTTGTAGAGAAACTAGATTAATACTAATTTTTACTCCACAAGAGCATAGGATTGCATTATGCCATGAGTGTTACGGCTAAGGTAAGACTTACGGAAATGGCTCCGGAAGCACCGCTAAAGCGTACGCTGAAGATGTGGCTGATCACCACTAGGCAACGCTTATACACTTGGGCCCAATAACCAGCGGTTGCCTACTGAAGTGTGTGTCGAAGTAAGTCATATAGACTAATAACTGCACATGGCCTATCATACCAATATGCGCACATGCATTTCCTCTACTACCGACCTTCTTAATGCATGTTTCTATTACGTCTCTTTATCTACATGTCTTATCTATATTCATCATGTTATTGTCATATCATGTTGACGGCCAGGAAGTCTATATAAACAGGCCGAATATCATAGATAGCTAGAAGATATCATAGATAGCTAGAAGATATCAAGACACTAGCGGTGTTCTAAGTTGAACTCTCACTTAACGCTCTCGCGTAACCTTTTGCCGTCCGCTTCGCTGCCTTCGCGAAACCGTAGTCGCCTCAGTGCCACTCTCGCGAGCCCAGCGACGCCTACGCTAACAATGAGCAGGCCATTGCCGACCGGAAATATTCAACCTTAAGGTCCAGAACTAACAATATGCTCAAGCTAAGGAGACATAATTACGTATGTAGTGGCCCAGTTGGAGCGTATATATTCCAGGCAATTATTTATTCGTCGGTATAGTATTTGAAAGCTTTAGAGTTAAGTACTACTGTACCTATGCATGAGCATTGTTCTCATACTACTGGCAGTTCGTTTTTGACAGGAACGAAGTATATCAATAATGCTTGGCTCAAAGGGAGCTAGCGATTGAATAGCCAAAGCTTGTCTTTTACAATACAGGTGACCCTGGCTATAATCAAGGCCAGAAATTCGACCGTTTTTCTTCACTAACCAGTTTTCACTATAGCAAGAGCACTTTCTTTACCTGTGTACACAGAGAATCTGGCCCATCCCTTCACTATAGCCAGGTCTTCACTAGAAAGAGGTTCATTATAGCCAGGGTCACCTGTACTTAATATCATAATAGTCTGCAGTCTTTCGAAAGTTAATTGCTTTTCTTATCTCTGTCTTCCAAGGCGACGGTATTGCGTTTCTTCTACTTGAATCTTAATGCTTGAGAATTAGAGCCTCACGAAGTAACCTGAGATCACCAACCAGACTACCGCAATGCAGCGTACCGTAAGAACATGCCCAATGGACCTCCACCCAAACAATTTCAATATTGTACCTGTCAGTTGACAAGCTCCCTGGACCGATTTGAAATGCTTTGAAGCTGTAGGCAGTCAACCTTAAAGGAATCGTCCTTAACGATGCACTTTGGACGGTACAAAGCCTTGCGGTGTCGGAGTCATTGTGCACGCTCATTTATTCGAAGGCCTAGGTGGCGGGGAAAACAGTGGAATGTGGCAAGTGGCTGTGGCGATTGACAGGAACACACTCGATCTCCCCTTAAAAGGCTCAGGAATTCCGATATAGACTCTCTAAAAATCCGAATAGAGCGACGATAAGTGCAGAAGTTGTTTATATACAAATATTGAAAGATTGTCCGCAGGGTCATGCATATATAAGTGGGAGATTGATTGTTCCTGTCGGGGGTTTCCATACCTCGCAAGGCCACAAACA
Organism: Kalaharituber pfeilii; assembly: GCA_015179045.1. Lineage (NCBI taxonomy): Eukaryota > Fungi > Ascomycota > Pezizomycetes > Pezizales > Pezizaceae > Kalaharituber > Kalaharituber pfeilii. Next base: position 124,743 of record WHUZ01000038.1, on the reverse strand, counting down.
GAGGAAAGAAGACAAGACAGTGCATGTACGATGCGGAATATGATCTATACCTATAGGGAGGTGAAAAAAAAATAACAAACAAAATGTGTACAGAAAAAAGGAAAAAGAAACGAATAAAAATCCATATAGATAGTTTAGATTTGTTTGCACAAAATCACAATTTCCCCACCGCATTCGAATAGGCTTACTTTGTTCGTATATGGACTTTCCCATATATAATCCGTTCTCCACAAAAAAAGAGATAAAACAAAGGGACATAAAAAAAAAAAAAAAAAAAAACCGACGCAATTTTTTCGGAATGGTGGTCAGAATAGGGTATAATAAGGTCTTGCTTGGCACGGAGGAAAACAAATTTGATCATGAATCTTTTGATTTTGACTTTTTGTAATTTCATCTGTAGATTCTGATTTAGTGATATCAAATTAACCTAATAGCATATAGATAATTTTAATAGTTGTCATAGGCCTGTAGTAAGTATTATGAGGGAGAGGGAGTAGAGCACTGTCACCAAGAGGGCACATCATTCACACCATAGCCTGGTTGGCCACACCATTACCCCATTTGGTAGCAGTAGTGGTTGTCACTAGGGGTTGTCGCCGACTAACTGGGAATGGCTACCAGAAAGTACCACTACGCTTTTAGTGGTACCCAGCCGTAGCCCGTATCACTACAGTCCGACCTTGCTATAATGAACCTGGCTATCGTGAAAAACACACCGCTCTCGGATTTCCCTCTCCACGCAATTTCGCCTCGCTATAATGAAATGGCACCAAATAGTGTACATAATGAAAAAAAACAAAAAAAAAAAAAACAAAAACAAAAATAGAGGAAGTTATTTTTAACTACATACAAAATGTTCTTGCCCTAATGAAAAGAGGCTAATGAAATCCATACAACCCCCCCTGCTACGGCCTTGCCTCCTGCGCACTAGTACTTCTTGAGCAGCTCAGCAAATAGCAGCTATGTCACTAAATGCTAGAGGTTGGTTTGAACCAAGTTGTCTGTTGTTTCTGGGTATGTTGCTGGTATGGATGCTTGCCGCTTGCTAGTAGACATCTTGACTATTAGAGTCCTGATCACGGATCTCAATCTACTACTGATTTACTTCTAATTTAAATTTAGAGGCCATTTCTAGCTGGACTTTCAATGACTTCAGACCACACTTTCATATAGAGGCAGAGTCCTGCGACGATCTTCCTAAATTCAAACGGTCTCCAGTAGCTGTAAGTGGATTTATATGTGCTGGTAGGGAGAATGTAGGTGGGAGGGATATAGATATAAGAAATATTCAAGCGCGCATAGTGAACGAAGTCAGCAAGCTATTTAGGATCTCCTCGGGTAGTCTCGTAACCAGCTCCCCGGGCACAGTGACTGGGAAGGAAAGCGGCCGTTTTGCGCTTGTCTATGAAATTCTGAAGCAAGTAATTTATTTGTATGATGGGAAGTTCAAACCGGGAATGCAAAAGTATATCTCTGGAAGTCTGGACAGTGGTCCAGTAGATTATGCTGTCGAATATAAAGGTACCCTAATTGTGATTACTGAAGTCAAGCAGAGAGATTTTGACCAGGGGGTGTCACAATGTTCGATTCTGTTGGACTCGGCAGTAAGGAACTTTCTCAAGATGAATACGATGCAGAAGTACTCATACTACAAGGCAGGAAAGGTAATAGGAATCAAAAACGTGAAGGGAACTTGAACCCAGCCTACGAGCAACAGCAACTCTACGGGATTGTGAGTACGGGAGACTAACGGGTGTTCCTTCGTGTTAACGACAATGTTTATATCCTTGACGCCGACGGGGCACCATTCTAAATCAACTCATCTGGGGTTAAAGTCAGAGTTACGGCAGAACCTAGACAGGATATCAGTACCCTATTTGGCTATATCCTAGCAATATTGCAAGAAGTTGAAGATGCTAGGGAGCCAAAGCGAGTGGAACCAACATCTATGGTTAGCTTGAGCAATGAAAATCGTCAAGTGTAGTGACCATTAGAGAGGTTTTATAAAACCCGAACTTTTTCAGGGTTTGGGAAAAAAATACGTTACCTTAGCAACAACGTGTTTATTTATAACAAGTCCTGAAAATTTCCCTTCCGAAATCCGGAAAACTGACCCTTAAGACTATAAAATTCCCACAACACTCAATTCTAAAGATATTTACATCCAATAAACACGATAAATTAGCCAATGCACTCCTCTATCTACTCAAGAAAATCTATCCCAGTACGATGTTGTGGGCACCCTCTACGGACTACTCAATCTCCAGCTGTTAATTCAGCGACTAGTACGCCGCAACCTACCGTACATCACAACGTTTGTAGTGTACCGGTAGTTAATTCCTGAGTTTTCAGGCTAACTTACAAAACCTGACGCACTCTCAGGGTTTTAGCATGATTACTAATTAAGTTATCCGCAAATTTCAGGGTTTGTATAAAACCTGTCTAATATATTGTGGCACCTCGGTCAAAAATAAAGTTTAACATTTTGTTTAGGAAGTTGGCCTGGCATATTCTATGGTTCGTGACTGCTGTATATGGCTTGTTGACTTGGGATGGGGCTTGAGGATAACATAATGGAAAAGTTCCCCTCATGTATGTAGGATTGGATGGATAGCGTCAATCAAGCAATCATGGAGAATAGACATTTCTTTCTCATGACACTCCTTTCTATTTGGGCTTCTGCTTCTCCATCTGCGCCGCCGGACCGCGCCTCCTATATTTTGCTAGCTTAAGATTTCCGGCAGCGTGCAAGGAGTGGATGCTGCTACGCCGTCTCGTCATAGGTCTCTTCGACCAGAAAGCTATGACTGCATAATAACAGTTCGGAAAATGAAGCAGGTGGGTACGGTGGTGTTTAGGGAGGAAGAGAAGAGCTCACACCAGAATCTGGTACCAGCCAATTCTGAGAAGCTTGGAACGTGGAGTGCCTCATACTATGGTTTCTTATAAAGTCGTTTACCCCTCAGTTGTACTAAAAGAAGCCCCTGCGGATTGCGAGTATTCGGTTGTGGATGATCTGAAAGAGTTGTACTGCCTTATTTTTCATGAGAAGCCTGCGAACATGGTGAACCTCGAAAGCCAGGCCAGATTTTGAAGGTCCATGATTCGTCTTTATCTCATTTCTGTTGGATTCCCCTTCCTGCCTAGGAGCATTTCAGATCTCCGGAAAGCAATCCGAGTTATTTGCACGGCCTAAGTTGGCTATACCGCCATAATTTCGTGTACCATGATCTCAGATGGACAAATGTTGTGGAGGATGCTGATGGGCGTATCCGGGTCATTGACTGAGAACATGCTGCCAAGGAAGGCCCAGTTGCTTTTCAGTTAGCCTACTGGCCCAAGCTGGACGACGGCTTCTATGCATACCCACGAGACTATGGATCTATTGCTATGATGGAAGAATTTGCTTACTTGCTTAATGAAGATCCTGACCAGGGAAATGGCGGACGGTTTATAGCCAAACTAGAGGAAGTTATCACAGTTGAATCAGCACTAAGTCACCCTTGGCTCATGTGAAGAACCGTATGGAAGTGTGATATTGGAACGGTTATAATGGAGAGGTTATAGTTGGGGCAGCTGTTGCGTGGTAAAGGGAGTTGAGATGGTTGGGAACGTATGAGAACGGTTTGGTGGGGCTGATGATTGCTTAGAGCTTTCTATGGTAGTCGCACATTGCCACCTCGCGGCTGCGAGGGCTGAATGCACATTCAGAGTTTATGCTCCAGTCTAGGGAGCTCCATAGCTCGCTTCGCTCGGGGTCGGTTTAGTACTGACAACGGATCTTTGCACCAAGCGTGGGGTGCTTATTGCTATCCTTCACGATTTGCCTATCAGTGGTCTATCAATAAGGAGGAGGAGCTGAAGCAAAAATAGATTTACTCTATACGGTGAAATATCCAATATAGGATCCGAAAAATATCCTTACCTATCTAAAGTAGTAGGAAAAGTATAATTCGAAAAGCTCTAGCTTTTCCTGAATACTAAAGCTGAGAGATTGGACAGGTAATCCTAGATGCATAGGATACAAATGAGGATAGTATATGTCAGGATAACCTAGATAAAACAGAAGAGCCAGAATCTGATACCTAAGATTCTCATATAGGGGATGATATTACAGAACGTTCAGTTGAACAACCTTATCGTATTAAGCTCCAATCTTACGTTTTCAGTAGCATTCTATAGAAGTATTAAGATTGTTGATATAAAGGAAATTATAAAGAATATAATGCTATCCACAATCTCTTGCTATATAAACTGCCACTGAGTTCTCCCTGGGGTTGCATCTGAATCTACATACCAAGTTCTACAGAACGCGAAACCCTAGTACCACTAGACAGGCCTAATCAACAGTCTACTATATAAAATGGAGCAGCACCAAATTGCACTGTCATACAAGAATTGGGGCACCGAGAAGACAACGCCGCCCCTTTCTGAGAGACAGGCCCTTGCTAAGATCCATCAAGCCTTGATCACCAGCCGTGCTGCCTGCAATTCAAAGCAAGGGTGGCTGGAAGCTGGAGCAGCAGCCAACGATCAGAGTTTTGCTTCAAACAACGGAATTACCAACAATCATTCCAACAGCTGTATTGCTGTGATGAACTTCGATCCAAACAATCAAAGTGTTCCTCAGAGCACTGCTACTAGCGATTCCAGCATATTACGGATCCATCGACGCGATTATCTTTGTCTTATCCAAGACACCCTAAACAACCTAATGGGTCCACGAATTCTTCTCGCATTGGATCCGGTGAATGGAGCGGACACATATCGTCAAAGAGAGCCAGAAGGCCCGCCTCCATTTCAACACCCTCCACTTCCAAGCCCAAAGGATCTCTACAGTTACCTGAACCAAATGTTGTCATGTTATCCAATCTGTCAGGAAATATTTATGCACCTGGGAACACGAGATGTGTTTAATTTAATGCTTTTAAGCAAGGCAATGTACGAAATACTGGGTAGCGATAAGGCGTTGAAAAGGTTGATTGCAGAGCATCTGGTCGAACAAAGGTCACCACCGAAAATTGGGGTCAAGTGTGATTGGTGTAGCCAGAAAGGGTGTGAGTGTGCAAAGTGCAAGATATGGGAACATACCGATTATGTGAGTCTAATTCTTGTAGACTTGTTGACGTATGCAGCGTCGGCTAATCATGAAACATCAACAGTCTGTACTGGCAAAACGTCCGCGAGTTCATATTCCACAACACCGACTTGCAACACTTTGCCCGGATTGTTCTCTGAAACTTCCGGCGTTCTCATTCCATGGACGCTGTCTTTGCAACACTTCAAATGCCCGACCGCTATGTAATGGTTGCAGGGAAGATGAACAATATTCATTGTGGAAGGCAGGGCTCAAATTTGAACACATGTTTGAGAAGCCAATACCATGTGAAGTTTTGCAGCCACAGAAATGTGATGGGATTGATCAAACTGGGTGCGGGAAAGTGGTCCACGAAGAGGACTTGAGGACCAGAAGAAGTGTTCGATGTTGCATCTGGTGCGGGTTGGTTGCTGTTGAGAAAGTTAACAAAAGTTAGCACATGGGAAGGGGTGGGATACTTGTTTGACTACACAGCATGTTTTGCTCCGGCGTTAGCTTATTGAGTGCTTACTTTTGAGGATTAATTCCTGTGTTTGTTTGTGCTATTCTGTTTGACCGGATACTAGGGAATCTTGCATAGGGGTGATATATGTGGTGCATAAACAAAAGCATGAACTTGCGGCTACTCCTTGTGTATGAATTTTACAACATAGTTCATTGCCAGTCCTCTTAATCTAACAATACTATTAAAATTAGATAATTCTTCGCGTATGCAGCCTCCAGCTGTGGAAACAGGGTCGATCAGGTCATAAGCTCGCAGTCGTGAGACGTATTTGTTTATATTCTTTGGTTTCATGCGGTCAGCGGATTAACATTTTACTTGCCATCACTCCTCTCCAGTACACCATTCCGTCAACCATAGAATGACGGCGTATACAAAACTCACCAATAGTGTACAGATTATGTACCTAACTTGGTGCAGTCTGGTAAGGGAAATAAATATGAAGAGAACATTAGGGAGTCTAGAGCCTATATATATACACCTGCAGAGGGAGTAAATGGCAACTTAGATCTTATCCCTCGAAGCTTCAAGCAACGCATGAAGTAGAACATCATGCGCAGACAATCTTTATGCAATCGAACATGTAAGTCACTTGCTGGACTACTCCTATGGGTACCAAATAATCTGCTTAAGACTTACCTGAAAAGGATACTTGGCATTGTTGCGACTACCGTTTTTGGGCATGCGCTGTTTTGCAAGGTAATGTAAGATGTTATGTTATTGGATAGTCTCGTGTATACACGCATCATACTTTATCTGATTGGGTGCTGGAGCGATCTTCTTCGCGCATTTGTATCACTCTTGATCTGGTGTTACAACGTATATGTGTCACTTAATCATGGCGCCTTCTCTCATTTTGCTGTGATGTTGCGTGTAAATACGATAGAGATGCCTGACCGTATGGATTTGGTTCTGGAAACCAAAGTCAGGAAAATTCCTGAGGTGCATGTGGGACGAGTCGCTACATATTGGTACACATGTGAGTATAGCGGATGAGTACATGGTTCAAAGCAAAGTACAGAAGGAGCTGGCTGAGAATAGCCAATGTGGAGAATACAGGTATGGTTGAGGGCATAACGAAGAATGGTTCAGGTGGGTGGAGGTGAAGATTGGGAGGTTATATATAAGGACTGTCGCAGTGACATTATAGGAGGCTCGGGGGGTCGTCTTGGACTTCTCTGGAGAAGTGGGTCGCCTAAGTACTTCTATATAGCCAGTGATCCGCCGAGTTGGGCGCGAGAATACCACCGAGTAGCGGACGGTACTCTGCCCGATATGGGAGAATAAGAGCGTAAGGAAGGCTTAGGAGGAAAGCTTTACGATGGCTCCGGGGCTACTTGTAATCGCAATTGATTGGCAGTTTGTCAGCATCCTGTTCATATGAGGCAGGCTTCCTACAACGAGGCTGTTCACTGCGGATATAGATCTGACCAACATTCAGATGCTTGGGGGAATTATGTCTCAGCAATGAATATGAGTAGCAACTCAACTGCAGAGACTTACTTGACATGTTCTAATTCACAACGTGAGTATGTGTCTCATTAAGGTGTGCACACATCCTCCAAAACCGCTTAAGCTTAAAGCTCGACATAACTAGTAGATGCTGGATGGAGTAGAGATTGATATACATGCTGCTAGTGTCTATGCAATTTACAGAAAATAGGTTGCGATTGTTGGGCTCTGTGTGGGAGCAAGTTGCAGTTGATGGAGTTGGGAATGGTTATCCTTGGTGAGAGAGCAGTGCAGTGTCATGAGGGGCCGGTTGCCTTGAGTGGGGTGTATGTGGTTCGAGACTGCCTGACAGCGCTAGCATTCTGCAAACGCTTAAATTTTACTGGCCATATGCTTTTGGTCTTGGTATATGCATATTACATACACAACTAACCGGACTTATACTAGTAGGCTGTATTGCGGGCGTCCATCGATGCCATGCTGTGAACAGCCCTTCTATGATAGCTTGATTACTGTTCGGTAAGATACTTAGTCTGTATGAAGTATGGTTGCGGACGCCTTTAATCAACACATTTTGATCCGAAATTTCAAAACCCGATAAAAACACAACAAAAAATCCTAAAAATGTCAAACTGCATATAGATATGAACAGGATTGAGTAAAGAATCAATCTATATTGCGTTTTTAATTTTGCAAATTTTTGTAAAGAAGTTATCGAAAGTTAAAGAAAAGCAAATTTTGGTGGGAGACCCCTAACTGAGTTACATACTACTAGTACAAATTAGGTAAGATTATGTATTAGTAAGCAGGAACTTTTCTTAAAAGGGCTAAGTTTAAAGTACATGAGGCATGAGAACAAAGCACATGTACGGATAATTATCATGTGCTTTTTATTCACCACTTGCCACTGACTTTTATATATACATTCCTGAAATTGTTTAATTTCATAGGTATATCCATTAAAGTATGCATTAAGAAGTCGCATGCAGTGCTCATAATAGTGAAAAATAGAAGCAGTACCTTTACAGAATGTAAAGCAGCAGGTACAGTACCTCGTAAATCTTCAAAGTTATATGGACTGTTCTCACGAGCATAGTATTTTGCTGCACACCAAAATCAATAAAATTCAACTCACAATGAAACTTTGGATAAAATATTATAAACTGGTTTGCTGCTTCTAATTCTGTATACTAGAAGCGAAGTGCAAGAGGCGTGTATTCTGCACAGTAGAGGTATTCCGGAGGGGGAATCAAAGAGCGAAAAAAAAAAAAAAAAAAAAAAAAAAAGGCTGTATTAGTAAGCGAAATGAAGTGTTACATAGTGTTGATTAAAGCCGTCCGCAACCATAAGTAATTGTCATGATGCATGGCGCGTGCATAACTGCTTACCACTGTCGATACCACTATTATGATATTCCCAAATTGTCCGGGATAAGCTATAGCTATACTTAGTCTAGTCCAGATGGGAGGGGGAGCTTCGTCTCGTGGGGAGGCATCTTTAAGCCATCGTAAATCCGGTTTTCACAGTTGTTGCAGCGGCTAACATATCAATTATCTTCTAGATCTAGGAGGCCCCTAACACTTACTGTCGGTTGACACTGCAAACTTCAACACATTAATTCAAAGTACCTACATGCCGCGCATCCCCACATATCTCAAGCGTGCATTCAGGCCCATTACGACTCTCCTCATGGGCTCCTCTGTGTCGCAGAGTTCTGCCGTCGCTGCGCCAATCGGAAGTAGCCTACCCAACCCGCCACCCGCAAGCGCAAAGCATGCCTACTTCGCAGCTGGCTGTTTCTGGGGCACCGAGTCTGCCTTTCGCCGGCGGTTTCCTTTGACATCATCCAACAGCGGGCTTATCGACACTCGTGTGGGGTATATAGGCGGAGCTACGGCGTCGCCTACGTACCTCACCGTGGGCAGCGGGACCACAGGCCATGCAGAGGCGCTGGAGGTGCTCTACGACCCAGAGAAGCTAAAGTACGAGGAGCTGGTGGAGTTTTTTTTTCCGCATGCATGACCCGTGCGATGCTGGCGGGCAGGGACCGGACAGAGGGAGCCAGTATCGGAGTGCTATATTCGTGGAGGACGAGCGGGAGGAGAAGGTTGCGAATGAGGTGAAGAAGAGAGTGCAGGAGAGGTGGTTTGCAAATAAGACGGTAGTTACGGAGATAGTTAGGAGAGGGCCGTGGTGGAATGCGGAGGAGTATCATCAGCTGTATCTGGATAAGGTGTGTTTGTCCATTGGTGCTTTTGCACAGGTCTTGGAAGTGCAGAAGCAGGGTAATATGGTGCTAACGTGGGGAACATTTCGTTCGCAGAATCCGAATGGTTATGAATGTGAGAATATTGCCTTGCATCCATTATTCTGCCTGATATTATCAATATACCCCTTACGCCATAGAAATACCTTAAATGCAATCCAAGCAAACGGGTTGGCCAGTGGCTTGATTGCGCATCTATGCGAGTCATCCTCAAAGATCGGTCTTCCCTGCTGTTGCTAGTTCCCGTAGCTTATACCCCTACCTGTCCCCGTGTCTCACTATATCCTCATGCGCCTCTCCTCTCCCCTCACCAACTCCCTGGAATTCCTTACATGGCAGTGTTCTCGAATTGCTGACATGACTCAAACCGCTAGGCCCTTCCCACTTTGTCCGAAACTATCCCACCGTATTAGATACACCTATTAAGGCATAAGGAGGAGTAGATTAATCCTAGAACCGGTGCGGGAGATAACTAGTGCGTAGAGCTAAGTTAGGGTATGTGGGTGAGGGGGAGGGGAGAGGTGGAGAGGGGGGCGGGGACAGACACGGTATGATGGGAAGTAAGTGTGGGCATCGTTCGGGGGCATTTTATAGGGCCTCTATTATGCTTATGCTATACATCAGCGCGCTTGTTTGCTTGGCTTATGAAAACTCTAGGCTGGTGGAGGGCAGTCGAGAGCTTGAGAAAGATGTTAGGGTGTAAAGAATTGCGTTTATGTGTGTTTTCTGTGATGTTCCTATGCCATGTTGTTAGTAAAAGTAAGTTGTGAAATTTTCTTGTGCTATATTGGAGTTGCGGCCTACTTGTAGGTTACTTTGATAGTAATGGAAGGGGTCTATGCTGATAGGTATGAAGTTTTCAGACGTATCGTTGATAGATCACATTCCGCTGCTGTGGTTAAATGTATTTTCATTAAGATTTGTCATTTGAATTTCCTGAAACCCTCCATTAGAGCTTGCGCGCAAACTCGTGTCGGGTAACTAGAGAAGGCTCCATGTATTGTAGTCACGAGACTAGCTGGTCATGAAGAAGGAGGCACTTGGTAAGTGCCTATGTGTGTAACAGTCATACGTATTCCTTTCCTTTCTTTTCTTTTCTTATCGTATCTTATTTCATTTTACTTGGGCCGAGCATAAAAAGATGCCAATTGATCAGGATATTGATGCATCTCTGAACTGCTTGTATTAATGTGCTGCAGTTGAGTGCAGGGGAATACTAGGTATATCCAGGTATGTTGTGCATCCCACTATATATCACACCATCTTCAGGGTGGCATCAAGCTAAGCTGGAAACGAATTGTGGAGAAGATGGTGATTAGTATTACATGCGGAATTTGAGCCGCATGATGTCGATATTTGTGCTTATATTCTAATATATCCCTATTTGAAGCACAGAGGACACAGTGGTGAGCAAGAAATGAAAACCTAAAGGAATGACAACGCAACGGTGCACCAAAGCTTACTCAGCTTGGCTTCTTGGCGTTCCGTTGCTCATGAACTGGCGCAAGTCAGGTGATGACGGATAAGTATCTTGAATTCGTTATGTATCGATACTCTGCCCCATGCTACTATTCCCGCTTCACGACAAGCTTCTTTCTCGCACCGCCATACATACGATACTTGATGCATACAACGTTCACGCTGCAAGTTACATAGACATATCCTCACACAACCGGTTTTGTTACACAGCGCACATGAAACTCGATTCAGGCCTGCACCGTAGGTACCTAATCTCTTCCCTTTATCTTCCCACACCGCACGTGCATGCACCCCTCCCCTCTTCCATTTCATTATGATATCCCCGTCAAAAACCCTGTTGCCCTCTGAGCACGCGAGCCCTGTACTCTGCTTGAACAGCCGGTTGAGCTTACAAGGTTTGCGTCACAATTCCAGCCGCAAGAGTGTAGCTTTTCAGCATGCTGACAATTGTTTCTTAGGATCCTAGCCACATCCCTCGTCTCCTCCCTCGAAAACTACTTGTAGTCAACTTTATTTTGCGCAGCAGCCCGTAGGACGTACATTTGTTCTGACTGCAGTGTTGCAACACATCCCCAGACTCACCAGCTAGCTGTGTGGTCCTATATCAATCTTTCCAAACCATCACATCCTCCACTTTCTCATCTTCGCTTCACTTTCTTCAGGCGGATTTGTGGGACAGCCACGTTATATATACAACAGAGCTTCGTCCAGTTTAACTGCCCTTAAGAGCCAAAAGAAAGCCCTCAAGATAAGAGAATCGACAATTCAAACTAGCACCAACTAAGCCTCCGGAGTTGTCCGGCCGTGACACTTTGAGCAAACGCCGCCCGCCATGGATCAGGAGCGTAGCACTGGCTCCGGGCGCTTCAACTTCTTCAGCCGATTGCCAGCTCAAAAGCCATACCACCACAGCCCTGCGCACAGGCCTGGCTACGATGGGCCTATGCTTGAGCCCGTTTTTCCGGGTGCATTTCCTACGGCGCCGACCCCACCGACTACGCATTTCGCCCACAAACCGCCACCACAGCCTTATGCACGCTATGCACACACCGCACCGCCGCCACCACAAGTACGTTTCGCATGTGATATCTGCAACTGCAGTTTGAGTATGCGACCGCGCATTCACTGTGTAAATTGCGCAAATTTTGACCTTTGCACGACATGTTACTTGACGCGGCGAACGAAGCATCCCCATGAAACTTGGCACCAGATGCAAACTGTGCTACCGCCTGTCCAGGCGCGGTACCAGCATAATTCAGGTGCAGCATTTTCTTGCAATGTTTGCTATGCCGATTGCTCTGCCGCACCCCGCGCCCGGTGTCTGGAGTGTATAAACTTTGATATTTGTGGTGACTGTCATGTCATGCAGGTAGAGGGACCCCCAGGGCAAGGACACATTCCGACACACAAGATGAATGTCATTGTCGATTGGACACCAGAGACAACGGAGAAGCTCGTTAATGACGACTACTACCCAAGTAACTTGTATCTCGACATGATTGATGCCATCTTCAATTTTATACATAAGCAGTATAATCCGCCAATTGGTGGGGATTGGGCGAGAGTGCATATAATCCGAATTTGGTAAATAGTCCGAGCACTCGTAGCGCACCGGGGACACCTGTGAGGGACCGGAGTGCAGGGGGTTCTGGAGCAGGAGTGGCAGGGGCAGGAGTACTATCTGAGTCGGGACCAGTGCCGAGGGAGCATAGGGTGGAGTTTGAGGTATTGGAGGCGAGTAAATTGGCGAGGTTTTATAGAGCGATGGGGATGAATGATCAGGATAATTCTTGTAAGTCTGTGGATTTCTATCGAATGCGGGATGTAAAGAATTGTTTGGCTAATAGCGGAATTCACTTATAGATCTCATCGGGTCCGCCCAATTGTCAAGCCTCTACTCTCGCCTCGGTCTCGAATATATTTTGATCCCGTCTCCCTCCCTGCGTGCTTCCCTCTCCGATCGCACATTCCCGTGGCAAATTGACAACCTTGACACAACGCCCTCCGAGCCCGCGCTCACGCGATCCGGCTTCCGAAGGTCGTTTGTGCTGGGAACGTTCTTGAATCCGGCGGGTACGCATTATATATTACAGAATTTGTTGAGTACGGGCAAGCTGGTGAACCCGATCACCGAGGTGCCGTTCAAGGCGTCTGTGCCGAGAGAAACGTTACCGAAGGAGCCATTGGAGGACTTGTTGGCGTGGGAGAGGGGGATGGGGATATAGTGCAGTGTTAGGATAGTATGGGAACAAAAGATCTGAAGGGGTTTTGGTGGGTTTGCACAAATGGCAATTTGGAGGAGGTGATGGAAGCGATGGAAGTGAGGAGGGAAAGGACGGTGGAGGAAAGGACGGGGAGAGTGGCGTGATTATGGAGGGTGGTGAGTTAGGGTCATTTGTTTGAGTTTCTATTTGCTGCCCTTTGCGATATTGGAAGCGTTGCAAATCTTTTGTTAAAACAGGTGGATATCCTGGCTACACCTCCTCTCAATTCGCTTCGCTTCACTAGGCTGGGTTTGGCTGATTTTACGGCGGTTGGCTTTTTTTCCCCCTAAAAAAGGCCTTTTATTTTTTTTTCTCTTTTTTTTTACGGGGTGACAATGAAGCAATTTTTGATGAGATGGATATTTTATTTTTTGCGTTTCACTTCTTGATCTGGAAGCATTTTGAAGTGCATAAAGAGTGTGTGAGACTTTGGTTTTTAGTAAGGCTTGATATGTTTCCACACAAAAGTATGGGGGACCTTGGATGATGGTATTTTCTAGCCGCGTGGGGTGGGAGCTGAAAGGGCTCACGTTACCCTGAACAACTCATAGGACAGCATTGCCCCGAACATACAAGCACGAGCGTCCAACAACGTTCTATGCCGGGGGGCAGATAACATCACATACATATATACTTACTCTACCATAGTTGAGAAAGAATACACATACGTTGCCCAAAAAAAAAAGGTAAACATTGCTTACTCACACATAAAAATTTTATAACATCCTATTACATCACAACCCGCTTTGCACGCTTGTTTTTACTCAGGATAGAAAAGTCCCTGCTACCATCCTCCTGACTCTCGCACTTCCGATCATTTAGGCTCCGCACATCAAGACTGGAAGATGGCAAATCCAAATTGGGCGGCCAGAAGCCTCCCCAATCACTTGCTTAGCATGCTGAGCCACTTTCTCCTTTATCTCGATGATGGATTGCGGGAGGAAATTGCTCACCGCCTAAATCCATACTTGCCATGAGTTGGATATATTTATCCGTTGGATGAGGCAGTGAGATATGATTTCATTGTCGTCTGGATTCGTGCGGACTTGCTGGGGTTTTTTTTTTTTTTTTTTCTGATGCTGGATCCACAAGAATGAGGCTTCTTGTTGACCGCCAGTGCAATACTATTCCTCTTGCGTAATTCAATGGCTCTTGCACTGCTTGTTTCCTCCAGCGGGTACTCCCCAACAGCAAATTTATCATCCATCCCCATCCCCATCCTCACCCCATCATGTAGTTCTATCACATTTAATACTGTTTCTCGGCAAAGGCCGCTGTCGTACTTGAGAAAATTACTGAATTTTGGATCATAATCTTTTTTTTTAGCTTTCTTGATGTTATTTCCTGCTTTTGGCAATTTTCTGGAAAGAAAGAAAAATTTGGGGTGCCTCACCGTGTGGCGATGGACACCTTGCCCGGGGAGTCCGTTCATTATTCATGTCCGGAAGCTCCTACTAGTTTTCCTAATGACATGTTCTTTTATTACACCTGCCATGTACTGTTGTCTAGGGTGCGGAAGGCTAAGTGCCGATATTGCTAATATGCCTTCTTGTCCGCCAATTTGGAAATATGGCTACTGTCAACCACCTTGCTCAATAGCGGAACAGCACGTCAAACAGTATATATTCAAAAATTTTCCGGAAGCAAATTAATGGGGAGGGGAGGGGGGCGTTGATAGTTCAAAGTTGGGTTGTGGGTTTGTGCGTGTGCTCCCCCTGCACTAATGAAGATCAGGGTAACGGAGGAGGACCAGCAGCGGTGGAAAGACTGAACATAACTACGAAAAGTAATGTGTATCTCTGTATGATTCATATATGTGAAAGAGTGAAATGTACTACCTATTGTGAAGAAAAATAAATATGGATGATACTCATAGGTATATATAATAATAAAAAAAAAAAAAAAAGGTGAAAACGATGAAAAAGAAGAGCCAGCCAGCAACAGTCAACAACGACATAAACAAACATTTTGAGGGAGAAAAAAAAAAAAAAAAAAAAAAAAAAAAAGTCTTAACGTGACACCAGCCAGATATCATCAGCCCAGCAAGGAACAAAGCAAGGTAAAATTCACACAACGTGCAGGGTAACATGCCACGGGCCAGGGCAGAGCAGCAAAAGGGGGTACAAGCCAACAACATGGAATCCATTGATTGTAAGGAAATAAGGGAAAAAAACAAAAAACCATAAACCCAGGAATTGACACATTCAAGCGTAAGAGACTAAACCAACCAAACCTAACCTAACCCAACCTAAAACACAACCAAGCACCGCCTCCCAACATCAACTTAAACATCATCGACATCATCAGGTTCGAAACAAATCAGCATCCACGCTGGGGAGAAGATTTACATCAAAACATTAAAACATTATAATTTCATCCACCGCTATACATCATCTCCATGGCATCGGCTTACTTCCTGCTCCTCCCACTGCCACCACCCCCTGCATCCTCGCCAGCACTGCCGCCCCACTCACCCTCAGTCCGAGCTCCCCTCGCCCTGAAATTGTCACCCTTCTCGCACTACTTTTAAAAAGCGTCGATTTGGGCGGGCTTAAGATCCCACCTCCGCTGGCTCCCCCATGGCCATGCCCAATTGCACCTCCACCACTATTCTCCCGACCGAGCGGGGGGACCACGCCAACTTTGGACATTCGTCTGGCATGCCCAGCTTTGAACGTCACAGACGTGCTAGACTTGGTTTCAGGCGATGAGTGATGGCCGTGGTGGCTGTTGTGGTGACCATGAATGATTGAGCGGCGCCGTGCGGCAGCAGCAGTCATGCGCTGGACGCCGGCCACGGAGCCGGAGGAGACACGGCGCTTGGCATTGTGTGGGGGAAGAGGGTGGGATTGTGGATGCTGTTGTAATTGTTGGAATTATTGGAGGAGGATTTCCTGTTAGGTGTGGGAGGCGGGAGTGTAACTTTCCATGGCTTGGAATTTGAGTTAGAGTCGTCCATAAGGGGCGTGGTGTTTTCTGCAGAGGACTCGAAGATGGTGCTGGGCCGTGAACGAGTCCGGATATTCAAGATGCTGGTATCGGCTTCCATGAGCGGGGGCAGGCTGGGGTTGTGGCTGAGGATGCGGTTGCTGGAGCTGCTGCTAGGGCGGATGGGGGGAGCTGATGAAGATAACGATGAAAATGATGGTGCTGTTTGTCTGCTGGCAGAGCTGGTGTATGTGCCGTTGGCGTTGCTTGTGCTGTTGGTAGGCGAGGTCTCTCGTTTTTTGCTCAGGAAGCCCATCTCCATCTTGCTGTTCCGTGGGCGTACTGGTGGATGGTCCATGGCATAACTGCTGCTGCTGTGCTGTGTCGTTTCGTCTGCGGCTCTCGCTGGGCCTAGGATCGAAGTGTCTGCGAACGAAGTGTCGGCTGCTGCGGCGCGGGCGTGGCTCGAAGAAGGGGCATTACTATTACTGCTGGCGTTGCTGATGCTGCTGCTGCTGCTGCTGGCGGCGCTGGCGGTGGCATTGCTGCCCGCGGATCCGTTCAGTTGGCGCATGGCTTCAGGTCTGAAGCGCTTATTTTCCTCTAACACGACCAAATTCACATCCTCAGCCTCAGTCTCGTCTTGCCATCTTACCCTCTTCTTCTTGGGGGACTTCTTCGCGAACAAAACCGCCTTCTTGGGGGTGCCTACTTTGAAGGCACGTGGAGACGGCCGTATCAATGGAGATGCAGCAGCTGCTGCTGCTGCTGCCGCTGCTGCCGCGGGCGGCGCCGCGCTGGGGCGGCCTGGGCGAAGGGGCCTCGCAGCGGCGAGGCCAGATCCATCATCACGGTTCTGGTCGGCTTGATCTTGCGGGGCGAGTCGAAGTTGACGCGCGGGATCGAGAAGCTCTCGGGCGCGGACACCAGCTCGCCGTTGGGCTTGACCACCTGCGACGTCGCGTCTGCGCAGGCCTTCATGAGCGCCTGCAGCGTCTCGCGGACGGCGTCGGAGGCGGACTCGTCCTGCAGGTTGAGCTGGTTGAGCGACGCCACGGTCGCGAAGTGCGCCTTCGAGAGCACGCTGATGGACGCGGAGACGTCCACGTCGCGGTCGGCTTCTGCTAAGCTCTGGTAGAACTCGCGCTCCGCCATCGCCTTGTACAGGCTCGCCTCGCAGGTCACCGCGGCGATGTCCGCCTCCGTCACGCCCTCAATCTGCCTCAGGTTCTTTAGCGAGTAGTCCAGCGCCCGGTCGATCTCGCGCTCCGCGTTCGGTCCCTGTATCCTGTGCTGCAGTCCAAAACGGTTATTTTCCAGCTCCTGAAGCACCTTTTCTGCCTCCGCCCGCACGGTAAACAGCGCTTTCGGCGGGGTATCCCCGTGAGAGAACACTCCGTCGAAGGCTGCCATCCATGCGTTCACCAAGGTTATCCGTCGCTCAACCAGCTTCAGATTCTTGTAGTCCTGTATCCGGCTCTTGCGCATGCCCTCGGAGTTCTCGTAGGCCAGTTTTATTCTCTTGGCGCCGTCCTTGATCTGGAGATCCCGCTGGCTCTGCTGCTTTACCAATTTGTCCATTGCCTCCTTGGTAGAGTCTCCAAGCCGTTTCTTGAGCTCCTCGACTTCCTGGGTAAGGTCGTAGATAGCCTTCACATACTGGCTGACATGCCTGTTCACGTTAATCATATTTCTGGATACCTTGGTCTTGATGTTCTTTGCTCGATTTGCATATTTCAGCGTATTGTGGGTCTCGTCGTAGTGTTGACTTGACGGGCTCACGCAAACAATCATGACGGTCTTGCAATTGCCGCCCAAGGAGAATTTAAGCAGTCGTGTGAGCTTCGAGTCTCGATAGGGCACATGGTTCCTTCTACTAGGATCGCAGAGAGCGTTGATACAGTTCCCCAGAGCTGTATGCGTTCGTCAACAAAAATGGAGGGAAGATCACAGAAACAAACTGCTTGTTACGGATACTCACCTAGCAGTGATCTGTTGATGTTTGCACCCTCGAGCAATCTGTCTCCTCGATTTTTTGTTACAGACGCACGCTCACTCCCTGCAAGATCTATAATAGATAAAGTTGCACAAGTATGATTTTCTGATATCCCGGATGCTCGCGCCTTTTGTGTGACATTGATCTGTAATACGGCATGAGACCGGGAGGATGTTGCGTTGGCTTCCGTTGGCGACATTGTGCGGTTGCCGTTCCCCATCATGATCATATCCATAACCTCATGGACCTATATATCCGTCACTTTTAGCTCCACCGATACCATAAAACCGCACAATTTCCCAAACTCACGTTCTTTGGAGTATGTGTGCTCAGCCCAGCTACCGAAATTGCCTGATTCGAGTCTTCCCGAAGAGCCAATGTCTTGTTACTTCCGCCCTCCACCAGTAAGTCCCGGATCGTCTCGTTATATATCTCTAAGTAGCTCAATGATAGTTCAATCTCTTTCTCACTCTTCAGCCCCTCAATCCTCTCAAATAGCTCCTGACAGGTCAAGAAGATAATTCCGGGTTGTTGAGGATTTCCGCTAATAGTATGTGTCTTTCCACATCCAGTTGCACCATACGCAAATACTGTAGCATTGAATCCATCCAGAACACTATTGAGGAGACCGCGGGTTGTAGCTTCATATACTTCTTGCTGTGTTGTATTTTCGTCAAAAACCCTATCGAATCCAAAACGCATATCCTTCACCCGTTTTCCTTGGGGAAGCAAGGTCTTCTGAAATCGCGCCATGGGGTTGTCCTCCGGTGGATCAAAAACTCTGTTTGTCCGTCAGTCCCACTTTCCAGAAGTGATGCATGGGGGCAGAAGAGAATGGGCACCAACAGCATCTGTTCGTCAATGACTTTCACTATCCGCCGTATCCCCTTCCCTGTGATCTTTGGTGTCGATGCACCTGCAAACGATCCATCTCCAAAGAATGTCGGATTATCATCGATTTTTGTTCTACATTTACCAATTCCATTAGCTTAGCCACTACGCATTCGGGATGACTTCAGTGTTGAGATAACCGACATTTGGGCAGCTTCTCTTATACTAAACGGCCGTACTCGGACTGCAATTCCGGTTCATTTGTTAGCACCATTCAACAGCTTCATTCCAAGCCAAACAATCGTAGATTTCTACCGGTAACATGAATTGACGAGTCGGATGACATGCTCCTATGTAATCAGAATCCTCCAAATCCGTGCGTTTCAGGCCGCCCGTTTTTTTTTTTTTCCTGTATTTTTTCCTGAGGGTCCGTGCTTATTTTGATTATTTGACCACGTAGTATGCGCAATCGAAAATGCCCGTGGAACTGGGGGGAATGAATGTAAGGAAACTGTAAAAAGAGTGAGGAGTGAGGAGTGCAGAAATGCCAGCTGCTGTCTTGGGCTGGTGGAAGGGTGCAGGTTCTGGAGATGTCAACAGAATGCGGGAGGAGAAGGGACGGTGCACTCGGGCGCGGAGGGGGGGACCCAAGCACTCCTGACCCTGCCGTGTGCTCACTGGCCACAGCTTAGTGTTTGTTGTTTGCAAATATGTGCCAAGCGCACGCACTAGCAGGCATGTTCACAGGGATCACGTTGCCGTAGCAACCAGCATGGCCCTGGTCCTTGACTCAAAGGTGCCGACCTCAGCCCTGCAAGGGGAGCGCAAACAAATAACACTAAAACGATCAACTGAAACACGGGACTGGGACGGACTGTGACTTCCACTGGTGTATTCCAGAAAACAAAGCTAGGTGCCAAATGCAGCGTGCCAAGTTTTTCAAACTCCAGCCTCAAGCAAGAATAAGTTGAACAGGAGAATTCCGAAAATATGCTGCAAGAAAAGACAAGGTACGAATGGGGAAAAAAAAAAAGAGTTAGAAAAGTCCTACTCAAAACACTTCCCGAAGCACAAACTTGAACAGGAAAGAATAGTAAAAGATAATACACGAAGTTAGACTGCCATCCTCCATCCTCCCATTTCCACACCTCCTCCACTGTCACCTGACAAGCTCTGGTATCCAAGAAAACCCAAACCAAACCGAAGAAACCAATAAAAAAAAAGCCAATTTCGCCATGACCGGTATAATCCCTTGATCCGTGCTGTAAGCTACCGAATGCGTCCCAATCCAGATCTCTCCCCGCTATTGAAAAATATCAAGATCATTACACTAAATTAGGAACCGTTGCATAACCTCATTGACTCATATCATTCCTTCGCTACCCATACTACTCGTCCCGGTAAAACTTCCTAAACAATAGATGAAGGAACAAATTGACATTAACCTTTGCCAACCCATCAAACAGTAACATGAATTGGTTATTATTGAATTGAGCCTATTTATCATTAGCAACACGGCTTGCATAAGTGGGCAGACCTTGAGAAGCTTACCTGTAGCAAATCATCCAAAGGTATTTCCATACTTCCACCAAGAATCATCATGCTTCCAATGCTCATCTCTATACTAAATACTCCAACCTCGTCACTGCTAATTGTAATGTTTATCTGACTCCATTGTCGTTCAGGGTAATCCTTCAGCCACACTAACACCCCCTTGTCTGCTAACCCACGTGCTGTGTACTTGAAGCTTCCAAACTTTGGTACCTTCCCACTCCTCTGTAGCTCTCGCATGTGGAAATACTGCCTTGTAAATGGCAATAGAAGTCGCTTTTTCCCTTTCTTATTCTGTAAAGTCTGCATTGCCTGCTCGATATAGTCGTTATAGGACTGGAGTTGACCATCGAGGTATACTGCCTTCTCGCTCAAATGTGCTAGTGTGCCTCTGACGTTTTCAAGTTCTTTTTGGCGTTGAACTCTGCGGCGATGCTTCGTTCGAATGTCCACAGCAATGGCATTTAGGAGATCTTGATAATGATTGGCACGAGTGATTTTTCTGGCTTGCTCTAAGCGCACAATATTCTCGAGCGCAGTGCGTTTGATATCGGTATAGGTCATGGAAGATACATCAGACAATGTGGTAGCATCTGCATAGGCACCACGTTTCTTCCCGGAATGCTCCTCCTCGAGAAGCTGCTTCCAGCGATCTTCATCTTCTTGTCGCACTGGCTTGACCAAAATCTCCATCAAGTCTTTTCCAGTCTGAATCCTAATGATATATAGGATACATCGCTTAGTCTCGACCAGCAAGGCCTTGAGCTCACTGTCTGGATCTATACCTGCGGTTAGTCACGCCATTTGAACATCATCAAACAACTACATACCTTCAACCTTCTGAAATCGAGGATTCAGATACAGGGTGATTTCTGAGTTAGCGACTGTCCTCAATTCAGTTTCATTAGCCTTTACGGAGCCAAGTTCCTTAACTATATCCCTAAGCTGGTCTTCTTTCGCTGGAGACATCACGTTGATATTTTGTGCCACAAGCCTATGAACTGCCAGGATTTCTGACATTTTCATATACAGCGTAGGTCGCTGTGTTGAAGTCAAATCATCAAATTCGTCAATATCAAAATGTGTTTCTGCATCTTTGACCTTGATAACTATGGGCACAGGTCAGCTTTGGCCCAGATATGATTCAGAGTCACACTTACCATCGACGAAAATTTCATGCATCCTTTTAATTGCCTCTGCAACATACTCGTTTAATGGCAAGAGGTAAATGTTCTCATGTGAGAAAAGTTTGCCCAAACTAAGTTGTTGCATTATCTTGGAAAGTTCTCCCAAATTCTTCTTTTGCTTCTCATCCAAAGATTTCTCCACAATTCCGAATGCATCAGGACCTACTATTGCAGGTTTAAAGTACTTTTGATAGAGGAAATGCTCAACAACTTGCAAAACTGCATCAGGAGAGTCATTTGGAAACCTTCCACACAAGAGTTCAAAGGTTTCCTTGGCGATGTATCGGATGCCATATGGCATCTTGTTGATATGGTCCTCCATAGCATCAAGCAGCGCAGTAGAAAGGTCACGTAGTTCTTGCAATCGTGCAATGAATGTGTTCCTTGTTTCTGGATCGCGGATAGCCTCCTCGCGGCCGATGCTATGTCTGCGAGAGCTCTTCTTTCCTGTTCGAAGCTCTTCATCACCGATGGAAGAATGATAGATGCGCAATGGGTCACTTTCTAGGTTCAGGTTATTGTCATCAACAATGCGCTCCTTAATAATTGGACCAAACGTTTCTTTGAGGTATCTCCTGTCCTTGGGATTTCTATAAACAATCAATATGAGAAATGCTGTTGCTATCTTGGCTGGAAAAGGTTCTTACCGAGTATAATTTTGGAGCAGCTTCACCCAGAAAAAGTTTCCTCTTATGAAATCCTGTAATGTCCCACACCTCTCTATCTCCTCTTTGATGCTGCGAGTTACCAGCTTCAACAAGTAATACTCCTCGCGCCGCTTCTGAGCATAACCAAAGATTCCCATAACCATGTTCTCCGTCTTTTTCATCTCCTTTTCAGCAGTTCCTTGCTCCCGGATTTCAGTGAATAGCCTAGCCAGGTACAGTGGCTGAGTCTGGAGAGCAAAAAATAGCATCTGGTAGAGCTCTAATTTTCTTCGAGAATTCTTATTGAGTGCCTTCAAATCGAATGGGTCGGAAGAGGCAAGGTCGACATTGTTCAGAAGACTGCCAACATGACCAGTAAATCTCTTTTGATGCTTGATGACTTCATCAAGAGTAATTTTATTCTTAACCAACAAGGCAATTTTGATATCAAGCTGGTCAATGTAATTTTCTGCCATCTCATTCGCAGCAACATGTTGAACAACATTCTTGCGAAGACGCTCGAATTCTGTTTTCCAAAGTTAGGAAAGTTCATTACGAAATTATCCAGTTTGGTCCTACCAATTTCTTCATCAAAATCAAAATCGCTATCATTCAACAGATGCACGAAGTTCTTAATAGTTCCAACAGGTGGATTTTCCCCGCTAGCTATAAAGTTGTCAATATTAAATCACATGACAGACACATGATACTTACTCAAGGATCTATAAGCTTCTCCCTGCTGTTTAGCGCGAACAAAACTTTGAATTTTGATGACTTTTTGCATATTCTCGTTAAAATATCTCAGCTTATCATTATATTTCTTCCTTTGCACCCATCCTCTGGCGAATGCCTGCAACTCAATGATTGCTAGCTCCTCTTCCTCAAGATAGGCAAGAGTATCCGCAACTTGTCCCCGAATAGTAGCTCCACGGAAATGAGCCTGCATCAAGGTGATAGCCGCAGCCGATTCCTGTAATTCCGCAAGGAACGTTGCATTGCGTTGACGAGTAAGGAATCCTCGGCAAACTCCTTGCATTCTGGTAATCATCTCAATCTCGCTCTTCACATTCGCCAATTTCGAGTTGAATTCCTGTCTGAGTAGGTATCCTCTTGCCAGCCCTTGCAAATCTATGATGTCTTCCTCAGCATCTTCCAACAGCTCCTGCGTATCCTCGTACTCGTCTCTGGCTAACCATCCCCTAGCAACAGACTGCATTTTGATAATGATTGGAGTCAAGGCTTTCAACTTCGCCTGTTTTTGCTGAATATCCCTGCGGACAATCATGCCTCTAATGGCAGCCTGTAGATCAGCGCAAGTATCTATATCTCTGTCCAGAGCTTGTTGGTCTGCATTCAATGCTGCTCTGACAAGGAAGCCTCTGATGGATGCTTGTAGTTGATGTAACCGCTTATCGTCTGCCATTTTCAATTCCTCCTTCTTTTGCTTCATCACAAGCCTGACTAGCATACCCCTGGCTGCTGCCTGTAGGTCTTCAATTGCAACATTGGCCTCGTCCGACTTCAAAGCTTCCTCATCTTTCCGCAGCGACATTCGGAGAAGCATGCCCCTCGCCCGTGCCTGCAGTTGTTCAATTCCCTGGCTAGTCTTCACGCTCTGGAGCTGAACGTTATCCTGCTTGATTGCCCTTCTGAGGAGGGCACCTCTTGCAAGTGCCTGCAGACGAGTAACACCGTCCTCGCTCTCGTGGGCTTGCTCAACTCGCACCTGCATAGAGCGACGCACCAGCGCCCCACGAATGGCCGCCTGGAGGCCCACGAGCTTCCTTGTACTCCTGTCCAACTGCAGTCTCTGCTCCCTGATCTCTTTTCGCGCCTGGTTTCCGCGGAAACGTGCTTGGAGTCGGAGGATGAGCCTCTCGTTGGCCGTATAGTTGCGGAGCTTGTCTCGGATGGCCTTCCTGATGAGATATCCTCGGGCAGCACTTTGGACCTAAAAAAGGCAGGTCAGTATCTGTGTCCCAAGAAAGTGTTGGAGCAGGCGACATACCTGGCGCGCCCAGGCGGCCCGATCCGCATTATAAGCAAAACTGACGCGGGCAAACATCCCCCTGATGGCCGCCTGCAGCAGTATCACGTCCTCCTCGTAACTCCACAACTCCTCGACCAAGTCGCCAAGCCGCAAACGAACAAGAGCCCCGCGCGCCGCGCGCTGCATCCGCTTGATCGAATACTCGCATTCTCCGAGCTCACGCTCGATCCTTTCCTCCTCGGTCTCCTCTGGCTCGGGCTCGGGCTCGAAATGCTTGTTGACCCCTCGAAAGCTGGGTAATGTTACACCAGCCTGGTCCAGACCGTGCTGTGTTTTCTGGATTTCGTCATCTGTGAACTCAAGCTTGCCAACCAAATTGCCAATAACGATGCTTGTCATCCCAAGTCTATACAGCAGAAATGACAAGGCATGGATGCAGTAGATGACCTTTGGAATATTCTTTTTGTTGTACAGATCTGTGAGTTCAAACAAGAATATCTGGAGTGGAAAAATCAGTCATTTGCCACAAATTGCTCCAATAGGGTCATACCTCTGGCAGTTCAACCCGTTTCACAAACTGGAAAAACCTGCTGATGTTGTCCGAGTGCCTATATTGCAACTTCTTTGCTTCGAATATGCGTGGCACTAAATCGGGGGCAAACACTCGGACCAGTTTTGCCAGCGTCACGCCATCCCGAAGCGCCTCCTCGAGCTCGACGATTGCGGGTATAGGCTCGCCAATACAATCTTCCATCCATCTACAAGTACACGCAGAATAATCAGTACTGACTGAACAATGTTAAAAATGCATTGTTTTTCCCAATACTCACTCCTTGGCTTCACCAATGTGACACAGATACTCATATGCTTGGATGTACTGCCTTCGTTTATCCATCCAATGCATACGATCCCATGACGAAAGCTGCTCCGTTTGGGCCCGTTGCAACTTCCTCCGCCCGTGCATTCCAGCGACCTCTTGTGACACCGCTTCGTTAAATTCCCCCGCTGCTCCATTGGATATCAGAGAAAGAGTTCGGAGGTGACTGACGCTGCTGTGCCGCATTGCCGCAAGGTCATCCGGAATGGTGGTATCCGCAATATTGATTGACCTTCGGTTGATTTCTTTTCCTGCTTGCACTCTCCTCACTGGTGAACCTGGAGGTGACTTTGTGGGCGACGAGGATAGTGGGGAGGGAGTTTGTGCAGAAGATGGTGCGGGAGGAAACTTAAAGCAGATGCTTCTCTCTCTCTTCACATCATGCTCAGAATATGAGTGTCGATGCGAGGATGTTTGTCCCGTGGAACCTGACAATGACGGTCTCAGCGAAGGGGCTGAGTCTAAGACATTTCGGTATGTTGACCCCGCCGGTGACATTCCGTCTGGCAAGCTCCGGGTATTACTATTATTGTTGCTATCCTTGCTTGGGCTGCTGCTGAAGCGAGAGCTGGTAGACAATGCCGATGTCACGGTTGTCGATCGAGATTCCGTAAAGTAATTGGAGACATAGGAAGAAGCTATCGACGAGGCATTCGAAGGCTGCCGTCTTTGGGCCGACGGCGGGTACATGTAGGAGGAGGCTACTTAGAGGAGCCGAAGTAAGGGACAGTGTGCGTGTAATAATTGACCGGCTCGAGCAGTTTGATCAGGTGTTTGCGGCTCCTTCTTATTAATGTAAGATTTGCCGCTCGTTAGTGCTATGCTACGAGCGTGGTACCCAGTTGGCAGGAGTTTGTGGTGGTTCGAAAGGCAAATGGTAGGCCGTTGCAATCGTGACACCGTCGCTGGCGGGGTTGAGGGGGGTTTACTGTGGAGGGAAAGAAAGAAACAGCACAACTGGAACAGTGCCGCGACCTGTTGAGTACAAGGTAAACAAACAACACAGCCTGCTCGCAGACAGTGATACCAGAGGCACCGGCGCTGGCTACTTGAGTAAAGAATGAAGGAGAATGGAGAATTTGCTGACGGGCTGATGGCAGCAGGAGGGCGTACGCAGTACAGGCAGTACAGGCAGTACAGGTCATAAACAAACAAGAAATTGGGCGGGATTAATGTAGTTTGGAGGGAGCGAAAAAAACGATGTGCTAGTCAGACGAGCGCCGCAGTATGATGTAGGTATGTCCCAACAGGCAAGGCTCTTGGCCTCCAAGCTGCGCAGCACTTTCTCTAGTATAGTATGGGCTGGATCCGTTTGGCTGTGTTTTCCTTCGGATGTTCCAACTTTGCACGGAGGAACGAGGGACGGGTGAGGTAGCGCGATGGCTGTGGGCTGCTGGGCTGCTGGGCTGCTGGGCTGAACTGCGTGCACCAGAGGGCCAGCAGAGACAACAGCTTGGGTGGGCTACTGGAAGCAGCGTGCGGTTGGAGGCGCACGATACGATACTCGACATACTTCGGCAGCTCAGCTGGCTGCGCGGATGGCTGGGCGAACT
The DNA here is from genome assembly GCA_015179045.1 of Kalaharituber pfeilii. Lineage (NCBI taxonomy): Eukaryota > Fungi > Ascomycota > Pezizomycetes > Pezizales > Pezizaceae > Kalaharituber > Kalaharituber pfeilii. The sequence goes on along the minus strand of WHUZ01000038.1, from coordinate 98,122 downwards.
CGGAGCCACTCTGAGCTGAGGCGTGCGAAATTGCAGCGCTGTACTTTGCCTGCGGTCGGGGCTTGGCGCATACGGCGGTGAACACGATGCTGGAAACGGCGTAGCATAGGCAGCAACGGCGCTGCTCCCCATCTTATCTTATCAGAGCACCACTAGTTATCAATCGATCTTATCGCTACACCAATATGATTTTTTACTTGGTGACAAGGATAAATAGGGAAGTGTGTACCGTTTGTGGAAGAGGTATTCATTAATAAACTTCTCTTGGCAAGGCAGGTAATGGTGCTGCCATCGTTCCATCACTACGAACAACCTTAGACTCCGCACACTCTCGGCGAACTGGCACATTCAAAAGTCTTCGGGAGTATGCATCATAAGGAAAAATGAGACGTGCTTTCAAGCAGACCCTCCTTGCACCTCTTTTCAGTACTGTTCAAAAAATAACAAAAAATAGCAAAAAACAATAAAGTAGATTAAAAAGTACAAAAAAATTATGGACCACTCGAATGAGCATCAGAGAATCTAGGTTTTTTCTCGGAATCTCCAAAGGATGTTCTCGTGTCAGAAGGAGTACCTTTGGTTGAGTTGTGTTTTCGCAAGTGGACCCTCTCGGGTACATGTCTCGCGACTCCAAGGCACCTTTCCTTATACTGCATAGTCCCGAAGGCTATTGCCTACGCACTGCACCTACAATTTCTCGTAGGCCATAGGCCGGGAGGCCTGCATGCCGCGTTTTTGTACCATAAACAAATACATGGAACTTCTCTCTCTCGTATCCAGACGGGTACTGGATGCTGCCAAGAGGTGCAAAGACCCAGTGCTAACAGCAGGTACTATCGTAAGGTCTTTCGTCAGACTTGTTAGGTCCGGCCGAGTCTCGTTTGCGTGGACAATCGTGCCTTCTCTTTTACTCGTGAAGTCATTCGGACTATCTATGTGTATTTTCTTTTAGTGATTTAAGGAGGTCAGAGTCTGGGGTGTTCTGAGCAAGTGCAGCATTCCAAAGTGGCAAATGGTGTGGAACATTCTCAGCTTGAAACTGTAAGTGTTTCGACTCCGAGTTTGAATCTATTCAACACTAACGAAGTAAATTTAGGATGTGGCTCTTGCTCTTAAACTGAATGAACTTACAAAAACTGAAATGTATGGCTATGTAAAGTTGATGTTTATGTTTAGTCTCGGAACAGTGTTACTCGGACTTGGTGGGTATGTTTTCTTTTTGGATCTGTTGTAAGTGCTGTCGTTACTGACATCTCTAGGTTATATACAAAATCTTTTATCAAAGTGATTATAAGGAGGAAATCCGTAAGTCGAAGAAAGAGCTGAAAGGTGTTTTGAGAAGTACGATAAAAGAAGGCACGGACAGGGCTGTTAGAGTTGATGGTGATGTAAAGGGATGCTTGAGATGATCGGGGCTATCAGTGGAAAAGTTGACGTAGTTGAGCACTGTCGCAAACCCCCATGGTGGAAAGTTCGGGAAATGGCAGGAGCGGCAGCCATTGGTGGGCCACGGGCCGAAAGAAGCGGAATCTGGAAATGGGATAGAAGGAAGAGGGTCTTCCTCAACTCGAGGAGGATAGCCATCATCATTGCTACACAGTTCAATAGACAATATAACTTCGGGACTTGCTCCTGTACCTTCCTCTATACAACTTTCCCTTTGTCAGCACACTATGTATGAGGTCATGAACATGGTAATGAAAAAGGAGAAAGATAAAGGTGCACCAAGCCATGAAGCAGTAAGTGAAACGATTTGGTTTACGGGGACAATTGTGCGCAAGCTAACTGAATGCATAAATAGTAGATTGAATATTGAAGTATACAACGGTTGGAGTTGAGCAGTCCTGCGGGGAGTTGGGCTAAAGGTTGTTGCTTTTATTTTGCTTAGGGAAAAAGGAATGGTGCGTTTATAGTCTCGTGCCGGAAGACACGAACCAACATCACCAATAGTGCTTTTCAAACACAATCCTCAGGCAAACATCGTGTTCCGCACAGCTTTCAATACTGGTCGTCATGCTGTTGTAGTCCGTCATTACGTGTCTGTGGCAGTCCCACTTGCCCTCAGCGTAGTCTGGTTGCACTACCCCTCGTAGAGGGTCTGGTCCAAAACATTGATTTTTAGTATGGCGCTCGGTTCAGGATGGTGTCTTGGCGGACGACACCAATAGTCTATTAGTTTAGTACACTTATGCTGGTACTCTACACCTGTTCTCTGAGTACGACAACACACCTATTTCCTATTCAACCAGATTACATCTTGTACTAACATTCGATATACTTAATATCTCATGTATGCATTCAGCATACTCATTATGCTCGATACCTTATGCACATGCTTAGTATACTCAATGTACTTAATATCTCATAGGTGTGTTCAATATGCTTAGCATTCCTAGTATCTTATATGTGCATGCACTCAATATGCTTAACATGCTCAATATACTCTATATTTCCAATATATCATATGCATACTCAGTATACTCAATATGCTCAATGTTACAGCTTACCAAACTGTAGGGTGGGCAGTCGGTGGATGTACGCACGCATATGCAATTCAGGTAATATATGATAGCAAAGGCATCGCAGTCATGAAATGAGTGCTATATAAGCTATGCAGATGACTAGTGAGCATCGCTAGTTAAGTATCTTTTTGGCCTAGCAGATAGTAACTCTCTGCATTTACTATCTCCATTAAAGTATCTTTGTACTCTACAATAGTTCTTCATACTTTGTAATGGTATCTTTATGGTCTATACTACATCAGCAATAATGAAAATAGTGTCCTGATGCGTGGGTACAGACTGAGCATAATGAGCTATTGATCAGTATACTTCCGGGTTGCTGAGGCATGAGCTGAAACCTCAGTGGTAGGAAATTGCCCAATGTACCTATGCGCTGAAAATAACAGTATTCGTCAATGTGAAAAATGCAACAGGTGTAGCAGAAGTAAATGGCCTGAGAAGTACTACGGAATCCTATCAATAGACTCCTGTCTATGCTGCAAGCTGTAGCAGAGTGAGCTCAACTTTACAAGTACGACAGTGCTGAATTTAACAGGTATGGCAAGCCCCCTTCTATAGTGGAAGATGCACTAGTATAATGAGCTGAACTTAACAGGTATGGCAGGTCCTATACAATGGTGCGAGATGAGGCAGCATGAGCCGAATTTGGCAGATACAATAGGCCCTATACGATGGCATGAGATGTGGCAAAATGAGCCAAATTTAGTAGGTATCACAGGTCCTATATGACGGCGTGAGATGTAGCAGAATTACCTCAATTTAACAGGTTATTCAGGTCTATTTCCACCGCGCGAGATGTAGTAGAATGAGCTGAATTTGAGAAGTACGGAAGGTCCTACATGACAGCGCAAGATGTAGTAGAATGAGCTCAATTTACAGGTACGGCAGTTCCCTCTCGACAGCTCGAGATATGGCAACATGAGCTCAACTTAACAGGTATGGCAGTGCCCTCTCGACGGCGCGAGATATGGCAACATGAGCTCAACTGAACAGGTATGGCAGCCTCTCGATGGCGCGACATGTACTGCAGAATGAGCTCTATTGACAGGTATGGCAGGGCTCCATGCTAGCGAGAGATGAGCCAGAATATAACAGCTACGGCAGCTCTTCAGCCTTTTCTTGATGGCTCGAGATGCACCATAGCGAGCTGTGGCAATATGGGCTATATTTACATGAAAGAGCTAGATCGGTAGGGCGATATACGATGGCATGGCATGGAGGAATGGTGAAAATGGCACCTGTATATAGATCATAATAGCTAGAAATAAATAACCTTGTTTTTTTTGTTTTTTTTATTCTATTGATCGCATGCTGGAAATGAATAATTAGTTATTCAATGTGCTATGGCATCTACATTGTGGATGGCATTACCAGCATATAGGTCCTTATACCGACTGCACACCTGGGCTACGAGAGTAGGCACGTCTAACTGAGAGGTATCATCAATTATGCCGTAGGTGAAGCAAGTGATTTTAGTTCCACTGGGCGCAATACAGTGCGATAAGTGGTTACATTACATGTTGAGTATGCAATACGAGTTTGTAAAAATGCCGGGGGCTGTAGGCATTGAGGGCGAACCTGCCACGCCCTGGGCGTAGGGTTTCCGCTCAGCGGAAATTTTTTTTTGCTGATGCATTTGTTGTTGTGGATGAATGTCACTTGGTAGAGGATTGGTGAGTTCCAAATTGTTGGGTGTCGCAATTTATGTGGGTGTCGTCGCACTTGTACCTGGTGTCTTGGGGGGTTGTGTGGGTGTCGTCGCACTTGTACCTGGTGTCTTGGGGGGTTCTGTGGGTGTCGTCGCACTTGTACCCGGGTGCCGTCGCACTTGTACCTGGTGTCTTGGGGGTACATTTGGTGCCGTCGCCTGCGGTCACCTAGCTTGACACCCGCATTGTACTATCCTTCTACCCTTGATACCCACAAAATATTAACGAATTTACTGTTCAATATTGCTAATACTGATTTGAGATTAGGGGAAATGATTTCCGAACAGATTTCTCAAAATTAGACACTTTCCGCTACAAAATCCCTGGAGTACCCTTTGGAATGTACACAGCAACAGCTACACCAGAGAAACTCAAACGAATTAGGAAGGGTCTTGGGATTCAGAAGACAGCAATCAGTATCATGGAACCGATCAACAGGACTAATCTATTCTTCGCAGCTCGTGAGATCCGTGAGGGAGGTGACATTGAAGGAGCTGGAGATCTTGATTCCTTGATTCCCCCATGTAAAGATCAGGGGAGAGAGTATGACCAAAGAGAGATTCCTCTTACTATTATCTACGTGGATGATAAATTATTGGCTCACAAAATTGTGCAGCATCTGCAATCACTTCTACCTCCTATTATAAATAATCGCCCAGAACCTGAAAATCGTTGGGTTTTTGATCCAAGATCTAGGGCTGAGAAAATTGTAACAGTGTATCATGCTACATTATCTGCTGTCATGAAGGAATATACTCAAGCTGATTGGAGGGCAGGCGTCACTCGTATATTGGTTGCAACTTCTGTATGGGGGATGGGAATTAACAATAAACATGTCCATAGAGTTATCCAATGGAAGGCCAAGGACATGAATAACTTGGATACATTGATCCAAAGGTTTGGATGATGTGCTAGAGATTCTACTATCCAAGGGTTTTGTCTCTTATTCTGTGAGAAGGATTGTTTCGGAGATTATTTAATCTCACCTACACCAAGGAAATGAACTGCAGACGAGGAACCTAAAAGAGCGCAGAACACCGGCCGAAATTCGCGGTATAATGGAAATGGGGCTTTACCGTTTCATAAACACCCCAGGGACTATTAAATATAGCCATAGGTTACTATACAGACCAACAATACAATGATGAGACTTTGTATAATGGCATCTATTGTGATCTTTATGATACAGATCATATCGATAGGTTAGCACTCGAGGTCTTTGATACGGTGGTCTTATTCCAGCCCCCAAATTCACGAAGTACCTCAAAATATCCCACCACTCCTAATGAGTTACAATTGTCTCTTCGTTCTATACTTTCTAGTTTGTGCAAAGAGATCCTGCACAAAGAATACCCAAAGTCAAGATTACATGTAAATTCATGGATTATGAGTACAGAACAGATTCATATCCTCGCCACCAAATGTCGTGGAATTCATTCACCCGCAGATCTCTTCAAAATCCCAGGCCTCACATTTGAGAGAATGTTCAGGAAATATGGTAATTACTCCTCATACATCTGTAATGGCAATATCACTAACTCTTACCAAGCTTCACATATCTTTACACAAATCTTCATATCCAGAGCTATTATGCGGTGCACGAGTCGCAACCCCCACTGTCTCAAACAAATACCAGCCAGCCTTCTCAACCACTCAGTATTGCAGCTAAAGTTCAGACAGCTCTTATAGCATCAATTTGACCCTGGCACACTCCCATCCCTGGGCTCCAAATGCTTTTTCATAATCATCTTCATAAAATTCATTGCAGTATGCAAAGAACCTATTAATGGCAGAACGAACTTAAAGTCCTCTCCCAAAACATCACTTTCTCTTAACCGTTGGATACTTTTCACTCTTGAGACTAAGAGATGATCGCCTCCTACTACATATATTCCTTTCATCAAGTCCTGGTTTGTATATCCCAAGTCCTTTGACAAGCAACGTTTTATACTTTCCAGATTCCCAGTTGTACTTGCTTGCTCAATAGCCATCAAGTCCAGTGGGTATATTTTTGCGCTCTCCATATATAGGACCTCTACTCATAGTTTCTCGAACAACTTCTCTGTTTTCTGTCCTATTGCTATCCCCCTAACTACCATTCTTTCTAACAGCTCCTCCATATAGTACTTCCTATAATGGCACATGAAGTCCAACGCCACATCGGATGGCGCCAAATCCCTGGGATCTAAACTCACTCTTTTTGTTGCTGATAACCATTCTCTAGGAATTCGTCGAGTTCCCGGTGGTACACGTGCTACCTTCGTGGCAAACCCTCCAGTACTATTATCTATCATGGACATCCTTGTACTGCTACCATTACGTACCCCAACCTTTTGATTGATGTTGTTAATATTAATCTTCATTAGGTACACCGCACTTATTAATTTTAGATCTTTTCGGAGGTCACTTGCTAACTTCCGTATGGCTCCTATTAAATGGTTGTAGGAGCAGGTCATACCCAAGCCATGTAAAACCTCAATTCCAGATTTTTGAAGATGACTGGTATGCAAGAAGACTCCTATTAAAGTCTAGAATGCATTCACCTTTTGGTTCCGTACATTCAATATACATATGATTGAGCATGTAATAACTTTCTTAATTCCTGACCTTCTCCCTATTTGGGCTTCCTCAGATGATCCTCTTATAAGTGTTACTCTTTCCAGTATTTTCCACAGAGTAGGTAATGACATCCTTGCCACTTCCTCCATATCATCTAATGATTTAGTTATAGCCCCTTCCAAGTCCTTCTCAATGCCCTTGCGAACATAACGCAATATTGAGCTTTGGTCATCCAGTACATTTTTGATCTCTTTGTTACATAGACTAATCACGTTGTCCAAGAGCATCTCCTCCAGCACTTTATCCATTAATGGTAGCCATAATGATACAATTTCATATGCCCCAGAGCGTATAAAATTATTTCGTGAGACTTTAGTTTGATCATTCTCAGTCCATGCATTCAGAAACCCGCGAATACCTCCGAAATATTGATTGATTTTCTCCATTATTTCCACCAGCTTAGGTGCAGCTTCCTCACGTGCAGCTAGAGTTCTCCAATGGGGGGCTGCCTCAACGGGTTTGGGTGGTTGGCCTCTTCTATTTGTATTCTCCATATTAGGAAATATTCTCAGGATTGAGCAGAGGTTCTCTTTGCAATGAGTGGATAGGTCACAATTTTCAAGGATATTGTTTAGTGTGGTGTTTAGGTCTATATCTGTGATTACACGTTGCTACTATTGGTGTCGTCCGCCAAGACACCATCCTGAACCGAGCGCCATACTAAAAATCAATGTTTTGGACCAGACCCTCTACGAGGGGTAGTGCAACCAGACTACCCCCAGCGTCGGAATTTCACCACCATTCAGGTGAGCTTTGAGTTTGAGCGCGGCTACTAGTGTAGATATACTAACTATCTACTAGAAGGGAGCAAACTTGTAGGAGAGGTGCATACTTGGTGATGGCATTATATGGGCTCAGGTTCATGTCACATGTATAAGGCTTGGAGGATATGTAGGTAATAGGATTTGGACACAGGACTGATGGACTTGATTTTGATCATCAATGAAAAGAAGAGAAATCTGGGCCTACAGGTTATGAGCCCGCACTGCATTACTGCATCTGAAGAAGAGGTTTACTCCTGCATCTAAAAGGCTTCATCTTTACTAGAAGGCTGGCTTCACTTCCTCCAACACACGGACAACTTCCTAAACACCGCCGTCGAGCCAATTCATCCTCCCCTATACCCTCTCTTTCCAGAACTCCTATTCCCCCTCCCACACTTGAGCATCTTCTTCAACCCCCTCAGTTAACCCCCGCCGTACAAATCTCTTTACCCCAACTCCCTCAACCCCCTCATTTACTCCCTCCTCTACAATACTCCTCTTTACCCCAATCCGCCAAAATGTCAAAAGAAATCCAGCTCTCAAAAGTTTATTGAGAAGCTTAACAAGACTAATTACACAACCTGGGTGGATAATATGGAGATGATGTTGCTGCGAGCTCGCCTTTGGTCGGTGGTCAACCAAGACCCCAACCACGGAGACTGGGGTGAAGAGAACAGAAGACTGGCAGCATTGTCCGGGACTGATGGATTTGAGAAGAGAAACCTGGGCCTACAAAGCTGAGATAACGGATGCCAGTTTTAAGTTTCGAAGTAGCACTGCAGGAAAAGTGTTTCTCTATGCACTGCAACAGGTGCGAACTGACCAGTAGGACTTTGCTTCTCTGAATGTTGAAATCAGGGAATGAAAAACAGCAATAGATAAAAAGATTTGACAGCATGGAAAAGAGGTGTGACAATAGATTTAACAAGTTCGAAAGCTGGATCAAATGGATCATTGGTTTCGGAGTCGGAACATTCGGTCTGAGCATGGGCGCAGGACGTTTGCAGGTTTCAACGGATATTTTCTCTATCTTTTGTTTTAATGTGTTCATCAGATGATATTCCAGGCCCTATGGTGACAAAAATAAAAATTCAAAGTTCTTTCAGCGGTTCTGTGTCCAAGGTGGAGAGAAATATTGTATCTTGTTGGCAGTCAAGGACGACATCATTCATACAAGTATGCAGTCTACGAAGGCGACCGGAGCAGAAAGTGCAGCAAAGAATGCGGTACAATAATGGGGGCTATAAGTGGTTATTATAGAGGCTTTTTTTTCTCTGGCATTGCGCAACAGCATCCTTTAGCAACCAGACTAAGCATCTTTCTGGTTTTGTTTCATTCATATAAAAATTGAACCCTCCTTTTAACACCGGACCACCGAAGAAAATGTAGATCAAATGATCACATTTGGTATCGGCCCAATCGAATTTCCTATCCATCGTATTGCCGAGATTCTCCCAATTTTCCGTCCATCTTGTTGTCGAGTTCCTTAACCTTATCTAAGTAAAGAAAACAAAGTAACAAGCACTTAGGCTTCACTACTTCTTTTCTATACTTCATTACGGACCTCTACCCGAGCGCTCCTCTCAATAATAACTAACGTCTAATTTGTCTCTTTCCTGTCTCTTTGATAACTTTTAAATACCACGATCTTGTAGCCATCCTATACCTAGTTGATTATGCTAATAAACCGTCTAATGGAAATAAGACTCACATCTGGATTGGCTGATACCAACTACTGGTCAAATAAGCCCTGAACGTCTGATTTGAGAAGAAACCGCTCTGCAATGAGTTGATCTTCAAGACGCTAATAGTGTCGTTTATGTCTTTAACCCACCGCCCAAAATCCGACTCAATTCAAAGACTTTCCTTCTCCTATGGAAAGATGTGTGCTGCCTCAAATATAGTCCAATCATACGGAGCCATCCTGTTTATCATTCCGCTGATGTCACATCGCCTATCTCAACTACGTATCCCTTCACGAAAGCTGTCCTCTCGGCCCGATATATCGAATGAAATAAGTCGATGCACCCATGACTCGTTAGTCATCTGAATGGGACCTATCGCAAGTTAGCTATTGGATATCCCTCTACAAGTAGCCACCTACTTTCGCAAACACTCTCCGAGCTCTAGACCGTTGTTTAACCTCGTTACTGTGTGGCCCTGATGTTAATGCGGCTCACGTATCCCACCCTCTGTGACTAGCAGAATCCCCAGCGTGTCAAGGAAATTTGCTTCCGTTACCGAGCCGTTCTGGATGAGTCCACCCAGAGTATCAGGCTTGTTGGCATCATAAAGATGTACATTCCGGAAGTGCGATCAATTTGACAAACTGGTTCTGCTCGGCAGCACCAGAATAAAGATACCAGAACCAGACGGAATCCCCATACAACGCCGTGTGGCGTTGTATCCAGAGAGAGGTACACTTGGCAGATTTTAGCTGTGGTGCCATGGCTTGGAGTAGGTTCCAGGAACCACCACTAAGTGCCACAGCCCTTCGGCCAACTCGCCACGCGCAAACTCATTCCACTCAAACAACCACTTCGTGAAACGATACATCCGCTCCCGTGCCATTATTTGCGCCTGAAAACGGTCGTGTTAGTGTGTGAGAGACAATTTGTCTATGCGTATGCGTACTCCGTTGCGTTCACTGATGGCTGTGCGAAGAATAGAGGTTTAAATTATGTCTGAGAACCTATCATAGGACCCACGATAGCGGCACTCCCGATTAGGGAAACTGGTGGCTCCGTTTGCCAAGACTAGCTAACTTCTTGCCGCCCTTATCATACCACGAGTATTCACAGTAAGGTACTTACAGGTAGGGGTTCTCCCGTTGTAGCCTTATATTTCTTTCAAGACAAGCACTGCAGCGATTGATGAGTTAATAGTAGCTGGACCTATAAAGAGGGGAAAGGCCACCTGGGGTACATCCGTTAACTGATACTTGTATTTCAAGAGAGATGTCAACCGAGGAGGATTACGAGGGGCAAGTACGGCACAGTATGCTTTGTTCAATGAACATTAAGATCAACTCTTTAATTGATCCTAATAATATATTCGTCGGGCAGTGGGAGTCTACGGAGATGGATGAATATGTCCATTGGGTTACTATTCCCTGGCATGGTTTAGATTGTTTAATCCTGTTGATAATGATAATTTTCTCGGGGGCAAAGAGTTTCGACTGGAAATGCGGAGCCTACAACTTCGCCTTCTCTACCTGTTCCAGCACCCCATTCAACGCCTCCCTCTCCATTACCTCCACCCTCTCCGGCCCCTCCTTCCCATTCTCCACCAACAACCACCGTTCCGCATCCCCTCTCGGTCTATCCACGCCTAACACCGTCGCCTTCCTCTGTTCCTCCCCCACTACTACCATCTTCTTGACATACGGCTGGATCACGTATTGCCCAAAAAGCGTTTCGTCGGCCATGCGCAGGAGGACTTTGCGCGGGAATGGGAGTGTGAGACACTGAGAGAGAATGGTGAGGAGGTACAACTGGGGAGGGAAGAGAATAAGTTTGGGTTCCTGTTTCGCGGAGGCGGAAGGAAGGGTGGATTTGGACTGCTTGCATAGTGAGTGGGCGTAGTACGCGGAGAGGATATCGCGGGGGTGTATCCACTGCGCTTGCAGGATCTCGTCGCCGGTGGATGCGGGGGAGGGTATGCACGCATGAGTGGAGATGTGCGGCGGGAGGAAGGCCAGGAACATAGTGGTGCGGTAGCGGCGCTTGAAGGTCAGTGGGGTAATCCAACATGTGAATGGGTGGAGGGAGGCCGTAGGGAGAGTGAGATTGTGGGCAGTGAGGAATTGTTGGAAGGTGGTGCCAGGAGTGAGAGTGTCGCGGGTTGGGAGCGGCGGCGGAGCAACGGATTTAGCATCGGTAAAGGAGGAGGGATCCGCTAGGAGTACACCGGTTTCTTCGAATGTTTCTCGGATGGCGCAGGTTTTAAGCGAAGTGAGTAAGTCTGGCGGAAGGTCGAGAGTGTTGCCTAAGCTCTCTGGTGGTGGGATTGCGGGCGGGTAAGGTGACAGGAAGTGATCTTGGGAGTCGTCGAGGTTGCCGCCGGGAAATACGATGGCAGAAGAGAAAGACATGGATTTGGCGCTGGAGCGTTGAACGAGCAGGATGCGGTCTTGGTGGTCAAGGAGGAGCAGGCAGGAGGAGAGACGGATGGAGGCTGGGGGGTCGCGGGCTGAAGCTGTGGGGCGGGGGGGAGACATTGCGCCTGGCGCCGGATGGGCCGAGTAGGTTCGGATCCGGGGACGGAATGGTTTTGCTGTGCGGGTGCAAGCTCGGAGGACGCGCGGGGTAAGGCCAGGAAGCATTCTCCGGCGGTGGAGGGGGGTGGGAAATGCCTCCAGTTTTATATGGTGTGTGGGGGGAAAGTTTGATGTCCGCAGCGTGCTTGTAGAGTTTAGGAGCTGGGCGAATGGAGCTCGGCTGGCCCGGGCCGTGCGGCGTTACCCTGAGCCTCTTGCCGAGGTCCGGCGTAGCGTGGAGTAGCTTAGTCAGTCGCTAAGCGGTACTAGTAGTCTGGTTCCGACCCTGGCATTATTCAGCCGCGATGCAGCTTGGCGCATGCAGCCTGCATAGCCCCCTCCACCCGCCGTCCCACATCCCGCATCCCGCATAATATCCCATATCCCACCTTTAGACTCAGCAGAAAAGTCTAAAGCTTCCCCCGCCATCCACGCTGCAGTCCCCCGTATATATATATCGCTCAACCAGCCGCGCAGTTCAGCACACACATAGACACTACGAGTCACCGCTCTACTCTGCCCCTCTGCGCTTGAATCGAAACCGCCATCTGGAGCCCTCGAAGCGCTTCGCATCGCAAAATGCGGCTCATCAAGAACGCCATCGACAGGGACGGCATGGGCGCGATTACCCTGTTCCCTGAGGAGCCCGAAGACATGGTATGCCCCTCCCCCCCGTCCCCACATCCCTCGCTTGAGCTCTCGCAAACGCTGACTTGCCTTCACAGTGGCATGCCTACAACCTAATTCACCCCCAAGACCTCCTGCACGCGGCCGCCGTGCGCAAAGTCGTCACCGAGTCCGCCACTGGCAGCACCTCTACTTCCCGCGTGCACACCTTCCTGACCATTTCGGTCGAGAAAATCGACTTCGACCCCCCTTCGTCCACGTTACATATCAATGGCCGGGTCGCCGCCGAGAATAAGCATGTCAAGATTGGCTCTTACCACACGCTCGACCTGGAACTTAACCGGAACTTCTCCATCACCAAGGCGCACGGGTGGGACTCTGTCTCGCTACAAGTCGTAGCTGACGCATGCAACACCGCGTCCAAGGCCGAGATTGGTGCGGTTGTGATGCATGAAGGGCTCGCGAATGTGTGCCTAGTGACCGAATACATGACGGTGCTGCGCCAGCGGATCGAGGTTCCTATTCCAAGGAAACGGAGAGGGAATACGGCCGCATTCGACAAGGGCATGGAGAAGTTCTTCGATACGGTGTACCAGTCGATACTGCGACACTTTCCGATCGAAAGCCTAAAGGTGATATTACTTGCCTCTCCTGGCTTCCTAGCGGAGGGATTACTCGACTACATTATGGAAAATGCGACAAAGGCCGAGAACAAAGCGGTAATCACGGCGAGGCGGAAATTTATCACGGAGCACTGCTCGACGGGACATGTGCATGCGCTGAATGAGCTACTAAAGTCTCCCAGCCTACAGGCCAAGCTCGCAAACACGAGATTCATCAAAGAAAGCAAGGCTATCGACCGCTTCTTTGAAATGATGACAGCAGATGAGAATCGGGCGTGGTACGGACCGAAGGAGGTTGCGCGTGCAGTGGACAAGGGCGCCGTGTCGACGCTACTGCTGTCGAATACTTTGCTGAGGAGCGATAGTGTGGCGGAGAGGAGGAAATACGTGAGGATGGTGGAGGAGGTTGGGCATAGCGGGGGGGAGTCGCTGGTGTTGAGTAGTATTCATGAAAGTGGGAGGAGGCTGGACGGTTTGGGGGGGGTGGCTGCGATATTAAGTTATCCAGTGATGGATTTGGATGAGTCAGAGCCAGAGGAGGAGGAGAACGGGGAGGCGGAGGGAGGGGGAGAGGGGGAGAGGAATAAGGAGACGGGGTCGTCATGATAGAAGGGTAAAAGTATTTACAGGGGAACGACGGCGGAGATTTTTGTGTTTATTGAGTTTAAGGTCACGGTTTTATGAGTTTATGAATCTGGGGCGTTCATCTTTTTTAAAAAAAAATTGTTTTGTGTTTTTTATTCTCATGACTATATATATTCCGAGAGAGGGGGGACAGCAAAAACAAAATTTGAGAAGTTCCTATTTTCGTTGTGCATGCAGGGCATGCAATGGAGTTAATGCAGTGTATTTTTTTTATGTATATTTTGTTTTTTCCTATAGAAAATATATATGACAAAGCACCTATGGATTGTTTCGAAAAGTGGGGGGGGGGAAATATAAGGATGATGATGATGATGATGATGATGATGATGATGATCTGACTCTTTTTTTTTTTTTTTTTTTTTCGTAATGTGAAATACCATATGAATCCCATGTCCGCCCTCCTCCCCCTCCCCCGGCGGTATGATTAGTTTACTGTACAGATACGTGAAGCTTTTTTTTTTTTTTGTTTCTTACCTTGCGATTGTATTCCCCGGTTTCTCGCCTATAGGCCCAGCACATTGCGCGAACAATGCCATAGCTGTGATATTATGTTCGTGCCAAAAAAAAAAAAAAAAAAAAAAAAAAAAAATCTACTCGACGAACTCCGTTCTTTTTTTTTTTTTTTCCAATCTTTCAAATTCTAAAATCTTCATTGATAAATTCATTATCACCGCACACACCGCACACACCCACCCTCTTATCCTCCACCCCTCTTATCCTCCCACCCCACTTATCCTCCTCCCCTCTTATCCTCCTCCCTCCTACTCACCGGCCACCCTGCCATCCTCCCCGCAAACCTCATCCACCCGGCCGTCCCGTCGCCCTTCGCTGCACGAATCAGGTCCTGCGCGACGCCATAGAGGAGACCGAATAGGAGCCCCTTCTTGGCTGTACGGACTGTGGTGGAGTAGTTGAATCCGTCTGTAGAAAGTATCGTGCGTTTTTTTTTTTTTTTTTTTTTTTTTTTGTTAGTGTTGTGCATCACACAGGCCCGACTCCCCCCCCCCCCCAGATGCTGCCGGGAATATGAAAGACAAAACTCACTGTATAAACAAAACGCCCCCGCGGTCGCCAAGCTCGCGACGACTGTCCCTCCCGCGTCGATTCCTCCTGCCGTACCCTTCCTCTCCCTATTGTCCCCCCGGCCTCTACCCCCCACACCCCGACCCCCACCGCCCTCCCCCTATCCACGACCTCCTCCGCGCCCAAAAAAACCCCGACCCAGAAACTGACCCTGAACCCGTTCCTCACCCCCTCTTTGATGCCCCCCAAGAACCCCGCATACGTCCGTGACTTGTGGTACAGGTACCATTGCGCCTGAGGGGACCCTGGCGGCGGGAGGCGGTGCGCGTTTTCGGCGCGGAAGCGTAGTGAGTGTGTTGTGTAGCCCTGGTGGAGGCCGAGGAGGAAGGACGGGGGGAAGGTGAGGAGGGTGGAGAAGATTAGGCGGGCGGGGAGAGGGAGGGAGAGGCGGGGCGGTGGGGAGGGCGGAGTGGGTGTGGTGGGGGCGTGGACGGCGGTTGATGGGGCGGACATTTGCGATTGTGGTGGTAGCGGTAGTGGTGGTGATGGTGGGTGGTGAGTGGCGGCGGGCGGGGGAGAGGGAGGGGCGCTCAGGAGCGCATTCAAGAGTTGTTGGAAAGTTTGGAGGTTCTCTCTTTCTCTGTGCCTTCACCCCCCAATCTCGAAATGACAATTCCCCGAGTACCGCTTGGCCCTGCGCCTGCGCGGAAGTTGTGGACGCTGAGGGTAACAGCCCCAATTCGGAACGTTGCCAAATAGTGCTAAGTAGCTCTAATCTTATCTAATCTGATCTTCGCTTCCCGCAAACACAACACGCAAGCACACGTCTTCCCGCCCTCCCCACGGCATCACGCCCCTCGCCCCCACCCAATCTCAAGTTCCACAAAGCGATAAATAACATCAGACTATCACACACTGCAATTAGAGATCAGCCGAACGTACTTCGTTGCAAACACAGGCCCCCGCGCACGCACACTCACTGCCTCCTGTGTACATTTGCATCCAAGCAACTTCAAACTTCCCCAAACCACAGCATTCCTAGCTCCCCCCCCCCACGCACAGGGCTTCCACGCCCGTGCCCATCCCACATTCTTTGCATCAATCCACCTTCGGTCGTACATTAAAAATGGTAGCTGTCCCCCTTCATCTCTTCTCCTCTCCCCCTCGCTAGCTCTCTCTCCACATACACCCCCACTAACCTAACGTTCCCCTCCGCCAATATAACAGACCACCCCCGCCCCTGCCCCCGCGCCCACCCCACAATCCCCCACCCTCCTCCTCAAATCCCACTACACCACCGTCCTCCTCTCCCCACTCCCCACCACCCCCCTAACAGCGCTCAAACGCCACCTCTACACAGCCCTCACCGAAACCCCGCACCACATCACCTGCCCTCTGCCCCCCTCACCCTCTTCGCTCGTTCTCGGAATGCCCCAGGACCCCACCGATCTCCGTAAGGGCTTCTATCCAATTGGTGATGACGCGCTAGCCGGCTCCTCCGATGGTGAGCAGGAGGATGCGGCGGAAGAGGAGTGGGAGGGGAGGAGGGAGGAAGCGGGTAATGAAGAGGAGGACTACGTGGTGTTGGATGGCAATAGAGAGGTGGTGGTGAATGATAATAAGGGGATGAGGAGGAAAGGTAAGGGGAAAGCGAAAGGGAGGAAAGGAGGGAAGGGAGGGAAAATTGAAGAGTGGACGGTGGAGAAGGTCGGCCTGAAAGATGGCGGAGTAGTAGCATTCTATGTGGCTGGAGTGGATAAGGGATTTATGGTGGAGTTTCCGAGGGGGGAGGAGGATGAAGATGAGGAGATGGAAGAGGAGGAGTAGTGGTATCAGTGTAAGCGTGGTATGGAGATATCCGGTAATGGTTCAAGTAATTGTTGCAAAAGTGGTAATATTATCATAGAGTATTTGACAAATTAACGCAAATACACAAAAATCAATCAATAATACTAAGATATACCTGTAATACCGTTCCTTTAACGCCCACCGTTTCCCCGAAGTAAGCAAATATACCATGTATCCTACACGACTTGTATACATACCCAAACGTCATAACAACATCAAATTAAACATAAACACTCCACACAAAACAAATCAACACGCCACTCAAGCCCTCATGCAACGCACCTCGGCAAACACTCATGCATGCACCCTACTGCCGGACACATCTCCATAGGCTCCGCATCCCCCTCGTCCCTCTCTTCTGCCCCACCCGCCACACCACCCCCGCCCGCACCCCCAAAGAACCACCCCCTCAGACACTCATCATGTCCCCCATGCCCACACAACACACACATGACCCACCGCCCCCTCACCACCCTCCGACACAATACGCATCCGTCCTGCGTCCTCTTGCACCCCTCACACCACCAGAACCCCCTCCGCCCTTTCTGCCCCTGTACTCTGGCACCCCTGCTATTTACCAAGATGGCCCTCCCGCACCACCCGCACGCCGCATGCACAAACGTCTCCGTCTGCCCCCTAGCCTTAACCACCCCAGCCGGCGTCCACTTGACTACCTCCGCCGCCACTTTGAGCATGCCCTTTCGATGCAACAATTCCACGTACCCCTCTACCCACTCGTCCACTTGGTGCTTAGGAAGCACGTACCGCGAATTCAGGAGGTTGACGAGTGTCGCGCAAAACTGGACGTCGCCCTTGGCGCAGTAGTAATCGAGCAGGAGCGGGACGAGCTTGCCGGGAGCCCAGGGCTTAGTGGCGGGGTTGCTGGTGTCGAGGCTGTCTGGCTGAGACGGGTGCGAGGGCGACGGGCGGGCGTGTGCGAGGGTGAGTTGTTGTTCAGATTGCTATTGTGCTGGAGATGGTGCTGGGGATGGTGTTGGAAGTGCGGATACAGAGATCCCTGAGCAGGATACGCCCCGCTCGCCGCCGACTCCGGTCGCCGGTAGTGGTGTTCATGGGGCAGGAGATGATGCGGCGGTCTGACTGACGCCATAGGAACCTGTCCGTTCACTTCCACCTTCGGGATCGCTCTCCCACCGTACCACGACCTCTCTATCACGTTAACCTGAGCCCCCGTTCCACCATTTCCCAACTCCTTCTCCCTCTCCCTCTCCTCCGTAATCGCCTGCAAATACCGCCCCCTAGCTTCCTCCTCCCTCTCCCGCTCCGCAGCCGCCAACTCTCCCACCACACGATCCTCGTACGAGCTCGAGGTCTGTTCGGATACCAGTCCAATTGAGTATTGTCTCGGCCGGGTCCGGGGTACCTCATATGACGAAAAGGATGGGGGCCGTTTTCCATGACCACCGCACTATTCTCATCCCTTTCGCGCTCCCGTTCCTTTTCTCGCGCATCACTACTTTGCTGCGATCCACGACGGTCGTTTGTGCTGTTGGACGTCGGCAATGAGAAGCCTTCCGCGGAGGTGGAAAAGAATGGCCCGGACGTAGAATCAATTGAGGGTGTCCCTCCTGCGCCCGCTGTACCCTGGTACCCGTGTTTGTTATGTTGATGGTACCTCTGCCCCGACGTGTCAATCTGCAAGATCGGCCTCGGCGACGTCGCGTGCTGGCTTGCCCCATCTCCAGCTTCACCCTCAGCTTCTGCTTCATACCCACCATCCCCACCCACATCCTCATCCTCATCTGGCAGTAACCTCGGCGACGAGTCACCATCCGTTGACGCCGCCGACGACGACACAGATGTCCCGAACGCCGCCGGTGGCAACAGCAGTGTCTCGTCAATACTAATCATATTATCGAGCTGCACCGGGGTTGGCATCGGAGTTGGCTTTGGCGTATCTGGTACAGGTCTCGCCAGTGGCGTGCCACCAGGGTTGATGAACTGTCCTCCACCCAGACCCAGCAATCTCCGTGCAACAATTGCGCCTCCGCCGGGCCCAGACTGCCCAGCTACAGCTGCCGCAGCCTCCACCGCTCTTCTCTGCCGCTCGCGCTCCTCCCGCTCTGCTTTCACGTCGTCCTCGCGCTGCAAAAGGTACCCTAACATCTCCCACGATTTCGCGGCCCTGAATTCACCCACGTGCATTGCCGCCCTCGCGTTCCGTTCACATGCCTTTGCAATGTTCAGCTTCCTCTCGTCCAGTAGCGTCGTCACATAATGCCGTGCCAGGAATTCAAACTTGTCAAAGTTGAAAACCGGCAGGTGCACCCTTGCGGTTGCTTGAGAGGGTTGGAACTTTTCCAGTACATTATCCAACACACTGCTCTGCGGTGCTGCCTTTGTCGATGCCTTGAATGACGACGACCGACTCTGCTTCTTCCTGTCCTCAGCTCGTAGAGTGAAATCGTCCTCGAGATGCAATCCCGGCTGCCCAAACTTCGTTACCCTCTTCCTCCGCTGCGCTGCAAACGTGATCTCGTTGTCTGAATTCCATGCAATTGCAACCTGGGGTAGATCCGATATCGGCTGATGCCCAAAGACGATGTCGTGCTGCATCAGCGCCATATCCTTTGATGCCGAAAACAAAATATCCTCGTCCTTGAATTGTAATCCAGTAATGGTGTTGCTGTGTTCACTAAGTACGTAACTAGGCATGTATGGCCTCTTCAAGTCCCACAAATGTATTCTATAGTCAATATTTATCGAGCATGTTGCCAACTCAGTCGTCTTGTACCCCAATGGTCTCCAAATCACCTTACCCACTGACATTTGGGTATAAAT
Organism: Kalaharituber pfeilii; assembly: GCA_015179045.1. Lineage (NCBI taxonomy): Eukaryota > Fungi > Ascomycota > Pezizomycetes > Pezizales > Pezizaceae > Kalaharituber > Kalaharituber pfeilii. The sequence continues at coordinate 78,682 of WHUZ01000038.1, read as the reverse complement.
TGTATGCTTGGACTTTCGTCTCGGGTCCGCATAAAAATCCCACACCTTGACTGTCTTATCTCTTCCTCCACTCGCACAGTGTTTCCCGTCCGGGTGCCATGCAACCGAGTACGCCGCTCCCTGATGTGCATTGTTAATCTTCCTCTCGCACGTATTCGGATTCCTGTAATCCCATCTTTGTATCGATCCATTCTCGAAGGCCGCCGCAAACTCTACCGCATTGCCCGCGTTGAACTGCACGTCGCGCACGGCCTCAGATTTACCCTGAAAAGTGAACCGCGACTTCTTATCTCTCAGGTCCCACAGCCTGACGTTGCCGTCCTGCGAGGCGCTGAGCAATAAGCGCCCGTCGGCGGGATTGAACGCAAGCCGATTAACCTGACGATGATGTTCGTGGAGGATCCTATCCTGCTTTCCATCTTTGTAGATACAAATCGCTCCGTTTGTGGCGGCGGTCGCAATCAAATCTTTTGCGGGCGCATTGCCCCACTTGACTTCGTTCTGTATGTAATTTCGGCGATTCCCACCGGGGATACGCAAGCCGTGAGATTCCTGTAGCGAGTCGTTGCCCACGGTAATAATCTTGAGAAAGTCCCGGCCTGCAACAATAACACGGTCGCCTTCTTGGTTTGCGGAGAGCGCGTGGATGGGGGAATCGAGGACGAGCTCGGTGGTGCGTGATGTCATGCGTGTGGTGCGTCTGGGTGTTTAGTTAGTCGCCCGCCAGGCACCCTGGGTCAGCATGATCCAATGCTTCCACGAAGCCGGAGGAAAAAGCAATGAGCGGTGCTGTTTTTGTTGGGAAAAAGGAACATGCATGGGACGGGAGGGAATGAAGTGGGGGAGGTTAGAAGGAAGTGGGGGCGAGAAAGAGAGCTTACGGAGCGCTTGTGGGCGGACCGGTTCCTGAGGAGCTCGGGGGGCGGCTGGTGCCAATGCCGAATGGCTGCGTAAAGCGTGCGAGGGCCATGGCGGCTTTTCCGCTGCGGGTCTGCTGGGAGGGCGGCGGCGGCGGCGGCGGGGCGGAGGGGGCGGAGGGGGTGGCGGTTGGTGAGAGTGGTAGTGGTCCATTGTAAGAGGTGGGGGGGAGGATTGGAGGGATATGTAGTAAGCTGCTCTGCTGGGCCCGCCCCTGTAGTGGCGAGACGGCTTCGCTTGCTAACGGGGGGTGGGGGGTGGGGGAGGAGATGAGTGGCGCGCGGGAGGAGGGGGTTGGTGATGGGGGGGGGACAGGAGGAGGAGGGAGTGGAGGAGGAGGGGCAGGGCAGGAGGAGGGGCAGGAGGAGGGAGGAGGGGCAGGAGGGAGGCAGCCACAGCGGTACCTTGCATTGCTATTGCATGGCCTAGAGGATGCAGCTATGCAGCTATGCAGCTATGCAGCACTCCGTAATGCGCACAAGCACAAGCACAAGCACAAGCACAAGCACAAGCACAAGCACAAGCACAAGCACAAGCACAGCGTCCAGAATGTAGAGTACTGTAGTACTGTACGAGTACTGTCGAGTACTTACAGAAGGCGCATCCCGCAAGCGAAAGAGATTGCCCCGTTACTACACAACCGCAATCGCAATCGCAATCGCAATCGCAATCGCAACCGCAACCCCAACCTCCGCCCCACCCATGGCCACCCACCCGACATTGCGTGCACGCGACTGCAACCCCACCCCCACCCCCACCCCCCCTTCATCCATCCCCCGCTATGCTACTGGCTGCATGTGCATGCCGCTCCCGCCGATAAGCCCAAGCCCAAGCCCAAGCCCAAGCCCAAGCCCAAGCCCAAGCCCCCAGCTGATAACTCGCAGTTTTCGATGTGAAGTACATATCCCGTAACCCTTTTTGTCAATTAAAATCGCCTATCCACGCCCGCACCCCACGCACCTTTAGCGCAAGCCCGGAGAAAATTGCCGTGGATTCCCCCTCTTCCCCCACACACACCCTGCCCACTTAGTAACTTACTTTAAAGTAAAATCTCCATGCCCCTGATTGGTCCAGAAATCAAAAACACCAGAGGGAGATCTGATATCAACTGCCGTGGGATTAACATAAACAAACGAAACTCCCTCGACCATGTACCGTATCATCTGCGTTTTCGCGCCCGGCGCTGAACTAGCCTTTTACTGTGTCTACCAAGACTACTGCATGAACCTCCGAAAGAGGGAAAACTCTCAATCACACTCAAACCCACGGCCCCATCCTGATAAGTGCAGCTGGTAGCAGAGAGGATCCAGACGCATTCATGTGAAGTCTCACGAGCTGTCCCCATGTATTGCCCATCTTTCCCTGCTTAAGCCTCCATCATACAAATATAGCTGCTTTCACCGCACATCCTCGTACGCACCACTATAATCATGGCAGAACAATCGTTTCTTTTTGATGCCCATATCCAGACTGAAAAAAAGAGAAATAGAAAAAACGGAATAAAAACAACCGAAAACAGAATAACAAGAGATAGATTACCAGACAGGAAAAACCAACCAACCCAGCAAGGACGCCCTAAATTGGAGCTCGGAAATTTTTCTACATAGGACCCCCACGCACCAAACTGTCACCGAATCCTCACATCCCACCCCCCCACATTAAGCACACCTTCAACAAATCGTGCTGCTGAATGATGAATTCCCTGATCCACGTGCCCATAGTGCCGTAAATCCGACTCCCATCAATTCAGAAACACTTTTGAGGTTCATAACTTTATTGCGGGAATTGGCATGAGGACTCAAAGTAGAAAGTAAGAAAAAAAAGCAATGCAATGGAATTGTATTTATTCTTCATCCTCTTCCTCTCCCTCAGCCTCCATCGTAGTCTGAGCGATACCTGCATGCACATATACTTGTTAGCCTCAAAATTCCATGCAACCATATATAGATCATCGCCAGACGTACGATCCAAATCTCGCTGGCCGGCTTGAGAAATTTTTCGTCCACCACTTTCAAGTTTCTCAACAATGCCAATCTTCTCGAGAGCTTGAAGGATCTTTCGGTCGACGGAGCCGGAAGCATCAACGTGGTGCGATGGCCTGGATCCTCGGTTCTTCTGCCCACCGTGAACTTTCCGTAGAGCACCGACGCCAACGGATTTGCGGAGGTAGATGTGTCTGGCAACAGCAGCGGCCCTCACGTAAAACCTGTTGGTTGTAAAGTTAACCTAAATCTCCTGGGTGCAGTTCGGGTATCAATCCTAGACATATGGCAAGCGCAGCCTATTGGAGACAGGAAAGACGTACCAGTCCATGGACTGAGGAGGAAGCTCCTTGTAGTGACCGGTCTTCACGGTATCAACCCAGCCTAGTAACACCACAATTTAACCATCAGCATTCGGCCCCTCACATAAACCAACACTGGCATTATTCTGTACTAGCCACCATCCCCTCTTTTCCTCTATGTTCCCCCCACAACCTCCGCTTTAGTTCCGAGCTATTGTCACATACCGGGAATTGGGAGCTTTCCCTGCCTCTTCAAGAAGGCAGAGTAAGCCTCAATGAACTTTTGTGCATCAACCTGTTCAAACCAAAACCGACTTCCAATCAGCACGCTGCCCAGTGACTTTCTTTTTTTTTCCTTGCCGGAATCTGATTGACTCGAAGTTAACATACATCGCGGACCGAAACTCCAGGCATGTTGGGTTGTCTATTTTTGCAGCAATTAGCTTTCGATTATTTGGAATTCGTAAGTTTAAGCAATTTCGGAGATACCGAGCGTACTTGTGTAGAGATGATGGGGAAAATTGGCGAGAGGCGGTGCTGGATGCGTTAGCTGGCTTTGGCGTAGATAATCGTCTTCGTCGTCAATCGTAAATTTCCCTCTGCGAACAGTAGGATGTTGTAAGGGTTGTGCGCGTTGTAGCTCAGCATATCAGGGCTAACCCTGACTCAGCCACATTTTCACGCCACATCCTGAGTGCATTTAGACTGCAATGCTACAACTCCATTTGGTATGAGACTAAGTAGTTCAGAGAACTAGCGTGTGGTTAAAGACTAGCCTCTTAAACCTCATCAAACTTCCAAATACATCTAATCCGGTAGTCACATACCCCTGTCAGATGCCAAATATCTCGTCCAGTTAAATATCAACTATCTTGCTCATGAAAAGTTGTAGGCAGAATGGATTATCCCTGGGTATGCTTTCCTATATTACAGAGTGCCATGAAAATAAATTGAATCAATTAAAAACGAATCAACTTGTGAAAAAAACCATGCAATATTTGATCCCGGAGCAATGCAAAAAGTACCGTATGTGTGCGGAACGCCGCCTCGCCCTTCGAACCTAGACCCAGCCCAAAACCAAATAATCATATAGCAAACCGTTGCCGAGTGAGGGTAAAAAAAGTGCAATGGCGAAATGAGTAACGACGACGCTATGAAAACCAAGAACCCAAAACCGCCGGCAACCAGAGATGAAAACAGTGGATAGATAGAGAAACAGTTCCACGGAAGCAAACCAAAAATAGGACCATCTAATAACCCATTACATACGGAAAGTTAAATTAGAAGATATTGAAATGGAGAAGAGAAAGATCAAAAAGATTCACAGTTAGAATCAGCTAATAGATGGCCTTCTAAGGCCCGGGCAAGCATAACGCTCAAACAGTTCGGTGATGAAGTGCGGATGTCTGATACCAGGCGCTCTGGCCTTTTTGAATTCATCAAGCGCGTCTGCAACATCATACCCCAACCTCTCAATCAAGTAGCAGCACAAGAAAAAGCCTGTGCGGTTGAAACCGTAATGGCAATGGCAAGCAATGCTATATTGTCCCTTTGGTTCTGGAAGCTTGGTATGAAGTTCATCAACAAGTGCAATGAATCGAGCAACCTCGTCAGCTGTCGGTGGTATCTTGCTCACGGTTGCAACTACTGTTCGTCAGTGTCTGACACTTACTTAGCTTGCATAGACATCACTTACACTTGTGATACTCAACATTTGGACCAAATGTCTCAGGATCGTATGGAGGTTGCTCATGAGAAATATCAATCACATGAGCAATATCAGGATACTTCTCGGAGAAGAATGTCGGGCTATGCTCTTCATCATTCTGTCTTAAAGTCTGTTGCCTAGTCAGTCGCAAAGTTACATTAATGCAGGACTACAGACAGATTTTTACCTTCATGGCTCGGAGTTGACTTTTCCCAACCCTAGGGCTTACGGATTGGATTTTCATCCACTTCTCCATATTTTTCAACATCCATTTATCTTCTTTCAAGACGTTTAGCTGCCACGCGAGGTTAAGTACTTCGTCGACATGATGTGACAAAAAGTCATTAACGAGTCCGTTCACGACATGTTGAGATTCATAGATGACGCTATGCCCGGCGCCTGGAATGACACAACGTTTGATCACTGCTTGTTTGGGTGCCATTCCCTCTTCAATGCGCTGCCCTTCGGAGTGTCTCTCTGTGAGCCAATGGTAGATTTTCTCCAGCTCTGATGGTGGAGTCACTGCATCTTCTGACCCTGCTAGAAGGTAAACCGGACAATCAATATCTGCCCACTGTGCCCGGGTGGGTAGAGTCAACCCTTTTGCCATTCGCCTCCAGACCGGCGTCCTGCTCTGCTTGTTGAAGGTTAATTGCATTTCTTTGACATTTAAAGACGCTTGTTTTCCAACAAATCTCGTGACAGACTTGGAGTCAATCCCGCCCCAACGGTCGATCAAACGGAAAATATCGAACCCGATATTGCCCAATTTTAATGCCGTTGAAAGCTTGCTCCTTTCCCGGTCTGACATGTCTGCCTTGGGGCAGATTGCCACAAGGCCTACGCATGCATCATGCAGGAGTCCACCCCTTGTTGCTAAAGTAGCTGCAAGGCCACAGCCCATCGAATGACCGATGAGAACAATCTTTTGCCCTTCTTGAAGATGTTGCTGTACAATGACAGAGATGAGCTTGCAAAGGGATTCCGTCGTATAGGCTTTCCAATCGCTTGGACCAAATTCAGATCCACCACATCCCGGCAGGTCAATGGCAAGGGTATGAGATATGTGAACAAAATATTCAAGCATAAATTGATATTGCGCAAGTTGACCACCAAGACCTGAAACTCACTCCAATTAGCAATAAACAAGTAACCTAATAAATTCATGACGCACAATTCAAGGGAACACCAAGCTAAATAAAGTGGTAAGACAACTAACCGTGGATGAAAACTAGTAGAGGTAGGCTCCGGCCAAGTTTCTGTGCTTTAGAATGTTCCCGGTGGAAAACTCGAATTGAGGGATATGAGAAGTCATCTGTAGTGACAGGAATGGTGAAGCTATGCTTCCGCACCAGAGAAGTATTCGTAGCCAAAGTGTCTGATAGAGCATGTCCAATTAGTATTGCGCCCAAAAAGATGAAATACCTCAAAACAGTTACATACCGCTAGTACTGGAGCCTACCGAGGTACGCTTCTTTTCCGACTCCGGCTTCCTCTCACCAGTCATTGACTCTCGCGAGCTTCCTCCAGATCCAGCGAGCATATTTGGTGTATTTGACTTCGAGGACTTGAAGTATGCCGCAATCAACGGGATAGCACTGCAGATAGTGGCAGCCATGACTTTATGCCTGTGGACAAGATCCACAAATACTCCCGTAGTTGTTGAAACAAGTGGGAATGCCAGTAAGGCTACTGCGGCTGACACTATTACTATCGCCGTGAGAGGGAACGGAACGAAGGGGACAATTTGCGCATTTGAGGTGGTCGGCACTTCCATATTTAACAGGAAGACGGGCGCTGGAGCTGGGGCGACAGGGCGACCAACAAACCAAGAGAGCACGCAGGGCGAGACAAGGGTTGGATTGGACCTTGCGCGGATACTACGCTCCGCTTTTCTTTTCCTGCTTTTTTTTTTTTCTTTTTTTCTTTTTTTTTTTTTGGAAATCCTTATTTAAATTATATGTTTCCTGGGTATGCAAGAGTTAGAGCAAGTACTAGTGTGCCAGTCAATATAAGTACGATTATCGAATGGGGGAGGGGGACGGACAAATGTTCTTTTCTTGGAACAGCGAAGCCGTAGAGGATCGGGCGAGTGGCTGGACAAAACGTGTCTCTGAGCGGGCAAACAAAGGGCTGACAGTAGCAGAATACGAGAGTCCGCGGCAGCGGGCACCGCGCGGGTAAGTGCCGGCCCCTCGAGGCTCGGGCGGGCGTAGACAGAGCTTCGCCCAGCACCAGATGTTGCGGCGGGCAGCTGAGGGGCGCAGGCGTCGGTGCTGCGTGGGAGCGATTGAGCGCTGCGTCTGGCTCTGCGTGGCTGATGGCGTGCGGAGGGGGAGGGGAAGTGCCCACTCGCACCAGGCGTGCCTATGAGGTATGCGGGCGGGTTGTGCGAATGCAGCAATGTGCGTGCGTGCAAGGTGCGCACGCAAGTGATATGCAAGTATGTGTCTGGCAATGGGAGTGCGGCGCCTGCGATACCAGGCGTCCACCAACGAGCGCGAGCGGAGACGCGGGAGAATCGAAGCTGAGGCCTGCGGCTGCTGCGAGGAAGCGGGCGGCCTGGCGGTGGTGCTCTGGGCAGCATCGCATACCAAGTGCCATGCCATGCCCTGCCATGCCATTTGGAAGCAGCGCAGCGTCATGTGATGTCGTAATGTCGCCCTGCCGTCCTGCTCGCGAGATCTCCTATGAGCGTGCTCCATCATTCGACGCAGCGCGTGCAGGCAGTCAAGTAATCTACGCCACACTGGAGCGCGCTGGAACAGGCCGACACAGCCAGGGCGGAGAATATCATAATTCGCAGACATCCGCATGAGTAATCCCGCTTCGAAGATAGGCCGACAACATGGCATGCACTCACGAAAGCTAACTCAACACCCCCCATATATATCAAATACAACGAAATACTAGTGCTCTTGTGAGTATTCCGTCAAAGTTCTTGATGTCAAATTAACCTTATTTTACCAGTCGCCAAAAACACGGGGAGAACTATATTCAAAGTCTGGGCAGATAAACTCAATTCCCACTAGGCCGGGTTGCGTATCAATAGCTATCTCCGAGCTATCACAAGCAATCACAATATCCTGTGAAAACCGGTATCATCGAGCGCATTCTCCCACTGATGGTGGAAATGATACCAGCAAGGAAGGACAACAAGAGCAATCGTCGAAAGACTGCATGGAAGGGGGAGATTGACGTTAAATTTGCAGCTTGCTCGAGGAGGGCTGTCCTTCTCCAAGCAGGTGAAAGGGCGTGAAGGTGTCTTTTTCAATTATCCCCTCATTAATATAAAATAATCAATTGAGTAATCTATTTCTTACCATTACATCATCCAAGGTGAAAAGGCTAGAGCTCAGGGGGTTCACACAATCTGAGAATGTGGGTGAGATGAGAGGAAATATATGAGAGAAAGGTACCCGGGGTATCAAGAGGACATGATGCTAGCTAGGGTATTGATACAGGTACTTGCTCAAAAAGGCAGAAGGGAAACAGTAGGAAGTCCGTGAGGGGAGGAGAGGGGGAGGATTGCAGGAAACTGAATACAGCTCAGTGTGGACAGGCGCAGCGCGGCTGGTGTGCAGAAATCTTCTCGTGAGTATTGCAACAGTGATTTCCTGATTGGGTAGGTGAGCTGCGATTTTATGTGATCGGAAATTCAAACAAACGGTGAAGACGGATGGCTTGGGTTACAAGCCAGTTGGACCGAAGCTGCAGCTTGTTTCGAGAAGAACGTTGCTTCATGTCACACAACAATCCACAAAACTTTATCGGTGCCCCACGTTGCGTTACAATTGGCTCACAAGCCTTGCCGACGCTCCCTACGCATAACCGGTGCTTTAGGTTTCTGGTCTGCGGGATTGACTAAGCGAGCAGACAAGGGCCAGGGTTGAATGACAATATGGCATGAGAGTAATGGCACTAGGATGTGATGGTTGGGTGGTTGTCAAAATTGAGGCTGCCAGACCCGAAGTGTGAGGCCAAGTGGAGACTGGAGGCTAAGCAGCTCTGCATCGAAGCGGTTAGCCCATCAGGCACCAACCAGACTACCGCAGGCAAACATCCACTGCTTCCCAGATCAGAGTAGGAATCTAGATGTGATTACCGATCAGAAGCGGAGATCGTAAACGTAACGAGCATGTTTAAGTACCTATTTAGATGTAGCGGTAATTAAAAGTATGCAACCACATGCGTAAACACATCAACCAGACTATATGCATGTATACAATCTTGAATTAGTCTGACATGTTCCATACATTAACTTAATCTCGTACAAGTGACTGTACTAGTATGTGCTTTTTACACAAGCATGCTCGAATTCATCACACTGCGTCCAAGTGGCACTTGCGATGACCTAACCATGTACATCTCGAAACCGCCATGTACTTTGTAGTTGTAAACAATGCAATGTAAGGCCAGCGAATGCCATCCTTCAGATAGCGTGTGAGCTTCTTTCGAGGCCTGGCCTGCCACACATACTGGAGGGTACTGAAAGAATTTCTTTGCATAGATATGTAAGCACATGCACATTACAGGAGTGGAGAAGTACCTTTTCAGGTACAGCCATATACCCATATCGTAGTGTTCGTAATAACAACAAGGACGAATTTTCCAGCGTAGCCATGCCCATCTTCATCCATATTTAAGGCAATTTTGTATTGGCATGCTTGGGACTTCGAGATGCACTTTTGAGCAATTCGTCACTCATCTGAACCGGCTAAAGTCTAGTATGCATTTTTGCTCACCAGTGTGCTTCAGAAGTCCAGGTTTAGTATTTTCAATTGAAAGCTTCTGGCAGTGAATAAGTTTTTGTAGTGAGAATACTAATGAGCATATAAATAGACTAATAGCCATGCCTTATCGGCTTGTTATTATGCCTAACTCGGCCACAGGCCGTCCAAGATCGCTCAGTCTAAGCTACTACACTGAATAAAGAATTAACCTTTCCATAAAAAGTGGGCTAGTCTCATGTGAACAATCCGTTGAGTCATTAGTAAATACTGTATTCGCATTATCAGCGTGCGAATGTAGGCCAGTGTAATTGAAACCTCTAATGTAGCGATTGATTTAAACTTTCGCCAAGTCACCTGGAGCTGCTGGTATTGGTCTGAAAATGCCTGGTAGCTGGTTTCCTTGATTACTGAAACATAGTAGGATTTGCAGCTGTTCCCATCAGAACCTAGAATGCGACCCATTTACAAGCTCTTCATAATGAATAGCAGCCGAACAGATGCAGATGCTATAGATCATCATCTGGTTGAGTGGCCATTTGATCACGTAGGATATTTTGCAAAGAAGAATTCATAGGGACCCAAGTTCGCAGGATTTGCAAGCATTACCCTGAACCGACCAAAAATGTCTTCGAATATGTAATGTAATGTTGCAACAACATCTATTTCGTGATAGGATCAGCTGAGCAGTATCTTAACATAGTCCTTTATACACATGCCTTCACTATTGTCCATGGTAGCTCATACCCAAATCTCCCAGTCTTCACTTAATGAGGTCTATTGACAAGGTTTACACCACTCGTGTATGCCCCAAGCCATGATTTACTGATCATGAGATGACAGAATCCTCCTTCAGGTATCGATATTGGAGTTCAGTAGCCCTCAAAGCTACATAGCAATCACAAATAGGCTATGATACGAATAATGGTCGTTTCTGTAGGAATAGGTGATGGTGTACGGGCAACTATCCCCTCGATCATTTCACTAGTGCAGGAAGCTTCCAGTGAAGGCATCAATCAAATTCCGCAAGTAGTCTTAATCATGGCCCAATGGGAGATGGGCTGGTCACCTGAATACTAAACAGTTAGTGATATGTGAGAAGATGGGACCCCAAGCACGGATAATGCCGGAAACTCACCTTCAGGAAACCTTCAATAGATTTATCAGAGAATTCATGCCGTCAGAGAGACGAAACAGTCTACCATTATATGGGGTCTTTGTTCAGAATATTACCGTAATACCACCCGTTGCTATCCGACGGAGCAGGAAATATATGAATGTTGAACTTGACACGGTTTCAGCACAAGAATTGTAACTCCAACGTGACTTCCTGCAAGGTGACGTTCCTCTATATTTGAGCAACGGCATCGGCCCCATTGGTAGGCTTTATATATAACTCTCTGTTTTTTATTTATTTTTTTTCTCTGCGGCTCTAGACAGAGGCTATTCTGTATCGAGTGTGTCAGTACAGAGATCAGCGTGAATCTATGCACAGTAACTCACATACATGCGTGCATTCATATACACCTGCCCCATATCCTCGGGACCTCCATGCACAGGGAGTATGGTATCCCACAAGAGTTCCGGATACCTGGTTATTCATCTTGGCAGGGGACTTCACTCATTTAGAATGTCGTTGACAGCGCCACAGAAAGCCAAGATATGCAAAATGAGGGCCTCCGGGTGATTACATATATCGACGCAGGCACAGAGAGTGTAGCGAGTTTTGCTAGATCAGCATGCAAGAAATCGAACTTCATCCACTGTGGAGATCCTGTTTCATGCGGTAAAAGTACTTCCCTTTTAGGATATCGGCTCCCAAGAGCGGCTAGACCAACCGGTAAGCCCATGAGGTTAGCATACCCCACAGATATTTGGCCAGTGCGGGCCTAGTACGTTCGATGGTGCAGTTAGGATGTCAATCAGGAGTGAGCGGGGACTGGGGTCTTGTCCTTGTACTTCTGCGGTACCACAGGCAAGAGCCAATCGTGATTATGCTGATCCCGTGACTGCACTCGGTGATGCATTTCCCGAGCTGTAGGATGTACGGCATCACGCACGTAAAGTTATGGTGGTGGTGATCACAAAATTCCATGCAGAGCATCACAACCTGTATGCAAGCTTAAGTGCATCTGCTAGAGCAATGCCCATTAGTGATGCCCTCCGCAGGCCGGGGCCCTGACGAATTGCAACATGGCCCGCAGGGAAGCTCCAAGGCACCCCGGCTCGGTGAGATGCTCTGGCGAGTAAGAAGCGGGCTTTTTCAAAGAATTCACATCCCCACCTCCCATCAGGAATCCTTGCTCCCATCATACCATCGACATGCACCTCAATTCATCCCGGCCGGTGCCCGCCTCCAATGAGATGGCATATGAGACATTAATTCCGCAAGCGCATGTCGGTTATTGGGGCACCTTGATACGATCAAGAGACACTATAACATTATGTACTCGGTAAACTCACGCAATGCCATACCGGAGGTAACCTTAACATCTGAAAAGAGGAGAAGGAGCGACAGCCGTCTTCCCGAACGGAGATTTTACAGAGATTCGTAATCGTGAGCGATGCTTACATGAGCTCTCTGAAGTATGGAAGGGCCATCTTGTCACTAGTACCTCAGTCATTGCTTTTTCTGAGCGGAGCTACTTCAGATAATCTGGTCATCTCTGTGGCCAGGTTTCTAATGCGAGCATTCTGCCATCACTGCATCTCAAAAATTAGAGCATAGCGGGACCGACTCAATCGGGCAAGCCACATCGGCGTAGTAAAGGATATAATGTGCATGCTTTTCAATTCTGTAATGTTTTCTAGTTGATTTTCTATCACAATTGTGATCATGAAGACAGACTACGGATGAATTGAAAGCGGGGGGGAATTACCCGGGAGGGCCTAAGAGGAATTCCATTGGTATATGGTGGTCCATGCCTTATCGATAACGCCCGATTTCAATTTTAACTAGCTGGGCAAGGTATGTTGTTGAAAATAGTTGAACCCGAGCCTCGTCGATCGTTGGGGGGGGGGGGGGGGGGGGTTCAAGTATTTAATAGGAGCGAATTGGCGCAGTTGGCCAGTTGGTGAGAGTAATGGGAACGGACATTATTGCTCAGATACTGGTCCTGACAGTTTGCTGCATCACAAAGTGGTGAGGTTTGAAGTGAGTCTTGGTGCTGTATCTGTGAAGCACCGCTGGTGAGTACATTAAGTACTTTATTATTACATACTTCTCTACTTAACTGCCCATTGTGAGTAAGTATAATTATAGTAAGGCCAGAGCGGGGCCCTCATTTGCACCCAGCCCGCAGCAGCCGCACCGTATTTTTTTTTCCCTCACCACAATTATGATCACTTGTGTGGGCAATTGGGGGGGCGTTGGCGGAGGATGCAGGACGCGGGACGACTGCTGCAGTGCCGGCGAGCGGTACGTATACAAGCAAGCAAAATAGCTCTCACATACAAATGCAAATGAACATGTCTGTGCTGTACATCACGCGCGGCACCGGGAGGGGATCAGCCCAGGGAGACCAGGCACGGTGCCGGGCGGCTAAAGCGGTCGGATAAGCACCTGGCTGATGCGAAAGCGCATTGGGAGCTGGAGGTTTGGGGGGGGTGGGGGGGGGGCAGGCGCTATCCCGGAGCTGCAACGGCCTTTTTCTGGGGTACTGGCCTCATCTACAAGCAAGACAAGGCCAGCTTAGCCGGGCAGGTCGGAATGCGCGACGGGGGCGGGGAAGTGGGGAGGAGGGTAGGGCAGAGGAGGGGCGGCGGCGGGGAGGGGCGCGCGGGCGCGCTGTGCGGCAGCTGGGAAGTGGGGTCGCAGGGCCGATCCTCCGCGTGGCCTCCTCCTGCGCCCGGCAGCCTGTGGCCGCTCGCGCTCGCCTGCGTGCCCCTCCTTGCCCCTCCCCCACCTGCCCACTGTGGCGCCGCCAGACGAGCCACCCAGTATATCTGTAGCAGCCACCCCCCCCCCCCCCCCCCACCCCCCTCCCCTCACCCTCCGCCCGCCTCAGCTGCCCTACACCCCCCCAAACCCCCCCCCAAACCCCCCAAAACCAGCTACTCCTCCCGTCTCCGCCTTCCCGCCAGAAGCAAGCCACGCACCAACCCCGAACCACAGCTCCTCCCCAAATGTCTCAGCAGAAAGAAACCTCCAAATTTCTGGAGTTCAGGCACCATCCATACGGCACCAAAAACGCAGATGGCAGTCTCATGCTCAACAGATATTCGTCTATCCTCACCAATGGCTACGAGTTCCCAGGCGCCCAGGCGATGCTCTACGCCGCAGGAATCAAGGACGAGACCGATATGAGAACAAAGCCCCAAGTTGGTACGCTGGCATCCTTCCCCTTCCCCCCACAACCGATCAAGTCTCCTGCTGTAGAGCACCTCGACCCTGATGTTGACTGATGTGTTCTTCATTACAGGAGTTGCCTCTGTGTGGTGGGAAGGGAATCCTTGCAAGTAACTCTCACCCTCTCGGGCTATCCGTTTCTGCTGTCGAGAAGATGTATCTAATTTGGTGCTGTTCTGCTCCAATAGTATGCACTGTCAGTTACCAATCACGCTATGACCATTAGACGGCTCTCGTTGGCTTACTATTTTTTCTGCCAACAGTACTGGATTTGGGCAAGACCGTAAAGGAAGGCCTCGAAAAGAATGGGATGATTGGTTGGCAGTTCAATACAATTGGAGTTAGTGATGCTATTACAATGAGTAACCAAGGTACCTAACACCCACCTTTTGTGGTGCACTTCACCGCTTATTGTCCTCCGAATGGCTGAATTCACATTGCTTAAGGCATGAGATTCTCCCTCCAGAGCCGGGATATCATTGCCGACAGCATCGAGACAACAACCTGCGCCCAGCACCACGATGCAAATATCTCCATCCCCGGATGTGACAAAAACATGCCTGGATGTAAGCGATATGTGAAACTCCCCCATACCTGTCACGTGACTAATTTTGTAAGGTATCATGGCAATGGCTCGTCATAACCGACCATCAATGTAAGGAAACGAAGAAAAGAAAAACTCCAGTTGAGATATTTCTGCCGTACCGGTTGTCGCCAGTCTAACGTTTTGGGCATGTAGCATGATCTATGGTGGCTCTATCAAGGGTGGATTCTCTGAACGCTTGAAACAACCGGTCAACATCTCAAGCTGCTTTGAAGCGCATGGTGCTTTGATGTACGGAAAACTCACCACGGAAGATTTAGATGATGTTATCCGCCATGCATGTCCTGGCCCTGGGGGTTGTGGTGGCATGTACACTGCCAACACTATGGCAACTGCAATAGAGGCAATGGGCTTGACGCTTCCTGGAAGTTCATCTACCCCCGCCGAGGATCCTGCAAAACGCCGTGAGTGCCTTGCAGCGGCAGCTGCTATCAAAGTTTGCTTGGAGAAAGACATTAAGCCACGCGATCTCATCACCAAGGAGTCCCTGGAAAATGCACTTGTCCTCACCATGGTTCTCGGTGGAAGCACCAATTCCGTGCTCCATTTCCTCGCTATATCTCATTCTGCAGATTTAGATCTGTCAATCGACGACTTTCAGCGTGTTGCGGATAAGATCCCTGTACTGGCGGATCTAAAACCCTCAGGCAAGTATATGATGTACGATTTATACAAACTCGGTGGCACGCCGGCTGTTTTGAAATACCTTATTCAGGAGAACCTCATAAACGGCAATATTCCCACAGTTACGGGCAAAACCCTTGCAGCCAATGTGGCTAATGCTCCAGACCTTATGGGCTTGAAGCAGGATATCATCAGACCCATTTCGAACCCACTTAAGGCTACTGGCCACATTCGTATTCTCAAAGGAAACCTCGCGCCAGGTGGAGCTGTTGCTAAAATCACGGGCAAAGAAGGGAAGAGATTCGTTGGAAACGCGAGGGTATTTGACGAAGAGGAGCAATTGATAAAATGCTTGGAGAAGGGAGAGATCAAACCAAGTGAAAACACAGTCTTGGTGGTGCGGTATGAAGGGCCTAAGGGAGGGCCTGGAATGGTAAATTTTCACACACTCACACTTTCTTGCATTACCTAAAGGAAAATGCGGATGCTGCTGGCCATGGGTGACAACTAGTTTGTGGTCTACTGAGCAAGGAAAAACAGGATTGGCTCTTGTGCTTAGAGTTGTTTTACGGACTGGATAATGAAAAAACAAAGAGCAAACAGGGGGTGATGGTGGGCGCTCTGGGTCGAGAGCCAATGGGAATTATCAACGCTACGTTGAAGTAATTAACAGAAACGCTAACAAATCATGTGCAAATAGCCGGAGCAACTTAAAACTAGTGCAGCGTTGATGGGTGCAGGTCTCACGAACGTGGCTCTGATAACAGACGGCAGATATAGTGGAGGTTCGTGTTTCTAACACCAAGGACCTGCGAAGCTAACTTGTTTATCTGCCACTAGCCTCCCATGGCTTTATTGTTGGACATGTAGTACCAGAAGCGCAGGTTGGCGGGCCAATTGCCATCCTTCAAGGTACGGCATTTCACCTACATAATTCCGTCAGATTTCATTAAATGCTGCCACGATAACGCAACTTACATTGATGGCTTTTCTGGTTTTGACTGACAATTCGATGCGCTATAAACTGCGGTTCTGAACAGACGGTGATACGGTGACCATCGACGCCGAGTTAAACCAAATCAACATGGATGTCAGTGACGAAGAGATTGCATCCAGGCTGAAGAAATGGAAAGCTCCGAGGGGGAAGGTCAATCGAGGAACGTTGGCCAAATACGTGCATCTTGTGGGGGATGCAAGTCATGGGGTAATTTTTTTTTTCTCTTCCTGCGATTATTTTTACATCTGGGCACTCTGAATATCTTTCACACGTTGGCAATGCTTCTGCTTGTTGACGTACACTGTGTTGGAGAATCTACCCAATTCCAGCGTGCCCCGTCAAAACCTACCCCCTCCCCTTTCCTCCTTTCCTCCTTCCCTCTTTGTCTTCCACTTCTGGCAGAATCTACGTGGCCATGCTAACGGTTCGGACGCTTCTGCTGCTCCTTCACCTGGTTGATAGGCGGTCACGGATATGTTTTAGAGACACCTCATCATCATTGTCAAAAGGCTGGACACATGTATTGAGCTACACATTGTAAGTTCTTTGTCTCCGGTTCCGTTCGATATTGATGATGTCGACTGGGACATGCATACAATATAGGCAAAGCAGAATGACTTATTTACTTATTTTTCACACTAGGGCATCATACCGGTCTTTTTGTCTATTTCTGGCTGATGTATATGAGTTGGCAATTGACGTGTACAATGATATTCGAAAGTACTCTAATAGACCAGACCTGATGGAAACTGTATGGGGCAGATGCGAATGATATACATGTGAAAGGGGCCGGAATGTTTGAGTTTATCACCATAGGTATCAACAGAGTGAAGTCTAAGCAAGACTGAATGTCAGGTGCTATCTTGGGATGCAACATTTTGAGGCTCAGGCTTTTACTAAGTTTACAACTCCCTTGGGCAGTGGAAGTTACTTCGAGATGGGCGTTAAAAGCTATTGTACGCACCAAGACCGCTCAGACCGATGGCTCCAGTACGGTGCACCATTGTGGTTTAGTCCGCTGGGAAAAGAAAGCAACTGGAGACGAGGGACAATGAGTGCCCTACAGCACAACTGCAACGTACCTTATACCAGCAGTCGTACGTTCCAATGTATCCGAAGGCTGATAGTGCAGAGTCCAAGCACACCAATGCAAACTACATGCTCTCCACTGTGTGCTACAAATTTCTTGATCATACTGTACGCTAATTTCGATGTGAAAATGTCGTGATATTTTTGCTCAATTTCTAATTTATGATCATGGTTCATTATCACAAATAGGCGTGTCAAGCAATTATATGGCCTGGTTTTTTGAATGCTCTATTTTTTTTAAAAAAATTGAAATTTAATAATGAGATTATAAACAGAACTACAATTTTTTTTTTTTTTTTTTTTTTTTTTTTTTTTTTTTTTTTTTTTTTTTTTTTAATATTTTATTTTTTTTTATTTTTTATTTTATTTTTTTTTTTTCAAACCAGTTCTAGTCCAGTGCTCCAGTCCAGTGCCCCTCATCTCATGCTTCTTCTTCTGCTGCTGCTGCGCCAGCCCAGCCTCAGAATTCCTGTATGATTGATTGGACAGGCTGGGGCATTTCACCGATCGCTGCTGAAAGATGCCCTTCGCGCGTGCGGGGACCGCATCTAGAGGGCATTGGCTGGCATAGCTGCGCTCGGCTGGACCACCTGCAATCAGCCAGTCAGAACAGCGCTGCGGTCGCAGCCAGCAGCTCGCTGGAGAGGGGCAACTGTGCATATACAGGTACTTACCTTGCGCTACATGTATATACCATGCAAATGCAACTGCAGTGCAAGGTACTCCACTAGGAAGAGAAGGGGAGGGCAGGGTGTGCAGACCGGGTGGCGGTGGCCCGCCAGAATGCAAGTACTAGTACTTTGCGTAGCTGCTCTGCCATACGTAGTCGATCCCTGCCCACGATTCGTTGCATGCACATTGAGCATGCGGAGGTACCAGTACGTCAAGTGCTCCAGCACTTATGCACCCTGATGCACGCATTGGGGGCGAGGGCAGGGATCGGGGCCGCCGCAGGACAGGTCTGCGATGCATGCGCAGGCTTGTTTCCTCGGGCTTCTTGAGAAGAGCGGAGGTTCTATTATCAAGTAGGTACTTAGCTATTAGGCCGTCCAGACTCTGCAGCAGCTGCGTTAGGAGCGCAGGACCGCGAGATCATGTGCTGTGGATACTTTCGCCGGTGTTTCCTGTTTGGGAAGTGCACGTGGACGCGCTATCAACGAGGCGCCGAGGCCAAGAAAGTGCTTACCAGTACTGTCTTTACTTGCTTCCCTCAATTCGTCCCTCTGGACCGCCGCCCTTGAACCTGTTTTAGAGCCGGATGCACAACAGCGTCATCAGCAGGCGCCCGGGGTTGCGACATCGGAAATCGAGATGGTGTTCGGTATCGCGCTGTCGGTGTACGTATCGAAATTGAACTGCCAGTACTGGAGTCTGTTGCAAGTGCCAGGTGATTGATTATGCATTTGATCATGGACATCGACGCCGGTAGTGGCCTTGGGTTTCGTCTGGCTCCTTGTACACACGCGCACACGCACTGGGCCAAGGAAGGGTGCTCTGGCGCAGGCCAGTCTCGCGTGCGGGCAGACGGGCGGCGGGGGAGGTAAGGAATTGAGGCGTGGACATGCGCGGCGGCAGTCGCCCGCGTGGTAATTGCAAGTGCTAGGGGCTGTAGCGTGAGGTTCGCCATGTGCTTATGCACCGGCCGCGGCCGCCAATTCCACGAGTGGCTGCTCTGGAGGAACAAAAACGCAGGCCAGTGTGGAGGGCGAGGACGAGCGGGACGAGGATCAGGCCATAATGCCAACGTGGTCCGGCTGATGAGGGCAAGTGATCCCACGGCGTGCCTCTACCACTGCAGCGCACATGGGCCCGGCTGTGCTCTTGACGGCCTTGGTTCGGTGATTTGAGGAGTTATATACGCAGTGTTGAGTGGTCCAGTGCCATGACGTTAGATATCAACTTCGCACCAGGCCAGCCAGCTGGTCTCCTGCTGCTGCTGCAAGGTTCCTGAGAGGTGAGAGGTGAGAACAGCTGTTCATGTTACCGGGCAATCCTAGACAGTAGGACGCCTACGTGTACGGGGCATACATACGGATCATGGTTACGGACCAGGCCATGATACTGCCAACGTATACCGCGACCTGCTCATACGTTGCTCAGCTTCACAGGATTCTAGCTCTGGCTGCCAACACACAATCACCGCAATAACCCCCTGACCCATGCCCACATGCAATAGGAATAACCTTCAACTTGACTTGAACTCTTTTCAAGTTCACAGGCTCGCATGTATATGTGTGCTTGCAGCCCACAAGTTTCATAAACATTGCAAATCCACTAGCTCGATTTGTTCGTGCAACAAGAACTCAACTGAATCGTAATCTGCCAGTATGTACGTTTCCTATGGCTATAATACACTTTCTTCCCCCTTTAGAGCCATCATATCATCAAAGTAGAGTTAGCTCCTGAAGTTCACTTTTGATGGGTTGTAGTCTGATTATGTGTTAGTTCTATCTAATCATTGAGATTGAGTTCTACTAATTCCTATGGAACTTTGGCAACCGTTATTGTTATGCCAAGACGAATATCTATTCGATACCAGCTTTATGGATACAAGATCTTGATTCTTCAGTTATAGCTGCCCAATCAGCAGCAGTTTATTCGAACCACTGGGGCTGAAAAAGGCTATGTGTGGAGTCACGCATGTCAAGGTACGCAAGGCTATAGTTTTGTCCATTGATACGTGTGATGAAATGTCGAGATCCGAAACTTAATGTTCGTTTCAGGTGCTGCATTGGTATCGGGCGGGAATGAATGTTGATCTGAGCTACGCTCTATTGCTACTATCAAAAGTACGTGTTTTACGGGCACCGATATCCGATATAAGCTGGTGAATTCTGATACCATAATCCAAATACGCGTATACGGTGGTCGGCCATAGGTATCACGAGATGCGTGCAGTTGAACGATGCACTGTTATTCCTTTGCATACAAATTCCCAAACATCCTGCGCATTACTCGAGTGCTTGGTCGTAAGGTGGAGCTGCCTTACAGGGCGTATTGAAGGATCATGGATGTTGTGCGGCGAGTACATGAACTGCCATGCGCATCGCATAACATTGTAATTTGGGGCTCTCAAGGGCATTGTTGTGACAATGCACTTACCTAAGTACTATCAAGTAATCACACGCAAGTGGCGGAGGGGATCGTTAGGTACGTGTGTGTATACGCTAGGCAGCGCGCTACGGTGCTGGCTGTTAGCGGTTGCGATGGACTACTCGATTAGGAAGTTGTGCGGCCACCGTTCGCTTAGTGGCGACGCTCTTTTACAGTATTCCGTATGTATTGCAACGAGAAGTCTGTACGCCCATGTAAGAGAAGGGCTCTAGAAGCCCATGGCTCAGCTTCTTCGACTTCTTTCCCTTCTTTTCTCCCTTCCATATCGTCCTTCATTTCGTCTATCGAGCCAATGCCCTTTACCCTCTTTCCGCATCCTTTGCCCCTCCCAGCATCGTCCCAGGCTCTGAGTGATGCAACGTTTAACCCACTGGTGATTTTAGCCTGGTCAGGAAGAGCACCCTGCAGTTGTGCCCAGCCTGAGTAATCCTGGCCAGAGATTTCAATACTGACCAGCTATCCAAGACAGGATCGGACATGGATGGACTTTCCCATGTGAGTTCGGATTTCCTGTTTTGGGTGTCATGCAGCCAAATCAATATTCGTCCATCCAGGCGCATGTCAAAGGTTCGAGAGAATGAAACAAGGTAAGAGCGGAGATGTTCGAGAAGGATGTTGAGAAGGATGTTGAGAAGAATGCAGCCGATTTGAGATATTTCACAGGATGTGGCCAGTTTGCAATTTGCAACTTGAGGAAAATGTTGTGAACATGCATTCATGCAGTTTGCAGTACTTCATGTGTGTACACTACCATGCTCCATGCCCTGCGCAAAATGTACTGTACCTTAACAGAACCAGCATAGACTTAAGTAAAGTCACGCCCCCTCGTCTCAATGGCGGAACTGATTTTCCAGTTTTTACTCGGGCACCTATCATAATTAGTTTACCATATATGTATATGGAAGGCGGCGGCTCTGGATCTATTGGTTGTTTTCCTATATCATCAACCAAATAACCTGGTCCAATATATGTTCTTCTAGACTACCCCCCTTCGGTCACCAACGAACGCAAGCAATGCAATGGTGTGTTGGAACGGGAGTTAAGGGAGCGTGAGCCACTATATCGCAAGTATACAACTTAGATGCTGTAGATCTAGGGTTACATGTGTAGCATCTTTGCCAAATAATATTATTGTATAACAAAAGGCCTGAAACAGATGAGAAATTTCCCGACGACAACTTCAATGATGACGGTATCCGTACAGCCTGTGTACACACGGACCATAAAATAAAGATCATGAGGAATGCAAAAAAAGGAAAAAAAAATAAAAAAAAAAAAAAAAAAAAAAGAGAGAAAAGGAAAAAAAAGGAAAAAGAAAAGGAAATATATCCTAATTACTAAGTGCTCAAGGTAACCAGCCTGTCGGGCTAAGGCAAAGTTGCTATCATCAGTATCATTAGCAAATCATCCACTTATCTCCCGTTATCCGCAAACCAAAAGCATGAATGAACAGAGAAAAGCAATCTCCCAGATCACGACGGCAGAGCGCTCTAAGGTATCTCATGGCATGCATACATTCATACATACATTATGCACTTTTTTTTCCTCTCTTGAAAATAAAGCACGTTTGAATTGCACGCAGCCTGAACAAAAGTGCTTCCCGTGCCATACTACTTCCAATTCTGCCCTACTCGTTACCAAGCATTTAGTGATGCGCTCGCGTGCCTCCAAATACGCTGTAATCAGGCCCATCTACGCTGGCAGTGGAGCACAGACACTGTCACTAAATGCCTGTCACGAAATACCCCCCTCCCCTCTCCTCCCCTCTCCTCCCCTATCCTCTTCATCCAATCACGGCGGTCGCCAATTGAATTCCCAAGAAACAGCTACTGACCCAGCTACCCACGCGGAGCGCTTGTACTCCCAATGACGGGACGAACCAGAGGCTCCCAGAGACGAACGATTGGCTGTGGCTTTTGCCATTTTCGTATCACCTACATGCTAAATACCTGTACAATACACAGTTAGACTATTACTCCATCAACTGGAATGTATACACAATACCTACATGCATACAGGCTACAGATAGCTAAGTTCATACATATACAATGCGGGCACAGTGGCAGAAACAGAGAATTTCGACGATACATTGGTGAGATGTTGGATAAAATATCGTATGGTATTCACTACAAGATTCTACTTCGGTCGAACCCCAATCCATATTAGAATTTTCTTGACCGGGTATCTATTTGCGTTCTGGCCAAATGGGACATGAACGCATTGCGTGAAGGAGGGATGGAGGAGGATGGTGCTGTAAGTCTACTTTCCCTTACCACATCCCCCCTGCCCCACTTTTATTACAAGCAGAAACTGCCGTCATCATTGATCATCAATCAAGTCTCCGAGACACGGTTTAGCTGGTACCTTTTCTCTTGGAATCAGCAGACATTCAGGTAATCGGGGGGCTTGAGCTTTCAAGTCTCTCGATCACTATCCACGTCAATGTTCATCTTTCCTCCAACTTTAGCCCTGGCATTGACCCTTCACACATAAGCCAAGGCATGTATAATCCCTAGGTATATATGCATGCATGCATCCAAACCAGATAGATTAACCTATAGATGCTACCCCCCTTATTCTCGCTCCTTCAGCCTGTACCTCCTCCACGGTGAAACACGCTTGCGCCAATCCTATCGATATAGTGCAATGGGTCCGATCTGTGGGGTTCAAAGCAGGTAGAAACGTTAATGTGATAGTTGCTGGCTGTACTAATGTGTGTTTTTGATTATAGGAAGGAGCATGATGCGTCGTCCTGTGTTACCAGCTAGCTTGTCATAGTTTGAGGGGGATATCAGGAAGCATATTTGGCAGTGAGGGGTATATTGATCAATGGGTCGAGGTAGGCATATTTCGGACTTAGTATGTTCTAAGGTTCTTGATCGCTTCTGGAGCAAATATTTGTTCGGAATGTGCCGCTAAGCTGGTACAGCGCATCCTAGTCTGATTGGCAAAAAAACCCGACAGCAGAGAGTTTTCAGATCTCAGATTCCCGATTCAGTAGTAGTCGTTAGTTAACCTCGTGATCATGTAAGTTTTCATGCATAAATCTCCTTATAATTAGTTATTAGTACTTACATAGAATTATATGAATAAACCATTAGTAAGGAACATTTTCACTTGATTGAAGACTATACCCCTTATCAATTATCGATAACGATGTTATCGCAAATCATCGACTTATGATTGGTAAGGCAATTCAAAACATTAGAACGAAACACAAGGGCTTATGAGCTAGAGCACAGAACCTCAGGATTACCTTCCTGTTGTGTGCGAAAGCAACCAATTGCAACTAACCCTGGGTTTCGAAACTATGAGGAATAACACAATGCTTGCATGGTATCCATCGCAAAAAATGGCATGCCAGTGGTTCGTTTCATTCATCCTGCCATTGAGGGCTTCAGATGAAATCACTTTAATCGTAACATATCATATCAGCTTTGTTATAGCAATCCCAGCCTATCGAGCGCGTCTCAGCATGTCACACTAGTAGATGTGCATCGCAAGCAAAACGCAAACGGTAACGCAATTTGAGAAAACGTGATGGAACGGTAGGGACGATTGCTGTATTACATCTGCACTTGCAACGCAATGAAAGATTTAGGTACTTCGCTTATGTTTCCCCCATACTCGAGAATGGAGGAGCGAAAATAAATAAATGAAAAAGAGAATATTCTGCTCGGCTCGGTGCCGATTGAAGCAAACAAGGTTGTGATCGGGGTCAGGTGCGCTGGGCCAGCTGCGTGGGGGGTGGGGGGAGGTTTGGGGAGTGAAACATGCCCAGCGATAGGATTACTCACTATAACCTGTAAAACACGGGTACTTTAATGTACCCACGAAGGGGGGGTTTTCTTTCAAGGTTACTTCGTTTACACGTTTCGTCCCATACTTTTGATTTATCCGAAACCTTGACGTTTGTAGCGAAAAAAAAACAAACAAACAAAAAACATGATTACGGTGTGAACAGGGGACTAGCGTGGGTGAAGCGTGGGGCCCCGTGGCTGGTTTTTACGAAGAACGAAAGGGCACGGGAAGGGAAAAAAAAAAAAACATTCAACCACTTCCCAATTTAAGAAAAAAAAAAAGAAACTTTCAAGTCCCCTCGAGATTTTTCTTCTTTTTCTTTTTTTAGCTTCAATTAAAATTTGTTTTTTGTTCGATGACAACTGACGATGAATTTATTTTTTTTTGTTTTTTGTTTTGTTTGCATCTGAATTCAAAACACACACACACACACACACACATAAAAATTCCTAAATCACGAGACTTGCCCCCTATGCACGTGTTGTCTCACGTCAACCATCCACGATCTTCACAACACCCCATCCCCCTATTTATTTATGTGCTTCTCCTCCGATATCATAAACAAAAACTATCCAGGTACTCACCTTCCAACTGTACTGTGACAAAACTATGCTAGCCTAGCCTTGTACTCTACCCACCACCCACCCGTATGTGATGTGATTGCATGATTGTGTGTGAAATGTCTTTGTTCCAAAATTAATATAGACATTATGATCTTTTTTTTTTTTTTTTTTTTTTTTGTTTTTCCTCAGTCAAAAAAAAAAAACAAAAAAAACAAAGGTTTGGACGGAAAGGAACAACCTTCCTCCCACAGTCCAACTTGCCAAATTGCAAACTGCAACAACTGCAACAGTGTCCCATGGTACAGTAAACCCACCACCAAGGGGAGGGGAAGAAAAAAGTTTCAGACCGGACGGGGAGGGGAGACGTCGTCCGGATTACAATTGAACATGCGGGGTTAGTTCAGGGACCACAAAAAAAAAAAAAAAAAAAAAAAAAAAAAAAAAAAAAAAAAAAAAAAAAAAAAAAAAAAAAAAAAAAAAATAGAATGCAATGCAATCGGGTTTTCCCGTCAAGTTCTTCAATCAATGCAAAAATATTATTAAGCTCAGCAATTGCAACTAAACTAAACTAAGAGCTTTAACAAAAACAATAGCTAACACAGCATCAAAGCATATATTTGTCATGAAAAAAAAATATCGTAACGTCGTCAGTCATACCTTCATAATATATAGGATAAAAGCAAAGGCAAAAGAACTAAAAAGATAATGAAATAGAAACATACAACAAAATTAAAAAAAAAAAAAAAAAAAAAAGCAAAAAAGGATCATGCACGCAGATAACCAGGCAAGCAGGCAATACTCTATAGAGCATAGGGCTCCTTACCTTCGGCAAGTTTGGACAAAACCTCATCACGCTGAAGCAGGAAAAAAAAAGGTCGAAAAAACATGCATCCACATTGAAAATTTGACGAACAAAGCACAATAAATAAATGACACCAGATAAACAATATCCAAATCGCAAAAACATAACTAAAGGAATAAAAATAATTAAACAGATGAAAAAAGAAATGAGAAATCTTTAGAGAAAAAGCAAGTCGAGATCCGCTCGGCTTGTCCCTGTCCAGTCCCCCCTCGCCGTTGCCTCGCACCTAGTTTCCATTCCGTCCCTTGATTCCCTTAGCTCCCCAATCCGGTAGCCCCATCCTTTGAACATCACAAAACGCATGCGCAAAGCAAAACAAAAACAAAAGATAACAAAAAACAGTAAAAAAGTCGCTCACTTTTGTTTCTTCCCGCCAAAACCTTTTCTGTGATTCCCGCCCAAAAAAAAAAAAAAAAAAAGGAAAATCTCATTAAAGCCAAAACATTTCCCACTCCCAGCTAAAACAAATCCAAACCCATTTATTTCCGAATAAGCACACAAAAATAAAAAAATAAAAAAAATCCCTACCCTGTCCTGCGTATTTCCCTCGCCGCTGCTCACGCCGCTATGCAAAATCTTAAGCGCAAACCAAACAGACAGAACCAATTCCGTTTTCGTGAAGAATTATTTATTGCTCAGACTGCGAATGTATGCTGTTATTTGCTTTGCTGTCGATGCGGGTTCCCATGCAAGTGGAGCAAACGTTTTCACTTCCTTGATCATACTTTCCTCGCCTCTTCCACTTTTCACACGCTTTGGTATACACCACGGCATGCCATTACATGATCGTAAGGTAAGTGAAATATGGATTATAAAAAAAAAAAAAATCCAATGAAAATAAAAGAGATACAAGAAGACATGGAAAATGATTAAAAGCAAACAGAACAAAAGAGATTCGTTTCAAAAAGGGGGAAAGCAGAAAAAAGCTAAACTAAAAGCAGTCAAAAAAAAAACCTGAAATCAAACCCCTAATTATGGTGATTCAGTTTGCAACCCATGCAGACCCAAAGCAAGACCAACTCCAATGAATTTGTTAGTTCGTGTCGTCGTCAAAAAGCATGTCGATCAAACGGCTTGCACCAGGCCTGCGCACGATCTGTAAGGATATGATTTGATGGAAAGCTAGTGCCCTGGTTGGAGGACAATCACCAGCATGACCATTATTCGCTCCAGTGTTCTGATTCTCCAGTCTCTGGAATATCGTTCATCGTCACGTCGGGAGAGTGCTCAACCTTCTCAACTTTTTGTTGCTGTTCCTCTGATGGGGAAGGTTCAACGACCATCGTATCGTCCGATCCGTTTTCGGCCTGTGTCTGGGGCACGGACTCGGAGGAAGCCGCCGGGCTGGACGGGCCGCTAGCAACAAGTGGCTGGGGAGTTGGCAACTCACTTATCGTCTCCATGGTCATGCTCTTCAAGCTCTCTGGTGTACCTGCATCCTCAGGACCGCAGCTAGAGACTGGTGATCCGGCCTTGCTCTGGGGAGAAATTGCAGGAGTTGGGGGGCCAGACTTGAGTCCGTTGGCCCAGCACTGTTCAAGATATTCAGGCGAGAACGGTCCACCGTACTGATCAGCCACATTAACCCAGAATTGCTTGCGATGTGTTTCGACGATTCTCTGCAGTTTTTCTCGATCAATGCTGCCAGTTTCGCAGTTGACTCTCAATTGCTTTGACTTTGCGGGCGACTGCTTGCGGGATGGAGTGGATCCATCTGCAGGCTTGGGAAGAAGTGGCTTTCCCTTGATTTTTGAAGGAGTATTTGATTGAAGCTTTTGGATTGCACCAGTGGAGCTAATCGGCGAAAGACGGGAAAGTGTCGGTGACCTCTGTCTAGAGGAATCTGCGCCCGATGGTGTCTGGACTGGGCTGCTAGCCGACTTATCTGATGAATTGGAAGATAACGAGTTGGTCCGCTTGCGTCTGTTTCCGCCGTGGGAGAGTTGGTGATAATGTAAACGGCAAGCAAGCTCGGTCTTGTCGAGGTGGGCAGCAATCTTCTTGTATGCAACTTTCTGCAGACGCATTTGCAAGAGATAAACTTCCTACACCGCGAAGGTAAGCTAGCTGAACGTTATCCCACAGGTGAGTCCAAAAGCATACTTCCTCCTCTGTCCATGCCTTTCCACCGCCGGCAGCAGACCCTTTTCGTCCCTGTACAGTAGGATCGTGAGCATGGCTGTCCAATTCCACCGCTTTGCAGACGGGTGGGCGTGGGAGAGGCATACCTTGGGGACCGATGTGACAGGTGACGACACAACGGAGGTGCTCATATTCGGTTAAGGTGTAGATAAGATAGGGTAGAGTTAAATGGTAGTAGTGGTAATAGTAGAAGTGGAAGTATGCAGCAGCAACGGAGGCAGCGGGTGCAGCAGTAGCAATCGTAGGGGCGTTGGATATTAACAAGAAATACGAGGCGCCGACTTCACAGAAGAACGGGATATCAGCAAGAGATATGCAGCAAAAGCTCGCAAGCGTAAAGTTATAGAACGATGCCGACAGGTGCACGCAGATGACAGGAGGTAGAAAATATATATGACTGCCGAGCAAGATAGCAAGAGATGTTGGGGGTGGGAGCTGCGGGAGGCGTAGAGAAGGTTAAATGTTTCTTGGGAGGGGGGGGGGTAGAGGGGTGGGTGGGCGTGGGTAGCCGGGGGGGGGGGGGGGGGGGGTGTAGACGGAGGTGAACCAGGAGCGAGTGGATTGGGGGAGGGGGGAGGGATGGGGGTGGGGAGGGAGGGAGGGCGGATGGGAGACGGGGGGAGGGGGGAGGGGGGAGAGGGGAGGGGGTTGGTGAGGGTGAGGGCGAGGGTGAGGCGGGTAGGCTCCAGAGCTCGTGAAGGAGAAATAGGGTTCAAGTCGCTGAACCATGTTTAACACCTTCTGAGTTGTTGTCCGTGCTGGTGCTGCTGCTGCTGCGTGCTGCTGCTGCTTGTCGACATAACCTGCTAGGCCCGGACTGGCCAGGGCCCGACGCCCGCATCGCGCGTTGGCTGCGTACAAGCAATGTAGGTATTTTATTTTTACCCTCCGACCCTTTTGGACGATTGCCGTCCAGCACAATGCGGAGGCCATCTACTGCCCCCATTCCGTTTCTCCTCCCACTGCCACTCCGCGTGGCTGCGGGCTGCCCCACAACGCGGATACACTTGGTTGGGCCGTGGGGGGCACAGGCGCCGCTGCGGAGGCCAGTCAGCGCAATGCCCTCAGTAAGAGAGCACAGCGTCGATAAGCCGTCACGATCTGGGCAGAGGGACGGGGAGACAGCCATGCCGGCGCTGGGCATGGAGGGATGCGCTGGGTGCGGAGAGCGCGACCAGCACGAGTTCGAGAAGGGCACAGGGCGTGCTGCTGGCGCCGCTTATGCTGGTGCTGGTGCTGGTGCTGGTGCTGGTGCTGGTGCTGGTGCTGGTGCTGGTGCTGGGCCTGGTGCTGGGCCTGGTGCTGGTGCTGCCGATGCTGCTAAGCACATACTGCACGGAGCGTGCCAGTCGATGTCCAAGGGGCGGGGTGTAGGCCTGCGGGCGGAGCAGCAGCAGCAGCAGCAGCAGCAGCAGCAAGGAGGCCTCTGTTGCCCCGTGCCAGGCGATTTGTGAGCGTCCGGCGGCCAGGGCGCAACCAGGACAGCACCGTACGTGCCCTGCGCAGCAATGCGGCCACTCGTGCGCATCTACAGAGTCAGATTCAGAGTGCCCTCCCGTCAGGGAGAGCACGCCCGTATACAGTAGACGCATACCGTAGGCATGCATCGTCGTCGTCTTCTTCGCTGCCTGCTCAGTGCGCTTCTCCCACACGCCTGCACATGCGCTGCGCTGCGCCGGGTCGGGGACAATGAGAGAGCAGGTGCACAAGACCGGCTAGTGCGCACGCTTTCCCGCGACCTCGCTTGATGCCATAGTGGATGGCCGCTGCTGATGCTGATGCTGATGCTGCTGCTGTGTATACCTGCTCGCGCACACAATATTACTAGTATGCCCAGCTGCGCTGAGCAGGTACGGGCCACCGCTCGGGTTTGCAGCAGGCAGGCTGAATTTCCAATCCAACAGGAAGGCGCGTGCATATCCATCATGCGTCTGATGTTTACTACCCGCGCTCGGCCCTTGTTACCTCCTGTTCCCCATATTGATCTGCTATCTGTAATGGGGAGGGCCAGCAGAGCAGGGAAAGATCGGGGCCAGGGCCTACCGTCCCGATGAGGGGCCCCAAAAGACAAAGGGTGAACCTCTTCCCCCCCCCCTCGAAACTGTTTGATATGATACAGCATCAGCATGCCGAGAGGTGGGACCTCATCGCCGTGTTAGTCGCCCCCCCCCCCCCCCCCCCCCCGCCATTTCCGCTCCGAGCTCGTGCAACTGTACACATGTATAGACATACTGCTTAGGTACCAGTACACCATGCCCACTGCGGGCTCGCTGGCACTGATAGACCTTTTGCGCTACCCAGCCCCACATCCAATGCAAGCAAAACTCCGATTGCCTATTTTGCGCCGCCTATAATTGTGAAGCATTTTTATTTTTATGTAGAGTACACACATGGCACGATGAGTGAGTGGCATTGGCGGTGCCGATGGCCGCCAATGGCCGCGAATGGCGTTACGGTGGGGGCCAGGGCCGGAAGAAATCCAAACTTCAACAAAAACAAAACATCATGTAATAGGGTGCACCGCAGATGGTGTCCTCTTCGCCTGTCAAAGAGCTCGGCTACTTCCTAGATAACGTCAAGAGCTTTTACTCTCCTTGCTTATTTTCTCCCTTGCGTATCATGGTGGACAAGACACAGTCATCTGGTGATAATTGTTCGTTCAAAATCAGGAAATGGCTACCAGCATTAAACAAATTTATGGGAGACATCGTCGGTGTATGCATATTGCAAAAGTAAATAGCCAAGCCCCTATAGCTCGAGCCCGTCAAACGTGGACGGAGTAGACCAGCGAATGTCGAGATGAACTCATGAGCCATGGGCATTGTTTTGGGATGTGTGATCCGAGGCTGGCGTTTCCAGGATTAAAACATTTGCTGTTAAACCTTTTCGGGTCCCACAGCGTCGACAGCGCATACTTTCATGCATGCTGTACAATCTCCACCACAGAAAAAGCACTGCATAATAAAGCATGTAAATTACATGGGGTGTGAAAACCCGAAGAAACTGCTACTCTTCCAGAACGGCCCCCTTGCAAGGACTCCATTCGTCTCGCCTATAGGCGAGAGGAGATTTCGGTACATCTGCCCAAGGTACTCGATCCATTTCTGCTGGGATTTTTTTTGCGACGTTAGCCCTTTCAAGCTTACACCCTAGTTGCATCCACTTGTTTTTCAGCACTTAGCCCAAACAAACAAATCCAGGAAACCTACAGCATGGATAAATGCGCTAGGCTCGTGACATCTCACTGCAACCTGAGTTGTTTCATCACTGTGCACATTTGCCGTCACTGTGCTTAGTGGGGCTTGCACATAGAGAAGACACAAATAGGGAGCCCTGGAAACCTATTCGGAAAGGTTTTCTCAATATGCATCAGCTCCGCCATAACGTGACAATTCCTTGCACAGAACAGTGATGAAACATAGTGATCACCACACCAATGTTTTGATCTCGATTTCGGATCGAGACAAAAGGACGTTCTTACTTGCCCCAGAATCTTGGTTCCAGCCAAGATGCCGGCACGAGAACACCAAGATGCCTGTCCCAAACGTTTCAATATATCCAAAACTTCATGAAAGTCGACAACTCAGAAGTTTTTGTTTTTCAATACCTTTTTCTTTTTCATTTTTTTTTTTTTTTTTTTTCCTTTTACGGTGAGCATCGCCAAACAATCAAGCAGAAACATATGTGACGACCTGGTTGGGTAAAAGTATGTAAAATATGTGCTGTACATTTGCGGATGAGTTGCAAGGATCAGGGTTTGCGAGATCGCAACAAACCCTTGAACAGGTTAATCTGGCCTGGAAGGAAAGCTTGAAAAGGTTACCCAACGATATGCCGCATGTTGTTTCCCTATCATAATTGGTATTTCTCTGCTCGGCATCTTTCTGCAGTTCGTTTGCCTTTGTGAGACATTGCAGCATCTTGTTCTCTAGGTCACAAAAAGCTAAAAGATTTTGAGCAACGCCGTACGGCGACTGATATGAGTTTGATAATACCAAACAAGTATATCGGCCACTGCATAGACAGTAGACAAAGATCGCTCAAACCCAGTTAGAACAAATTAGAGCCGTGCTGAACGAAAATAAGACGTCAATAATCTTGATGTTGAAAGAAAAACCATAAATGTGCGGGCCAAGTCAACGAACTAAGGGGAATTTGCGACGGGCAATCGCAGAATGTAAACACCCACATTGTTTTTTTTCCTCCGTACTTCTGGTGGCGAAATAGCGTGCACGATGAACCTCCGTACTAGCCTTGTTAACCACACCGAAAGAGTCTAGGGTGATGTTTGATTCTTGCTAAAATGATTTTAGAAAAATAAAAATGAAAAATAAAAATAAAACAAGTAGGAGGAAAAGGGTGTAGCCACGAAATACGCTGAATCCACAGGCTGGCATGTCCTGCACGCCCATATCCCCAGCAAGTAAGGAATTAATGACGCCTAGTCGTTGTAACGGGAAACAATTTCAAAGGGTATGAGATATCTGCGATCAGTATCGTGCCTTTGCAAGTTTAGAACGCAAGGCACAATGCCTGTCACGCGCATCATAAAGCTGTGTTGGAGACTAGACTATTTTATTTTGTACAGTCACAGCCTGTTCCTAGGCCCGTGAAGGCCGTGCTCATAGCCCATAAGCATGTCTCACCGGAAAAATCAACGTTTATCTGGGCTCTGATCGGTACTAGAGCTGGACTAGTCTCGTAACCAGGAGCTGGACCATTACGAACACGTAGTGCTTGAAGCGTTTGGAACTCCCGAAACTGGCAACCCGATAGGTGCGGAGGTGCATCGTTTTGCCGATAACGTGCCTTTTGTTTGAACAAAAAAACCCCTATGCCTAACATGGCAAGCAATGGGAGTCCAGGGCATACAGTCGTTAATTTGCTGTGCTTGCTAACCACCAGCCAGCCGATAACACGTCTCCCACCAAAGCTCTATTCCATTTAAGGAACCACCCAAACATAGACATTCTTTCCGCGGCCGTGATAATGACAAGCCGGACGGAAGACAAAAACCATCACAGCCTCCGCCTTTATAGGGTCAGATCTAAATGCCAAAGGTGGCCATAGCACGGCTTGACGGGCAGAACAGGGACTTCCCTTGTGCTCATGAGCTGAAGCTTAATGCCAATGTTGCACTTGCGGTGTGAAGCAAAGTTCTAAGTTGAAAGGCTGTGTGCAAAGGCTGAATACGCTATCTGACGCATTCTTTTCGACTTGAACCATGATTCTGTTGATATCAGTTGCAACGCAGAAAAGGCCTTTTTTCAGTCAAGCCTAGATGTATCAGCCATCCATCCAGCTCTATGCTATTCTGCGTTCGAAATTGTCTGCTTGTGAGAGTACAGAGCATCCTAAGAAGATTTTGAAGTTTGATATATCGGTCGATGTCAGAACAACCCGAGTTTACTGATAGTCCCTATAAACTCCGATAAATCAACCCCCAACACAATGACATCTTGTCATCATGACATTGAAATCAACCACAGGCAAATGCTTTTAACACCGAATTTGCAATGCAAATCTAAGTGGGTCGGTGACTATGCCAGGGATCCCCTCTACTCCACTGTCTGCGCAACAACAAAATAGCCAAAGATACAGCATTTTGGATCACCAGAGATGAGATCAATCCTGCTGCGTAGCAGCCACGTTTTCGGTGGCGAGAACACTGTGTTCTTTTTAACATAATTGTGTAGAGTCAGGAACATCCAAGAAGATGACCGGTGTACATCTGTAGAGAGAGCATTGATGCAGCTATTGATGTGGGAATCATTTATCCCTAGTGGTATTTCACTTTATCCTAAAATCAAAGAGGAGTTTGTCAAGGGTATTTAATGCCGTCAAGTTGGGCGAAGAGTGGAAAAAGCAGAGCTTCATGTCATAGGAATAATGTTGGGTGAGAAAACTGCATGAGACACATTGACCCAGAGAATATCTTTAGAAAGCTTGCTACCCTGAAGTGAAGGTTGCTGCTTCACGAGGTAAGTACTTCCCAGGGAACTTCTGAGAATGATGAAAAGTAGCTTGTGTGTTTAAAGAAGCTATATGTCACGGATTTGCCAGGACTAACAACTCCACGGCATTCTAATAGAAACCTGGATCCCCTTGAACAAGAATCAATGATTTTTAATTCGAACTGGGATTCAAATCCTAACGATCCTAACCTATGAAGGTCCTCAACTCACTGCTTGATTCTCTGCTAGGTTCAAAACTATCAGGGAAGACTAAATGCTGAAAGTATGAAACTATCAGGTCGGTAACGTGTGGCGTACACTTGGCTGGACTACCGGAGATTACCATCCTGATTATGCTCTCTTTGGACTCGGATGGACTTGGGGATGAAAGATGCCTAAGGTCAAGTAAAAAACGTGTGAACAGAGTGTAGGAGCAGCTGGTGCTATTTTAAATGTCGAACACAGGGCCAGGGGAAACCTTACAGATGTATCCATACGGATTTTCATAACCGCCAAGTAAGTATTTCACGACATGAGGGCCGGATTGAGAAGGTGGTCAAAGCCTGATATGTCGGCAGGTGTCCATTGGGGTGTACGGCGCTCCATCGCCGTCGGGTTCACAAAAGGTACTGTCTATGGACGCTGTGAAGGATCACATCATGAGAAGCCAACGAGAACTGCAAGAAACTGGAATGAGAGCCAGAGGTAGGCTCAATAGATTGATGTTGGGAGAAAATATGGAATTGAGGGAGTCTCATAACCACGAATTGAGGAAGTGACAGGATGGAATGAGGAGAATTCGCTTAATGGCTGATTTTGTAGGGCGTTTGGAACACCAGGAAATTTCTATCTCTTTTGCTAACATTGAGATCGAGGCAGAGGAGCGGGCAGGAGGCGGGGGAGTCCGGCGGAATTTGAGGTCTGGGCACCGATCGATGCCAGCTTCCTGTCACGTTACTCCAGGAAACGTTGGTTCAATGAGCTGGGGAGGGGAGCAGTGGTTCTACCAGCCCCAACTCGAGAAGAGTCGCAACACCTAGGATAAAAAGGTCACTCCAGTCTCAAACAGTCACGCTATGCCAAGACTCAGAAACAGCGAGAGGACAGTGCTGCCAAAACCTTCAAATACTTCTTGTAACTTGTGGTGAGGTAGTCACGATTTGAGGCTAATGTAGTCACAGAGTTCGAGAATGACCCATTAATTTACGTACTAAACAAACTTGAAAGCGTATATAAAGTAATACTTATAGCCTGGTAACTACATACTTAAATATATATGCTATCTTATCTTTGTCTCAGCGGCTTGCAATATCCATTTACTGATCTACTTCCCAGGCTCAGTGTTGTCTGTATACCTTAAAGGGCCTTATATATCCCGACGATCTCATGTATGGCTTATCATCCGATTCAATTGTTTTCAACATCGTGGGATAGAGAAAAAAGGTCACTTCCAGGCGCTCTGATCAATTGATTTCTTGAATTTAGTTTACATTTCACAGATTGGACGCAACTTGATCTCATGGATGCAACTGAATCATAGTATTCTTATTCTTATTCATATAGTATGATGAAATCTAGTCGCATACTACCCCCGTATAATGTAGTTAAAAGTTCCTCCCAACGCGCATATACTCAGCTTAACAGCTTTTGTTCAGAAAACACTTGAAGCAGTTATTTGTATCCTAGCTATAATATGTTACACTGATAGTAAAGTACTGCATTATAGTATGGAGGTTAAGTAAAGTAGTCCGGCCAAGGGTATTGGAAGTATAGAAGAAGTGCGTACTGGAGGTGATACAACGATTTTCAAATGCTGGGGTTACACCACGTGTTAAGGTTGTGTGCAACGATAATTTTGTATCTGTAAGATCTAGAATGTGGTTTCAAGACTGCATTTACGCGTAAAGCGAGGCTACCGAGTACAACATGCCGGAACTATACCTAGTAATAAGATAAACCTTGAAGCTTCTGCAGTGGAAATGCCAGATTCATATTGAAGTCCGTAGTACACTTGTATTGGTGCCACAGCGCGAATGCACTTACGTACTTGATTAACTACTTTAAAATGTGAGTTTAACGTACCTCATACTGGATGAATCTGCCCCCATGCCTACATAGTCCCCGCCCATGCAACTGCCGCAAGCGGTAAACTAAGATGTGTAGAACAGGAACTAGGTTGGGTTAAACACTCCTTTGACATTGCACGCCGAGGCCAAACCTGGTCTCCAGGGCACATCAGGTTCTAACCTCTTGCCTAAGTCGTTCCAAGTGCTTAAGTAGGAAATCACTATGAGACTGGTAGTCACTCTTCTATCACTTCTTGGTGTAGGTCAGGATACCTGAGGAAAATACTAGTTTGCTCGCGTGTTTTGGGACTAATGCTTGTATATGACGGCATATGATACTTGTACCAGCTGTAGACACCATAAAACTCCGCAAACGAATAAGACACTAGTGTGCAATACCACACAGGATCTCACCCCGCACCACCTACAAAAGGTTTCTCCACACCCATTTGGCAGAGGGTTTATGCAGCTGCAAGCCAGATGGCTGAGGCCCAACCAGAATTCTTGAGTGGAGATTGTGAAATCTTGTTCCGGCTGTTGTGGAGCTCGTAAAAATATATGTGAAAATCTATGATCAAAGGTGCCCTAGTAACAGCATTCGGCGCTATCTGCTGTAGTTTGTTGGGAGCGGTTGTGCTTGAGGGCTTGGTCAATAGTGCGCGAGTCTCTAGGCTGATGGCGGAACCCAATCTCAGTTCCCACGTCTCTAAGGTAATCTCCTGTTATTGCTCATTGATTGCAATGAGCAACACTATGTTGACCGCTCCGCTGGTATTGGAAAACCAGCAGCGGCCTTCTTTTGAAACACGTGATCTGGTACCCAGTGGTGTGTTGCCAAGAAATAATAGTAGAGACATCCGAGCCAAGGCGAAGGCCGAAAATAATAATCGGGGCACCAAAACAAGAAACATGGACAGTCCGGTCTAATACAAAATTCGGCCAACTGCCCCCTATCCACCTCACGAGATGAGTAAAGAAACCCCTCCCCTCCACGGAGAAGTTTGTTGGCTAGTGGAACCAACTCAGGTACGTTGAATTCCATATCATGTTGGACACAGCAAAACGCTTGGAGACGAGACTACATGTTTAAGTCGATTTTTCGGGCAATGCTAGATGGAGTAGATAATGTTGTAGGATGGACTCGGCATCAATTTGACGATTAACGTTTCGCCATGAACGTAATAGGTCAGCCTTGCCGACCGGAGCATCCATAGTGAATCGCATATTTGCGTAACGGCTGAGTGCTGGATACTTGGTGAAACTGAGGAACTTGGTTTCTTGCTATCATGACTCTGGGTTTGCACAGCTCGTTGCACTTGCCTAGCAGTGGTGTTTCCTTGCACGCCAAGGGCTGCAGTGGATGGGATTGCTTCGCGGTCTTCAACTTGATAAGCTAGAAGCTCCGCACGTAGAGGTCTTGTGGTGCAGAATACTATAGTGTATGGTTGAGAAAGAGGTTGCTTGAGACGTTAGACAGGATTTCGTCTTCCAAGCTCATCATAATACCCCTGCCTTCGCTTCTTGGCAACCCATCTCTCATCCATGCAGTGTAACCAGACCACGTTATGCAATAACATGATACCAGCGCTGCAACACTGCAACACCCATGCACTCGGATAGTAAACCCTGCATGAGACTAGTAAGGCCTTGTATGGTTGACCACATACTGTAGCCGAGATTCAAGTGGAAACTATGGCAACCAAACGATTTCTACGTTTCGCTAGGGTCGTTTCGCGCAATACTAAACTGTGGGTTTCCGCCCGCAAAAATTGGAACTGTCCAACAGAGGTGAAAATAACCATGTATCATTTTGCTTGCTATAGCAAACTGCATCACACTATTGCATTGCATCATGACATCGACATCGCAAACCCTCATGATATCCTCACTCTGGACCTATGGGAATAGAAATAACAGAGTACATGCTGTTATTTTACAATAGAACTCCTATGCAGACATCAGATTGCAAGGAAATGCATGAAAGTCTATTTCTCAGCAAACTCACAGCATCCATTGGAGGGTCCACTTTGCTCATAGTTCTGGCATTTTGGGTAGGCTGATTGAGTGCTATAGCAGAAGGCATAGACAGTGATAGTGGTAGCAGTAGTAGCTTGAGGCCCGGAATGCAATAGCTGCAATTGACAAGTTTGACATTGGTGGTCACAGGATCCAATTTTTTTTTTTTGCACTGCATATCTGTGGGTACGTAGTCAAATTGTAGCAAACAAACACTTCCCCAGTTCCAATTGCACCTCTTACGTCGTATACTGCCTTGGCCATTCTTACTGATGCTGGGTCTAAACTATCTGATACGACCTACTGCAACCAAACTGGGCCTAATCCTTGCTGCGAAGCGACCAAGGTATCAAGCTGTTGTGACAATGCGGCTCTCAACTAGACTTTGGGAATCATATGTATCAGTTGTATCGGAGTAGCCTCATGACATTGGAGCGCAATGCAAAGTTTTAGCTAAGTGTTAGATATAGTTTTTAGGTAAACTGCCACTTGATGGGCGGTAATCTTCCGGTAGAGCAAAGTAACAGAATGAGGCAGTTGCGATTGCGTTTTTACTAAATATGTAGCTAAAGTTAATATATACCTTTAGATGGATCCATGACAGCAAGCATCATGTCTTGAATTATTAGGAGAAAACGGAAGATGCTGGTCACGGACTAGGAAGATGTTATAAATGATGTTAAGACTGTTAAAGGTGCATAAAACCCTTGACTTGCTAGATTAATTGCAATTGGAGTGGACAGGAAGCTCTATAACCCCATAGCACACAGCACTGAACATTATCAGTGACCTGACTAAGTGAAGACTAACGTTGCAGTCGGCTACAGTAATATCTGTGCTGTGCCCTCGTCACAGCAGTTGTTGCTAGTAACCTGGCCCAAATCACCACCAAATTACCAAACAGATAAATCTTCCTTTGGCACATTTCTCGCTATCTCAGAGGCTGAACTCTAGTGTGGCTGTTCACATAGGTGTCTCCCTTCGAGTTTGAATTGGATTGTCTGAGAGCTACATGAAGTCGGCTGACATGGTCACTTCAACTACTATAAAGCGCAATTGACTTCCATAAAGTTTTTGTGCTGTTCCAGGAGAATGGATGGGGTTCTTTGCGTGTAGTTGTACTCATGTCATGGACCAACCAGCATCGACCCGAATCTGCACCGTTCTCAGATTGCCGTGTTCTCGTGCCCAGACTATTATTTTCGGCCTTCAGCCGTAGCCCTCGTTCCGCTCCTTTGTGCCGAGAATTTTTTTCCTTGTCACGCGTACAGCTTCACCCTCTTTGGTAAGCGTCATGCCAATCAAGTCAGAGGTTTGTAGGTGTCAATTGTTATGAGCAAATTTCATCCAGTCAATCCTACGTATACCAAACTAGGTATCAATCGGACAACCTAAATTGCTTCTATTTTGTGTATCCTTGACAATGTCATCGCATGTCAACCTCATCTCCCAAGAAATCAGGCTTGGGGATAACTGCCCCTGCACAACGAGCGCCATGCATGACGCTCTATCATAGAATTGGGGTCGTGAATATTCGGCTATTAAAAGCGAGACAGCGATGCCATGCGCGTTGGCCTCAGTCCCTGGATTGTGCTGCTTGCGTGCGGCCCCGGGTGCCAGGCGTTGTTAGCCCTGTCGGTAACATCAAACGAGCTGCCACAGTTAGTCTGGGCAACTGTCCTACGCCGGGCAGCGCTCCAGACCTCGCGATCCATCAAAGTAATCTCTGTAAATTAAAAAAAAAAAAAGAAAAAGAAAAAAAGGCGAAATGAAAGCAGAAATGAGATGAAAACTTGCGCTGAAATGATGTAGATTGCGATCTGGGGGCTGTATCGCGCTGCAAGATCCACCTGTTGCCACGCGGCGGTGGGTCGGCTCGATGCTTGCACCAGAGACATCGTCAGCGACCAAGCAGAGTACGGATGCAATCATGATCATCAGGGAAAAAGAAATGGCAATAACCCATTGTAGTGTTGGCCAGCCCAGGCAATCACCGTGTCCCGCCCCTCGGGCACCTTAGCACGCTCGGCCTGCTGCCTTACGTAAACCTGCTCCGTCTCTGCTCTGAGACCTCCCAGCGAGACCCGTGGCCTGCCTCCTCCCCGGCTTCATTCCTTCATGCGACCCCCTCGCGCCTGCAGTATTCATGCCATAATGTACATTGATACAGCGACAA
The DNA here is from genome assembly GCA_015179045.1 of Kalaharituber pfeilii. NCBI lineage: Eukaryota > Fungi > Ascomycota > Pezizomycetes > Pezizales > Pezizaceae > Kalaharituber > Kalaharituber pfeilii. Next base: position 38,686 of record WHUZ01000038.1, on the reverse strand, counting down.
AACGTGCAAGCACTCTAACTGAGTATCTTGTCTTGTATATATGAGAATGTGTCCCTTCGCGGGCTGCCTCCAGAAACATCGGGGAGCTCGCTCCTGACCCTTTTTGCAGACCTTCTTGAGCCAAGCTGATCACGTTGTGCAGAGTACTCCCCGAAATAGGACAAAATGGCGCGTCCACGACACAAGTCCCGATTCCTTAGAGCGCCTTGGCCCCGCCGGCAGAGCGGTGTCGGGCGATAGGTTTTGTGCTTCGATGGAAGCAGGAACAGGTTAGGTCCCCTAAAACACAGGAAGCTAACAGCCACGGAGTCACGAGCAGGCGACCCGAATTGTCCACTGGGCAATGGATCACCTGGGAGCACCCCTACCCTTGCCCTCGTGCAGTCAAATGTGCCGCCTGCGAACTGTTATTACCGAAAAAAGACCATCTTAGGCATTAAACACGCCATGATTGGGACCAAAGACGGAATATTCTCCTATGGACCATATTTCGGAGGGGAATCTTACAGCTGCCGGGCCCCAATTGGGCAAGGCGGCAGCAGCATTGCCAAATGTCAAATCCGCAAAGGACATCACCGGCAGCTGGGGTATCCTTCTCAGGAAAGGCGGCCAGGGCTCTCAATGTGGCATTGAGCAAAAGATCCTCGGAAATGACACAGGTAGCTCTAAATCTATCGTTTACCGAATTGCTCAATTCAACGATGCCTTGTACAGGGGAGCCATCCTTGTCTGATTCCACCAGAGCCGTCCACGACTTTGCCGTCATCAAATTCAGCAACCGAACGCTTGAAAAGCAAAATTGGGAGAGAGATTTGCTTCATTGACTCTGCCAGGAAAGGGAGGCGCGAGCATTTTGGAAGATATCCCTCCCGCTGCGGGCGCGCAAACTTTGGATTGTGGGCCACGAGGGGGATATCTCCGGGGGTCTAGCCGTAGGGCCATTTCCCTGCAAGGTTTTAAGCTTGTCGGTGCTGGCATGCCCGATTAGCAGTGCCGATGGCAGCAGCGCCGTTGGGATCGTCTCGCATCCAGGAGAATAACGTGGGGAAATATAAGCCACAGTTTTTTCGCCAGCGATACTCTATTTTCCTTGTTGCCTTGTGCTATTCTTCCATTTGAGCCGTCTGTGGCTCCAGCGCTTTTGCCTTCGCTTCAGGGTTCCATGCATGCGCAGTCGGGAAGTCATTTGACCTCACGGGCATGTACCTCGAGGGATGCGCATGGCGGGAGCAGACGTTGGCGGTCGTGCCTAATTTACCGATTGGAAGGTTCCATAGGATCAGTCGCGCTCCCTCGCGCTGCTCAGCGCTCTTGCCCCACTCACACCACCAGCCCGCGCAGCCCGCCACGGCGAGGCCATGCTGCCTGGCGGCCGCCATAGACATGCTGTCAAAAGCAAAGCCTCCCGTCTCGTGTCATGCCTCCTCAGACAGCACGGTCGAAAAGGTCATTTAAATTATCCGCGAGTGTGGACGGATCCCTACTAGAGGCCGCACGAGGGCGCGGAGGGCGACAAGCACCCATGGAAAAGGAGTCGGGAGCAGCTGGTTTAGGACAAGCCGGGAGGCACCCTTGCGCATTAAATGTATAAATTACTTTTACCTCAGCAGTCCTACAGCTACTCCCCGGCGGCCACTAACGGTTCTCGACACTCTTGGAGCTTGCTGAACGTCCTGATGGAGCAAGTAGTCTGGCGGTGCGTATAACTCCATCTCCCCCGCAGCTGCTATAGCATTACTGCTCATATTATACCCTCCATGACGATTTTGCGCGGCGACCCCCTCAAATCTCACCCCCCAGCCCCATCCCAAACCATACCACTCGCCCTGGGCCTGTGTATCTGGCGGGCTGTCAGAGCTGGCCTCGCGGGCTCCGCTGCCCCTCAGAGTGCGCCCCCCCCGACGCAGTCTAAGCTGTTTTTCTCCTCCGTTTGCCCCCATCTCCATGCCTACACTTTTCCTTCTTTCGGCTGCGTCTGTCCCACCAACAGGACTTCCGCCGACAAGCTCTTCCCACTAGATCCCCCCCCCCCCCCCCCCCCCCCCCCCTCCCCACCCGCCTCCGATCATTCTGTCCTTCCTCTGCTCTCGTAGTACTACTGCTATGTGCCTATCGGTCCGGCGCCTGCCTTGACGTCTCAAGCCCCCAGCCCATTTTGCCCCTTTCTTCCAGATATGGTACCCTCCGCGCCTCTTGCGCATACCTGATATATCATCTTTGGTGTGGTTTTCACCTCGAGCCCCAGGCCTGCCACCCCGGGCCACGCTCCACGGGCTCGTCCAGTCACAGCGTGAGTAACCTGTACACACATTGTATTGGGGTATTCGTCAGCTCTCTCAGCGAATCGTTTCAACGCAGAGTGGAAGAATCATATTGCTGTAATGGCAAAGCAAGCTCAATAGCAAGCTCAAGAAGAGAATTATGCACTCTGGCGGCTTGGACACAAATCGTCCCTCCGCACAATCCGCTTGCTCTAGACGGCAGCTTTCTATTCTCTACAGGTCCCCTACGCAACGTGTCCGAATTTGTTTTTTTCCAATAGGCCAAGGCTATAGATAGTAGGGAGGGTCGAACATACTTAAAGATACTTATATCGCGACAGCCCTCCTCCCCGCATCCCAGCTCGAGAAATTTCCCTTGTTCCTGAATTATAGAACCTGACCCTGCACGCCTCATTTATTACCTATTTCGCGTGCCTCTCCTCAGTGGCCAGCTTTACATTTGTATCTAGCCCTCCGACACGGCAGTCACCATAAAACATTAACACTGCACCGTGCTTTAGCTTTTTATTGCGTTACTGAAGGCAGACACATTCTATCAACCATCACGATACTATCAGGAACTCAGGCTGCCGCAGCTTGCACCTTTCCCAGATCACCTACTTCTAGCAATAGAACCCTTCCTATTCCAACACTGGCTGCTCCGTATCGCATCAACGATTATCCGAGGCCGCCATACACTTCTGGTATCCAGAGTCGGTCGCCGACTTCGCAACAGCAGGCCCTTGATCCGCTCGACGATTTAGGGGGGAGTCTGTTGCAGCACATTGCTCACCAGAGGCCACCGCATATGGATGGAGGGAGCCTTGGGGGCGGAGGCGGCGGTGGTCATCTTTATGGTACTACACATACTTCAGGTAAAGCAAAGGCCAGAACCCATGATGAATTGGAACTTGCTCTAAGTAGTCTTCGAGACGGGGAAGACGACCTTGGGATTGATCCACGACACCATCACTCCCATCCGCAGCAGCACCATGCACACCCTCAGCATCACCATCACCATCACCTTCCTGACCAGCCTCCACCCGCAAAGATGGCACGCACGGGTCCTGGACCAAGTGGAAGTCTCGGCCTAGGCATGGGGGGCGTTGGCCCATCCTCCATTGCTGGACTAAGCAGTCAGTCGATGCCAGCACCAGCAGCAAGGCCGCGGGGGCCAAAGCTCAAATTCACAACTGAAGACGACCAGCTGTTAGTGGACCTAAAGGAGAACAAAGCCCTTACTTGGAAGCAAATTGCAGAGTTTTTCCCCGGTCGATCGTCAGGGACTCTACAAGTGCGTTATTGCACAAAGCTGAAGGCAAAAACTACTCAATGGACAGATGACACTGTGAGCATCTCTAGCCTTTCTTTTCCCCCCTCGCCGTCTAACGTGAATATGATCATTGTTGCGCCAGACCCTGAGCTCATCCCAAGAAAGAAAAAGGCTGCTAAACATTCGAGTTAGGTTATGCGACTGCGTAATGCAATCGAAGAGTACGAGCAGGACCGATGGAAAATCATTGCGGGTAAAGTTGGGGGTGGCTTCACCGCTGCGGCCTGCAAAGAAAAAGCCAAGGAGCTTCAATGAGGCCTTCTTACCTCGTGAAGACCACCGCGGTGGTGGTGGTATGGACGGCCGGGAGACTAGAGACGAGGAGGAGAAAGAGAGAGGGGATGGGGGGAAGCGTCGTTGGAATGCTTTCGGGCAGTAATAGGCTGTGGCTGTGGTATTTCGGGAGAGGGGAACCACGTTAGGAATTAGCTATAACGTGAAACAACTATCCTCGGAACTTGGAGTCATCTCCAAAGAGGATGGTAAACCTCTCAGGTGGAACATGCTAGACCACCGAAGTTGCAACGACTACGCTTCTCAAGAGCATTGGTGCTGGGATCGCAAGAAAAATGTGGATTGGTCGGATTGCGGAATATCAACCGAACACCACCATCGAGGAAGCGTAGAAAAATGCTGGAAGACAGATACTCAAGTGTTTAGAAGCAAACAACAAAAACAAAGAACACCTTTCTCTTTTCTTCTTTACTGACGGTTTCACGATACCACGAATCCTTTATCTGCATCATATCACTTAACGTGGGGTGGGGTGGGTTTTCATGGGGCATGGGGACTGCTTTTGTATGTTTATTATTTTATTTATTACTTTCTATTCTATTATCTTAATCTCTTATTTTATTTTATTTAACTCATTTCTTCTTTTAATTTTATTTTATATTAGGCATTTCCTAGGCTGGATTTGGGTGAACTACAACAATCATGGGCCAGGTTCCTCAATTTCCTGCTCTATCGATCAATTGTTTATTTCAGTTTTCCGTTCCGGCGCATGTTTGTTTCGGTGATGGAGCATCTATCGATTTATTTCCCTCTATGATACCATAACATATATGTATACAGATGTATGCTATGGTATACTAACCGGGTTCTATCTTTTTTCAAGTGTTTGCTTTGATATGGACCAGCTCTTTTGGGTACTTTTCTTTTCCTTTAATTTCGGGTGGGATTGGATTTAACAAAGGTATGCTATGCGTTGTATGCCATGTATGCCGCCATATCATATCACAGGCTGCCAACGTGAGCCATTTTCCTATAGCTACAGATACCATTTTTTTGTCATTTTCTTTTCATTTACTTTGGCTTTTGATGTTTCCGCTTTCCGAGTCTTCATAGCTGGAGGCTCCAGGTTATGTCCGTACCAAATCATTCTCTCTTTTGAGCTCTTTATATTTCTTTATTTTTCTTCTATTTTTATAATTATTATTCTACACGATCATTTACATTAAACCTAGTTGTATACTTATTGTTTAATTTTTTTTTTTTTGACCTTAATGTTTTTCGATCTCTCTCTCTTTTTTTTCCCTCTCTTTAAACCCATTCCTTTCCTCCAAACTCCCAAGATTTGCACTGTGTCGCGCCGATACAGTGCGATCTAACGATTGGAAGTATTTTTTTTCTTTTGAATTCTATTATTATACTATACAAAATTTATATCTATCTCGACCATCCTATGCTTGACCCCTCTCTATTGCTTTTTTTTTTTTTTTTTTTTTTTTTTTTGCGTCTTCAAATCTTTTGTCACATTTGTGTTTTGTTGGTTTTATTTTTTAGTTTGTTTTTATTTCTTCCAAACGGTAAGAAAAAAAATCGTAAAAAAACACAGATCATGTACACAAACACCGTACGTCCACAAACACCGTACGTCCACATACACACACACACACACACACACACATATGCGTGCGCGCGAGCTATCTCCCCGGTTTAATCTCTGACTCATTGTATGTACCGTGTACCGTACCATCGCCTCTCCGTCGCCCAGAAATTTCCACTGCGTCTCCTCGGTTCCGGATCGATGTCTCCCCTCAAACCTCAAATTTCCTTCTTCCATGACTCTTTCTTACATATCTACCTTCGAGTATCTAGTCATATCTCACACTTCATCTTACAATGTATCGTGCCGTTTTCCTCTTGCTATCTTCCCATTTACCCTTGAGCCCTTCCTCCTCTTTTCATCCATTGCCTGAATCTCTCGACAGCCTGCTTCATTACATACTTTACATAGGCGCATTCCTACATACGTATATATGCAAGCCCCCTTAACGCCCCCATATCCCAGGATCATTCGCTAACCGTTTTCCTATAATAATACCCCCCTCCGCGCCTCTATAAACTTTCCACATTACATTCAGCCGTAACACCTACCCTCTTCCACCCCCCTAATTGGTACACTATTTCGTTCCTGTTCGCTCCTGCTTCTTTCCTCACCTTCTTTTTGCACTATGTGTATCAAGATCATGCGCTGCACCACGTGTGAATGTACATAATGTACAGCGGTATGTTCCATTACTCATCAAGCCATATCATCGTTATGATTATGGCATATCCTATGGATATACCTTAGAAAAATAGTAGTAATAAGTATAATAATATTGATATACTTAATTTGTACATCTAGGATTCTGATATGGTACTAGCTGGATCGGGGGCGGAAGGGGCGGTGGTGGAGTCCACATCTCAGTGCACCTCCGGACAGGGGATCGGATGTATTTGTGGAATAAACCTTCCATGTATAATAGGAAAATAAAAAAGCAGAAAAACTCTGTCAATCTGGAGCCCCACGGCCTTTGTAATAATACAGAAAGCTGACAGTTCTATTAAGTCGGTTCGTGTGCATGCGTGATGTAGCGAGACTAGATGCATGATTTGTTATGATCGATGTCGAAGTGGGGTCTGGGAGGGAGATTTTAGGGCTGGAATATAACCATATATTCTGTTATGTGGATGTGGTGGTTAAGTTAGTGTGCCAGTTATGCGTTGAGTCGGGTTGGTTATTGTGGGCTTGCAAGCTAGTGGGTATATAATAATCTTAATGAAGTTTTCTTTATATGATGTGTGATAGTGGGGCCCAGCTGAACGGGGTTGATGTTGGTGTGGTTGGTCGACGTACCTGATATTTTAGGAACAGTCGCTAGTGGTGGTATGGCACCTGTTCGGTTGATGCATGGTCCTTGTCAGCGGTACTAAGTACCTAATGTAGGCAGTTTCCTAGGCATATGATTGGAATGTTCCTGTACGTTTCTTTATTATCTATATGGATAAATCAGAATCATTCCATGGCCCGAAGCAAGACACAGAAACTAGTGCCTTATACAGGCACATTCCCATGTACTTTGATAGTGCATACCTTTGTGTTTAGCGTGTCAACCAGACTACTATCTAGCCTGTTTGATGTAACTCAGTCTGGTTGCAGGTACGCATGTAGCCAATCAAATAAAATTCGCTGACTGTATCAAACATCCTTCCTACTCGGATGAATTGGTTCATGGTTGTTCTAGAGTAGAACCGGCTTTGTCTGCATTAGGTGCATGAATGAAGCAGAATATACATCACTGACAGTCCGGCGCGAACACATATTAAACTACGTACGTCCCGGTTTCCGATCATGGATAAATCTACCCGTCCATTGTGGATAAAACCAGAGCACCAAACTAGGGTTAGGGAGGAAGTGAACAAGAGCTACATACTCTGCAACGGTTTCCTTTAATTAGCAGTTTGATTAGCATTTTGATTAGCACCTTGATTCTCCCTGACCAAATATTTACCGAACGTTGCTTTTCTTTTGCTGATTGGGTGAACGCTAGTCCTAAGGTGATAATTCTCCGAGACAGGCAGTCTTGTGAGGGCAAGTGGGGTTGGAATGCCCCATGGCGTGATGTGCCACGGCTGTCATGTTAATAAGCTTGGTGAAATAACTTCTTTGGTGCTGGGATCTGACTTTGCTGTCTCGCTTTTGGCCAATGAGAATGATCATTGGTGTTCATTCCTTGTGTGTTTTGCAAATGTTATATGAATTAGTGTACTCATTTCGTTTGGACATGGCTAGCAAGGTGGGCGTGTTGGGGTGTGTGTCTCCAAATGTGTTTGTGTGCACCTAGCCTGGATAGGGCAAGCAGGATTTGCAGACCGCATTGGAATCAGCTTTATGGCCCCTGATGCTGGAAAGCAGTGGGGTACCATTGAGGAATAAAGCGAATTGCTTGATTTCACAGCATATATTTCAAACCAGTTTTCTCCTTTCCACTGCGATTTCTGGCAGCAACGTCAATTTGAACGGCTGGTCTTGTCATACCAACGGCCGATTATAAGCACCTGAAACTGATGCCTTGTTCCCTTTTAATACTGTTGAACCCTTGGTCTAGTGAATTCTTTTACTGCTTATAATTTTATTATCTTTTCATTAATGGATTCTTGCTTGATCTCCATGCGGTGTAAGGAAATATTGTGATGTTGGGTAGAAAACTACCTAAGGTGTGTCAAGGTGCTCTGTGCATTATTGGAGCCGGTGTGGATCCAGAGTTGTCAGCAGTCCTGTACCTTTAAGGTTGTAGGAATGTAAATGCCTGTCTGGACACAGAGCAGGAGTTCTTCTGATGTGTGCCTGGGAGGAAGGGAGGCAATACTTAGGAAGCACAGATGAATTTAGCCTTGTGACATCGGCCCCAGGCATGGCTGCACCTGGAACTTGAGGCTGTGCATTGAAGGGTTGTGACTGACTGGACATTGTTAGTGAGTGGTGCAGAGGAGACCGAAACTGGCCGCAGATCCGCCAAGAGTGTCGACTACCGTAAGTGGCCAGTCTCACTCGTATGCGTGCTTCGGCCAGAGCTACTTTATGCAGGTTTATGCAAATTGCCAATCTCAGTTCCAAGTGAACAATGATATTGTACGATTGGTTGCTGCATTGAGATATGCCTAATCTGGTACGCCAGCAGGGGGTACATATATCTCGATTAGAAGCTAACGGCGGCAGATTGTGTTGATCTGCTTGTAAACCCGATACAGATTTACCTAGCTATATCGGGCCTCGTTAAACCGGAAACCTTGCTATACTGGACGACCCTAGATGGTTTTGCAATTTACATACAAAACAATTAGCTATACTGGATGCCCAGTTAAACTGGACTGGACAACAAAACTGTAGACTTTTAAATTCAAATTACATATAAACTAGTTAGCTGAACCAGATAAAGGCAAAAATCATGAGACTACCCTCTGTACCTTCTGTGTGTTATTTTTGAAGTGTTCTTTATATCTTGAATTCATTGTTTGAAGTTATGTAATATCTGAGGAGGTTAGGAAGCCCTGAAACACCAGTCTCCAGACATATCGTACCTCTCAATTGGCTTACTAAGTTCTGTACCCCCTGGTAGGCACCCTTGCAAAATTTGTTATACCGAACGCTAGGTTAAACTGGACAGAAAGTGCTGCATTTTGGTCGTCCGGTATGATATAGCAAGTGTAACTGTATATCCCGGGTGTTATACATACTGGGGGAAGGAAGCGAGAGCCGGGCAAGGAAGAGCGGAGGGTGGACGATTACTGAACAAGGGGGCTAAGTCCTACTTGTCGAATCAAGAAATCCCACCAATATCTGGCAGTGGAGGACAAGGTGGCCGGAGGCAAAGGCAATATACGGAGTACGGGCCCCGGCTCAGGGAGCGCAGAAGCCAGCTGTTGAAAACATCAACGGGCGTGATGTCTATCAGCGTGGTTAGGCTAGAGTGCGTGGCGCCCTGTGCTTAGTTGTATTTATTGCAGTGCGTCTGGAGAGATGGATCCGGGCTGCGGGAGGAAGTTCGGTTCCAGGACTAGAACAAGGGGTGTGTAGAGTACAGTACATATTGCTTCCAGTAGAGTATTCCTGGCCATGATGACCCCGGCTTGTCAGGTCAGGTACGAACCGCGGTATGCCTGAAGAGCTCTTTGGTACTAAGCTTTCTATAGCTGCGCATGGCAGTTGAGCGCCTATTTTGCGGCTTCCGGATTACTTACACAAAGTAATTTCCACAGGCAGCCCTTGTACATGTTGATGGTTTTACGGGATTATATCCGCCAAGCCAGAGCACCGCCACTGCAGCCACACAATGCCCGTGTCACACGGCGCAGCTTCGCACTTCGTTCTCAACGGGGGCCTTCACCCAAGCTCTCCACTTGATTGGCCTGTCTGCATCCCCCCATCCCAGTCCTGCATCCTACGCCCCGCCCCGTCAATTGATTGATGTACCAAGGGACACAGAAAAAAAAAAACGGCTGACAGCAATACCATGTTCCTTTCAAAACATCCCTACTGTTAGGTGGGTTGGGGCCACCGCTGCCGGAAGGAGACTTGCCGTGTCCGCTATCGGAGGGCGCCAGAACGTCATAATCTCCTTTACCTTGCCGTTCGTTTCTTTCATTAGTCATTCCGTGTTCCTCCTCCGTTTAATGAGCAGCATCCTCTCCCTCACTATCACCAATTTTTCTATATTTGTTAGACTCTGTTACACAGAAATTTGAATCATGTAAACTATGAAGCATTCCAATGCTAACTTGCGGTATCGTTAATAGACAATGGCACTCCCGTACCTTCCTTCTCCTGGACAAAATTGAAGGCTCTCTCCGGTATGCCTCGCATCTCACCAGCCTTACCCCTTCTTCCCAATCGACCTCTAAAACTACTCAATTCGTGCCCTTTACCCCTTCCAACCTTCTGGTCGACTCCCAGAAACACCCGTAGACTGCCATCCATCCGCTTCCCCCGACCATCATACCTTTTCCCGCCGCTTTCAATTTCCCTTCCAATGCTATCAAAATTAATACTAACTAGTTGTTTTGTTGCCATCAAAAGAGATCAAGGCCAAGGCGGATATTCTTCCCCCTGGAGCCAAACCAGGAACAATCCGCACCAATTTGGAGCAGTCTACTGTTTTGGAACGGCTAAAAATCTGAAAATTTCGATATGAGGCCTGTGGATGCTAGCAGAAAGGACAATACATGATGTCTGCAAACATCGTCCCAATCCCCATTTTTTTCTTTGACTTGCCCTGTAAGGTTTTCCGGATTGTTTGGAGTTACAAGGGTACAGATCGATGGGTGAAAGGATTATTGTAGTCGCGACGTAGGAATTGAGAGAGAGTGGGCACAATAGTAATACTGGGGTTACTGTTGCCGTAGCGGCGGGGTGGCGTGAATGCAACGCACCATGTTTTGTGACGTCTCCTGTTGGAGGGAGGGTGGTGGGATGGGTATTGTGGGGGCTGAGGTTGGCTAAATATGGAAGGAATGATAAGAAACGTGCATGAGACTAACCAAGGCACGTGTCCACGGCGGGAGCAACCCTTCAGGACTTCAGTTTTTTGATGAAGAGCGGAAGTTTATCCCCCCTCATTTATTTCATCCTCGATTCACCTTACCCAATTTCCTCTCCGTCCTTCCTTCCTTTCAACCGAATTTTCAAAGGTCGATACAGCATTCCCGTCTAGCTATTCTTAGTACGCATCATTACGTACTAACGCTCACCCACAGCCAGTTACCTTAGTTGCACCAGCTGCCCTGTCAGCTTCCACTACACCATCTGGCGTTACCTTAGTGTGGAGGTGTATACAAGATGGAATTCATTGGGCCTGCTGAGGATCCTCATGCACAGCCACGGGCGCTGGCAAGGGCGCGACCACCTGCAACCACGCAAGAATCGGAGGCTTCTGGGAACTATATCAAACTGGAGTGTAGGTGCGTGATTATGTAGCGGGAGGCTATAGAGTTCTAGGAAATGTGCCGGCGATTGGTTAGTGAACTAGCAGTGACCGGCCTCCCGACCGTGAGGCCTCTAATCCTACCACTCTCCTACTCCGATTCCCATACCTTCCGAGCTTCCGCTCCCCACCGCCCCTCACCCCCCCATCTCTCTCCTCACCCCCCTCCTCCACTCCCACCCTCTCTCTCCTCAACCCCCTTACCTCCAACCTTCTCACTACTGCATACTATCATGCTGCTATACCATCACCATACGGTAAGCAAGCGGACATTCATAACATGTAAGTGAATGCATACTATCATGCTGCCATACTATAATACTACTACGCTGCTACCACGCTTGCTATAGTTCCTGCCGCTATACTGTCATGCTTGCTATAAATTGAGCAAGAGATTAGTGACAGTGATTTTGAGGTATGCAAGTGGTACAATTACCATGCTGCTATATTATTAACATGCTTCGTTCGGAGGTCTGGCGTATAGTTGGTGTGAAAGGGGCACGTGAGTGACAGGGATGGACTATTTTGGCAACATAGCAAGCCAATGATATTTTTTTCGCTAATGGTGCTGTAAAATTTCTTGGCTATTATTTCAGTACAGTATGTAGAAGTATAGTAGATAGTAGGTATGATAGGTACAGTGTGGAGGAGTACATATATAGAAGGTGGTTATTATTATTTTCGCATTGCTTGAACATGAAAGAGTCTAGACTGTAATGAAGATCATATGATATGTAACCACCCTATTGACCAGGTGGTCCGTGCAGACAGCATTTGCGGGGGTGGCGCCGGGATGGCTTTCGGATCGCATGGTTGATTGCCCTACACATTTCTTGAGGCCTATGTGGTCATCGTACTTGGTTATTACCCCGTAAGTGCAAGTGTATACATGCATCATCATACCATAACAAAATATATAACTAAACGGAAATAATTTTGACGAACCAGTATGCTAGCAATTTACAGCGAGGACGGGCGGGAGCCGACTACCAAGGATTAGTCTGTCGCACTCTGCTCGGATGGGCCGCAAATATTTAAAATACGGCGGAAAGAAGTAGGAGCGGGGTCGCCCGCAAGCTTCTGGGCGGGATGAGGCGAGGTGAGGCGAGGTAGTCTAAACTGTGATTGGTCATCTCTTATGAACCAGCCCTGTGCACACCCACGATATGAAACGCGAACTGGCAGAGATACGAGCTGTAATCCAAAGGTATATACAGTCCGACCTTGCTATAATGAACACGTAAATTTTGGCCCTTTGTTTTCCACTATAGCAAGGTTTTCAGTATAGAAAACTGTGGCAAATTAGTCCTATAGTCTTGGCAGCTGAGTTCGGGAGTCTTGAACAACTTTCAATACTAATTAACCTCTGCATTGACTTACTAGTAATGGAAATAGCTACATTAATCAATTTGAATAGGACAGTGGTGGTAGTGATGAATAGGAATGGAAATAGAAATGTAAGGAGCAGTAGTAGTGGGAGAAGAATATAAATTAGAAGTAAATTAAAAGTAGATTAAGATTCATTATCAGGATGCTAACAGTGAAGATGTCTACTAGCAAATGGTAAGCAGTTATACCAAGAACATACCTGGAAGGAACAGACACTCACAACTTGGTTTAAACCAACTGAAGCACTTAGTGACGTAGTTGCTGTTTACTGGGCTGGCTCAGGAATTATTGGTACGCAGGAGGAAAGATAGTAGCAGGGGGGCCTCAATGGATATCATCAGCTACTTTTCATTATAGCAAGAACAATTTGTATGCAGATAAAAATAACTTCCTAGAGTATTTTTTTCATTACACCATTTGGTATGATTTCATTACAGCAAGGTCAGATTGCATGGGGATGGAAATCCAAGAGCACGGTATATTCATAATAGCAAGGTTTCCACTATAGCGGGTTCATTATAGCAAGGTCGGACTGTATCACACCCGCCAGACCCGCCCCTTGAATACAATAAACTATTATTAAAAATACAAAATAAAAAAAACAAAAACCAATAAAACTGAAGTATTAGATAAGGAAAAGCTCCCTTCAATATTATGTACATACTATTAAACTGCAAAAGTTTGTTGACTGTCCGACCTTTTTCTCCCCTTCCTTCCTCCCTTCTGCAGCTGCTTAAAAACCCTATTTTGGTTACCAAAATTCAAAATTTTCATCGCAAACAAGTGCTAAAACAGCATACCAAAAAAAGATTGAAGTAGAATTAAAGTAATCTGAAATACCTCGTAAAAAAATTCGGTCAACATTCACATTCCAAAGTATTCCTTCTCCAGGGTTATCACCATCCTTTCCATACCAGTTTTCATTCTTACTAAAACAGACCCTCCTCCAAATTAAATCTGGAACTAAGTGAGTACACAACAAATTTTGGTAAAGCATATACTTGAGCTTTCATTCCGAGTGCAAGGTAAAGAGCTCACCTATTGAACAATACAGCTCTGCTATATCATTTCAGCCTCCTTCTTTTCAATATATCCCGTAGCAACTTTCAAACTCGCTCAAACTCTCGGCAAAACCGTGGGACTTAGTAGGGAAAAAAACGGTTCCCTCGGTAAGAACGAATGCTCCTATCCTTTTCGCTGGGCTGCACCCATAACTGGACAAACTTTCAGGGAAGTAAGCGTAATCTATTCTATTTTCTAATCCTATCCCTAATAACTCTTATTTTCGTAGTATATTCCTGGTTTGTACTGCGCCGCCCATAATCTACATATTCACAGAGGCCCAAAGAATACAATTTACATCTATTATTCGATCAATTCCATTGCTACTTTAAACAAGTACTTGCCAAACATCTGCGGCCTAACATTTGGGCATCCCATACAAAACTCACCTCAAAAACTTGAGCTGAAAAAAGAAAATTCTACAAAGATGAACCGAAGCATCTACAGATATACATTAGCTTCGCGCAGGTGAAAGCAAGCACTGTGGCGGTGTACACTTACGCTGTTACTGGAGGGGGGAGTTGCGAGGAGCACCGGGGGGGTAGATGCCGGAAGTGGGCTGTTGCTGAAACGGGGTGGGGAGGTTATATCCTGTATGTCCTGTATATATGTGAGGGAGGGGGGTGGACGGAGGTTCTGCTCTGATCAACCTACACTAGCAGTACAGAAGTTCTCTCTCTTGTTGAAGAAATTCCTCCACAGCACTTACATATATCAGTGGTAGATTCAGCTGCAGACTGGGATGAATGTCAATACAGAATCGAAAGTTTGTAGCGAAAACATGGATACGTAAGGCTACATACCTCCGCATTAGAAATTGGGCAACTTGGGAAGTACATTTTCAAACTGGAACCCACCATGGCACTGTACTCTTGCCGGAGGTAAAGATCCGAACTAACTTGCCGGAATTTTAGGCCTCCAGACAGGCTGACAGGTACGTAATGATATGCCGGCAGTTAATCTGGCACGACCGCCGACTGGAAGCCGGCAGTATCTTGCTGCAGTAATTTTTTATTCTTTTATGATAGTTTTTGTATTTGCTAACCCCCTTCCGGTATGATAGCGGCGCTGTTATTAGTAGTCTCGGCAGCTGACCCTCGCGCAAGTAGAGGATTGAGGGTAAGGGATGATATTTCGGGTCGCAAATGTCCACACTATCACTTCATCTCGTCGTCTAGTTTTCTTCTCTTATTCTCTTTAGTCATCATATTGTTGTGCTTTATCCACACAATTTATTTTTCTCGAGCCTTCTGTGTTTTACATGTAGAAGAGCCAGCAACAAAGAGTTCAGCTTATTAACTTATTATTTTGCTCACTCCACTTGTTCTTCCCCACGACCTTTCAGCACCGGTCTCATTGTGTCAAGTGGCTGTGAAAAATGTTCGTTTCATCCGATTATTCACGCCAGTTATTTTCGGTGCTTCCTCACCTGTTTCCCTTCCCTTATCTCCGCCCCTGAGCTGTCATTACGGATTCTGAAACTGTACGCAATAAGGTAGCCATGACTCAATAACGAAACAATTGATAGATCATCAATTCACAACATATATGTATATTTTTCATAGCATTAGTACGAGCAATAATACGAGCTCACTCTCCACACCGAACCTTGTGTACCCAAAGTCCCTATGTACTCACAAGTTGCTTGTATTTTGAAAGGGACAGTACCTCTTGTTCCGGAACTCACACCCAACTCGGTCAGATTTCCTCCGCCGGCTATGTCATAGACCTGGTCTCACACACCCACCTATTGCTTGTCTTTCAAGAGGTACACACCGTCTCGTTTCGGAATCAGTAACCTAACCTGGTCAGGCCTAGGCTGTTTTCTGACGTGAATCCCGTGATTACCATTGCATTTCTGCTGGCGAATAAATGTCCACAGCAGACCTTGATTTGTCATGGGGGGTGTATGAGCGGAGCTGGATGGAGTAGCCACTGGACGGGCGTAAGAGGGAGCCATCGGAGGTGCTACTGAAGGGCTCCTCAAGGGGGGAGCAGGGGGTGCGATTGATAGGTGGTGGGATTGGGAGGAAGGTGCTCGCGAGGAGTGACTGAGAGCAAGATGGTGGAGTTGTGAAGTTTTCGAACTGACCTATGCGTTGGTTGAAGTGGAATGGCGTCATCTCTAGTGATGGAGGTAACAACACAAAGCCATTCTCACATTGAACGGGTAGTCCAGCATCTTAAAAGTAAATAAGATGGACTGTAATGCTCCGGTCCATATGATTAAATTCTAGTGGACCCAGGGCAATCTGTTTTGACGTTTGCTGCGCGTAATTCCCAGATTGCCTCTCCAATTCGCCCTCGACTTCTAGTATACATACATACCTTCGCTATAAGTGTAAGTATTATCTGTCTGCACCCACACTAAAACACACAAAAACACAAACATACAGACAAACAGTTAACAAATACGAAACAAATGCCAATTCAATAGCCCGATTAGCTTTTTTCCATCCCCATTTGAATTTCGAATTATAGTGCATGAAAGTATTTGATAATTCCTGCAAATTAGCTATTCTATGATACAATCAATACAAACAAGTAAAAAAAATGCAAAACCCAATTATTTCCCAAATACATAAAACTCCATAACCGAGAGCCAGACAAGATACCGGATGAAAAAGAGCCAAAAGAGCAAATATACAAACAAAGAGACGGGTATAAGGGACGGATATGGAACATATCTACCCATAGCATATATCACAACAACCCTCACAGTCCCTTCTCTCTCCGGCATTCTTAACGTCCGCATCATCCTCCTTCGCACCTCCCTTACAATGGTGACTACATCTTTATCCTCCTTCTCCCCTTCCTTCGTATCCCCTTCCTCCACTTCATCTCCCTTCACTTTCTCACCCATCCCCTCTCCTTTGTCTTTTCCATCCTCTCCCCCCTCCACCCCGTCCCTCATCTCCCTCCTATTTCTCAATAAGCAATAAAACCTTTCCATTGCTTTCTTTCGCTATGTCGATGTCCACCCTTCCGCCACCAAAGCGAACTCCTGCACGGGCTCAAATCCAAATATCTTCACCATTGAGTAAAACTGGTGCCTCTTCACATCCTCCAGTGGACGAAACCTATATGTGACTTCGTCTAACATCACCATGGCTTTCTCATTCCCACCTTCTACTTCAATGGTGCTGCCAGGCATGACAGAGGTTGCCGATTCCATGTTGACATCCCACAGATATCTCACCAAGCGGCTGGTCATGGGTGGTTTCCACTGCCCTCCTGGAGATTTGCGCTTCGATGGCTGAAGAACCAATGACTTCACTATTTTCATGCTTGTATTGTACCCATGCGGCAGAGAGGATTGCTTGGATCAGGCCCATCTTGTTACTCCTAGTGCCACCAGTGGCGCCCTGCTGTTTCGCCTTCCCCTTTTCCCATCACCAACAACTGACTCACTGGATCATCATCCTCATCTCCACTTCGCATTCCCTTCTCAGAATTGGCGACTTCTCATCTTCCTCTTCCAACTCAATCGCATCAAACCCAATGATTCTCACTCCCATCCTTCCCTCCACCACATTCGTATTTACCGCGCCCTTCATTAACATCCACCACTACCTGCTCATCATCATTCCCATGAAATGTGAACATATTCACCAGTCCAAATAGCTCATCCTTTCTCCCATTCCCGCCCATCACACTGGTGAAGTACCTTCGTTCAGTGCTGACCAGTAATCGATATTTACTTGTTGCTACTTATATATTTGCTTCGCGTACACAATTTCCTCTATTGTTCCTGCAGATACCAGACGAAAGACCGCGACACCCCGCCATTGACAAATGCGGTACGAGCGGTCTTGTGCTTGGAGGTCGTGGGATGGGTTCCAGCTGGTGTTGAAGGTAACGACTTTGTTGGCACTGGTGATATTGAGGCCCATGCCGCCGGCGCGAGTGGAGATAAGAAAGATGAAGGAGAGAAGGTGCTGTGTTGGAGGTAGAGACAGCGCGGACGCCTATGGGGAGGTTAGCATGAATTTAGTGTTGGATCGACGCAGGGGACGATCGGTCTTCGAGAGACATCTTGTGCTAGCTATTCGACATTGTAGGAGTTAGTGAACAAAGACTGCAGGATATCAAGCATCTTAATTGAGTAGGAAAAGATGAGAACTTTAGCTCCGTTTGCATGCCAGAAGTGAAGACGCTTTTGAAGGATCTGCAGTGATTCTGATTAGAATTTTCCTGAACGATGCACAGAATAACATACAATCCATTTGCCACACAGCTCAGGGTCCATATTATTTCGAGCTTCGAGCGCCTCATAAACCTTTCCCAATCATCTGGGAGACAGGTCTGTAACCATTCCAGCTTTTCTGCTCTTTTGCCTGACAGTTCATTGACTACACATGATTATTAGCAAATGTCCCAACAATTAAAAGCGAAATTCAACAAACTCACACAGTATCCAATTCACAATATGATTACACACTTCAACACATTCTGAATACATGGAAACATCAACCCTCTCCAACGATGTCCATCCTCCGTCTCCTGATAACAGCAATACCCCTCTTCTCCTCCTCTCGCAGTCACATTTTGCGTCGACTACTTCACTAATGTGACCATCTCGCTCTCACAAAAGTTCTCGTATAATTCTGCATGCGTCTTTGCCAGTGGACAAAACACCACACTTTCGGACTTCTTCGGATGCTGCTCTGCAATAAGTGACTTCATTCTTCGGAGGAACATGCGGGGCATGGAGGTTTGTGCCTAGCTGGTGAGCAATACGTCGGGCATTGCCGAGCTGTCGGTTTGTGGCATCGTGGGCTTGGCCGAGTTTGACTGGGCGGGAGATTGTTTTGTTCCAGACATTAGCAGGGCCCACACTGCCAGGATTACACCAGTTGAGGAAGGTCCAGAGTAATTCGAATTTGTTCTGCAGGACAGAGCCGGTAAGGCCGATTCGGCAGAGGGTATTGGTGTCATTCATGGCTTTGGTGATGTCCGCTATTGCGCCTCGTAATTCAACCAGTAGGTGTAAATGCGGGTTCAGGGTAACGGTTGATGTTGGCAACCTTTAATGGCGTGACATTCATCTGCAATAACACAATCCCAGGGGATGTGGTTGATTACATCCCTGTTTTACTTGGATGTAGTATAAGTTGTTACAATAATTTCATATAACCATTATGGGCTGCCTTCAGCACCTCTTCTTTCTAATGTTTGCTCCGTGGTAAGCGTCGCATATCAACCATGTCCACTACTAAGTCCAAAATCAGCCAAGCTGTTTCCGTTGGAAAATAGAAGCAAACATGCCGTATCTAACTCGTTTTTCCAATTTTCCCATCAATGTCCCTGGTCAGGCAATCAGAACTCTGATACCACACCTTATTCAGACCTCCCAGCATCCTCATCTTCCTCATCCGTTTCTTGTCTCTCTCATCCCCTGTCTTCCCAAATGCCGCATTCAAGAATGCTATAACTTGTAGTGTCTTCCCCAGGCCCATGTCGACCCCTAGGATGCCACCTCGCTGGTACACGAACTTCTTGTCCAAGAATTTGGCACCTTTGACCTGAAATTCACGGAGCCATTGTAGAATTGGAGCTGGGATTACACCGAGGGAGTGTTTAGGTGTATATCTTCATATTTCCCTGGAGAGGTAATCTTTGGGAACGACGGGCGTTCAGTTGATTCTTCCTTTCATACTTGGTGGTAAATTTCGAAACAAAGTAGTGAGCCTGGGGATAGTGCCGACCGTTCATAATCCGACAAATAAACATCTTCGTGAGTTGGCGGAACTTAAGTGCCACCATATCATCAAGCGTTTTGTGAGCAAAGTCGATGACTTCCTTGCGCTTCTGTACATGTTCTGGCACTTGCGTTAAGGCATCATCCATGCCATTTTCATCACATCATTATATCTTTTTGTGACAAGTTCAGGAATTTGATCAGCTTTTGATCCACAAGACATGCAGCTGGAGAACAGTTGCAGGCTGCTGGAATCCAGCCTCACCCCTACCACATTCTGCTGCTGCTCAATTTTTCCGACCTTCCGTTACCCCATCATAGACCTGTTCTTCTCTACGCCCAGCTTCTGTTTCTGCACCCCATCTCCCTCCCACAACTTGGAGCGGCCAGTCTCTTCCTCTTCATTTCTACTACCCTCTGTAGTTTCCACTTATCATACCTGTCCTCCTCATCATCATCTGTCATTATAATTTTCTTGCCTCCCCCATGTCCATGGCATTTTGTTCGGACCTTTGACCCATCATCTGTGCTACCATCATCGATTTGGGCAGGCAGGATATCCTTCGGTTGGGCTTCCCCGTCATGGCCTTTCCTCTGCTTTGTGTGGCCTTTCAAGTGGCTGGTTATTATCTTCGTCGCACGGCGCATCTAAATCATCATCGTCAGTGTGCACCGTCTTGTACTCCTTGTCCGAGCCCGAGAGCACTATAATCTCTATGGGAACAAAAATAGCCATCTCTCAGCATCCCAGCCCAAACAGTTGCTCCATTTTAAACAGACATATATCTCTCTCTGGCTTCTTAGATTGTTGTGCTTGCTTTGGGATGCTATCTCTTCCCACAATAAGTTCCAAATCCTCATCCTGTTCAGACGACATTTAGAAAGATGGTGGATTCACTGAGTTTCTGGGAAGACTTGTAATCTGGCACAACCGCTCCTGGCGGAGTCCAACCATTTTCTTGAAACTCCACTTAGTCAGCGTCTGGTTACGAGACTAGCCCCGCAGATTGATACCACACATTTATAATGAGTGAAGTGCGAAGTTCAAATTCGTACATTATCACTACCAATGAGTATTCATGCAATTTCTCCATGGAATGAATATTACGACATTATGAAGTCCACACTAACTCAACACAGCTGGGGAACAAAATGAACAGGATTCACGCATTCTCGTTCTTGAGGATAACCAAGTAATTATATCTAAGATGCCTTTCCCTACCACGGATGCCTTGGAATTATGATGATTGCTTGCAGAAAAAAAAGGGCAAGAGGAAAACAGCGAGGATAGTCCTTCGACCATGTTAGTTGGTCGAGCCATGAGTACCAAGACCAAGCCTGTACTTCACTTCCGCCCAGCATGCATCCACATTCTCCTTACTCCGGCCTACGGCCGCTTGGTTTTCCTGTGCTCTCCTAAGCAAGTACTTCACGCACTCCGTTATGCTTCCCCACACAACGTATTTGTATACTTTTACTGGCTCAGCCTTTTCTTCATGCTCTACCTTTCCATGGAGTACGAAACTGCTCCCCCGCTTAGTCAAACCGAAACTCAACTCGTCCGCCATTCCCATTAATTGCGCATATACTATTTCTTGCACGCCTCCTCGGTTGCTAGCTGGCATCACTCCGTTCCGCCTTGCTTCTTCCACAGCAATCACAGCTTTCCTGACAGATTCTTTGTTGTGGCTGGCCACTACAAGGTCAACACGGGCGCCGTGTCGGCCATCGATTAAGTTGAGAATGGCATTGTTATATTGGGAATCGGTATCTTCTTTAGTATTGCATATGAACTCTCGGGGATCACTAGTGAGATAAGCTCCTCGAACAAGCTTTACACCGAGTATCCAATCTTCCTTTGATGCTAAGGAAAGATGGTGGGCAAGCTTTGCAGGGGATGCCTTCAAATACCTGTAGCTTCTGTGAGATTTTGATCTTGATACTATAGTTGGGGCTTGTAAACTTACATCTGATATGTATTATACACAACCGCCTTCCCAGACCTATTTGAGTTAAACTTCCGCATAAGGTCTAGTGTCCACGCATCAATACCCTCTTGGATCACCGCCTGCTCCGCATCAATCAACAACTTTACTCCACGTTCAACTGCCAAACTGCAGATTCTCTCAAGCGCATCGGCTATCTCCGGTGACGGCTTTGATGGCGGCTTGGCAGACAAGAGTTTTAATGCAGGAGTACCCGCCCCAGTATACTTCACCGCTACAAAGCCGCCTGGAGACGAATACTCTAGCGTTCGCATTGTCCCTTCCAACCATTGCCGTATTTGTGCCTCCTCATCCACATTTGCGGGGTGCTTCTCACCAACCTCTACCTCTCGTGCGTACGCCAAAATGGTTCCTGCTATTCTGCGTTGACGTAGTTCATTAACTACTTTATGCACTTCATCGGAAGTGCGCCCAGCACAGAAATGTTTATAAAAGGTGTAGTAAAGCAGTAACCCCAGCGGATTTATAGGACTATCTAGATGCAGTTTATCGACATTATTGTGTAAGAAGCGGGTTGCCAAACTGAGGAGGAACGGAGATGCAGATATGGTGTGTAAAAAAATTGACCGTAAGAGAACACTGAGGGGCAGGGCTGTAAGGGGTCTAAAGGGCATCTGCCTTTTATCTATTGTCATCGCTGCTGCTGAGGGTAGTTGTGGGGAGGGTGGAATGGCATCTTGGATAGCACCAGGATGTGAAGAAGAATGTGGAGATGCCGGAGAGACAGGACGAGTAACCGTAGACTGATACCGTGGCGGTGACGCTGGTATGATCCTCAGGTCGGTCGGGCGCAACGCCCTTGTCGTAGCTACATATTTATTCCGACCGGGCCGAAGAGGTTGCGAGGCGGCGGAAGTGGCCAGTCGAGAATGCCGATACATCTGACTTTTAAATTGTGCTTGGGTAGTAATTATTATTTGTGTGCCGCTGCGGCACTGGAGAGAGGAGGAGGCTTCGCCTGAGGGTATATAAATATATCAACGTGCAATGAAGGCTACGAGCATGCCAGACAAGTACGCGAGATCAAGATGTGAGATACCTGATGTGAGGTATGGGACGGGGGGAAGGGGGTTACATGAAATATATATCGCAGTCCGGTGGCTACTTACGTATTGGGCGGATCGGGGTTACAGGCGCTCACGTACCAGCGACCCAAGCGGCGGTGCATGGAGCTCCTTGAGAGGAAGGAGGACGCAAGTGAAGCGTGGGGGGCCTGCCGGAGTGGGGGCGGGGCGCGGGGCGCGGGGCGTGGGGCGGGTGCCGGAAGGTTGGGGTCGGAAACAGTGCGGTAATTTGGCCCTTCCTCGTTATCATCGCTGCCAGGGCTGCTCTCGTACCCAGCAAAACACGGGGCCCGTACAGGTGACCCTGGCTATAATGATCCTCGTTTTAGTGAAAACTTGGCTATAGTGAAGGGATGGGCGAGCTTTTTGTCTACACAAGGTAAAAGAAGTGCCCTCACTATAGTGAAAACTGGTTATATCATAGTGAAGAAAATCGGTTGGATCTTGGCCTCCATTATAGCCAGGGTCACCTGTACCTGCGCAAAGCATGGCAGGGCCGGGGCCATGGCGGGGCAGGCGCTGTCGCAAACCTGGAGAGGACCTTGGCATTGCACGTGACCTGGAAGGAAGGCTAGGGGAGAGGGTACTAGAAGGTTCGGCGGGTGGACGAACTGGGAAACTACCAAAAGGGGAAGGGGCACTTGAGAATTATGGGTATATCAAGAGGGAGGAGGAGGCCTTCTCTGTAGCAACATATAACACATAACACATAGCACATAGCACAGAACACAATCATCGTTACAAGGTTGAAGAAAGTCAGATCCACAGTCCTCGTTCAATTCCAGTGATTTACTCCTTCTTCCCTCTAGTCCACTTTCCTCCTCGACAGCGCACATCAGGTCTGTCTGCTTCCGGAGAGCATCGCAACCATGATGCTCGTCGCCCCCTCGTCGCCCGTTTGATCTGCATCCGGCTGCAAGTTCGCCTTCCCTTTTCTCAAGTTTTGGAGGACCAACTAATACTATTTTATTTAGTCTACCAACCATATTGCATAGCATCATACTTCAATACAATATCATAAGTCATTAATTCTACCTCAGTTATAGTGAAATATGCAACTATTGAACTTCAATATTATCACATATTCAATATAATGGGTGCCTTCCCCTAAGAGTTTATGTGAAATTCAAACTCCTGCTTTATTGTTTGGTGGAGCGTTCGAAAACATATGTATTTTGTAGTCTCATACCAAGCCCCTAGGGGACTCTACGAGCGCAGTGAGGTGTATTTTGAATAAACAATAAACAATAAATACAAAAGTAGTTAGCGGACACTACTGCTGAAGTAGCATAATTTATAACAACTATACCATATAGAGGATATTCGAATTCATCAACTATACAAGTTGCACCTATTTCTGTTTGCATATGTGATATTCAGTAATGCATTCTTGTCCTCCAGTGAAAAATTTTGCACCCCACGAGTCCAGCCTCCTCTACTCTTTCGCTTGTTAGATACATTGATACCTGACTGCTACCTAGTAGTAGAACTTGACTGCTTTTCTTGAGGCCTAGTTCTCTCTCATGTTGTCTTTGTGGTGCGATTGACAGCTTGTTTGCTGCCTCATGATTTCTGCATTTAAGGAGTAGGATTAATTTGTCTGCATAACAAATTTTTTTTACTAGATTTATTATTTACTCACTTCCTAGTGCTTAGAGAAACTACCACTGCTTGCGGTGGAAATGTAGCCTGGTAACCTTGGTTTGAATTTCACATAAACCCTTAGGGGAAGGTACCCAATGACTTTTATTACGTATAAAAAATAATTCACAGGAGAAGAAATAGCGCAAACACAGAAATTACATACTTGTGAAGTTGAAGAACCATCAAGCATACACGTATGCGAGCGAGCAATTCTTCAACCCCACAGCGACTCGCCGCCTAGGAAGTTGCACCAACTGCGCCTCTCCACCAGAGTAAATTTGTCATCATCTTTTCAACTTTAACTCCTTCTTTTCACCCGAGCCGTATCACACCCGCCATTATTAGGCGCTGAATCTTCTGCCTAATGATTGGACTCTTCATGTGCTCGTTCAATGCTGCTGGATTCGTCTTGGCTTGCTGGAGGATACTTTGCATAATCGGGTCCGAGAGGATACTCACAATCTGTGCATTCTAGATCAGTATCGGGCCCGCATCAAAGAATAAAAGGCTGGTTCTCAGATTGTCCTTACCTCTGGGTCCTTCTGAATCCTCTCCATTGTCTGCTCCTCCGTTTCGCCCTCTCTAGCTGCGTACATAGTTTGCATACATTTTCTCATAAGACCCTCAATTTCTACCGCATTCTTGCCCTCTGTATCCGCTTCCTGTGCTGCTGTGCATGTATCCAAGCATTTGTTATATTCCCTCATTGCCATATATGCCTGCGCTTTCCTTATGTAGGCTCTCATGAACTTAGGATCTCTCTTAAGCGCTTCATCACAGTCCCTCACAGCCTCGGGGAAGCTCATTAATTTTGCAAGTGCTGCAGCACGGTTCGAGTATCCTCGAGGGTCATCAGGAGCGCGCTTCACCATCTCTGTGTATGCTTTGACTGCGGCAGGCCAGTCGCAGTCCTTGAAGCACTTGTTTCCTTCTTCGCGTGCTTCCTCGGCCTTTACCGGATCAATATAAGCCAGTCTGTCGTTTTCAATCTTCGCTTTTTCTGCAGCGCGAAGTTTAGCTAGGATATCAGGAGTACGATGTTCTGTGAGAGAGCGTTGATAGTATTCAATGGCATTGGGAAGGTCATTGAGCTTCTGATATGCATTCCCAATTCTCCCGAATGCCCTTAAAAATTGAATTAGTAAATGGAGAAATCACAGGGTTGAAAATCAGCATACTTCGCAATTATCTTGAAATCTGCTAGAATGTTCCTTCCTTCTTCAATGGCGATTTTGCAATCCTCAATACATCCCTCGTAATCACCCTTTTCATATTTAGCGGCACCACGATTTGTGAGGTATGTGATGTCCTTGTGCAATTCCCAGGCATCTGTGTAGTGTTGAATGGCTTCATCGAATTGCCTGTTTTTGTACTTTTCCGTTCCCAATGCCTTCTCTGCATCGGCCTTGGTCTTGTTCTCTTTGCGTTGCTTTGTTTCTTCATCTTCTTCCTCTTCCGGTTCTGGTTCTGGAGTTTTCTCCTTGGGTGGTGGGCTTGGCTTCTTCGGCTCTGGTGGTGCATCTGCCATCTATTTTCTGTCAGAGTTGCCATTGAAGGAGTTATAACCAGAACCTACTGGTGTATCCTCAGCGTTCCCTGAGGCTGTTGTTGCTTCAGCTCCTGGCATCTCCACATTTAACCCTAATAGGACACCAATCGCTTGCATAATTCTCGGGTCTCGCAATTCCTCATTGATTGCATTGGGGTTTTGTCGAATCTTCATAAGTTTCTCTAAGAAAGTTTTATCACCAAGATAAGATGATGTTTTTGGGTTGGCAGCTAGCTTTTGGAACCAGTTGGGGTCTGCAAAGATCGATCCGAGCCCCTCATCAGGTTTCTGCCCATCAGCCGCGGCTTCTCGCCGTATTGCTTCTTTCACAGAAGCAATGCCCTGTTTCGCTTGCGCATTTGAAGGTTCAATCTTGAGGCATTGTTCATAGGCATCGAGTGCTCCGACTACGGTTACTGTCAGTAAACAAACTCACAGACTCAGTAGTGGAAAGAATCAAGACGTACTCAGATCTCCCTGGCCATGTAACGCCGCACCCTTTCTCGTATAGCCTTTACCCCAGTCCGGTTTTATTTCTGCCGGACACAGTCTTGGTCAGAAACAGGCACGAAGAGTAATTCTGCCCATGCGTACCTATAGTCTTGACAGCATCCTCCAACGCTGCATTGAAATTTTTCAGCGATGCGTGACACGCAGATCGATTCGAGTATAGAACATGGTTTTTTTTGATCAAGTGCGATTGCTTGAGTGAATAGACCACTGCGATGAAGTATAAATTAGGAAAAATCTCCAGCAACTGAGCGTCTGGCTTTTACATTGCTTTCCCGAAGTCTTTGGCTGCAAATGCTGCATTTCCCTCAGCTTTTAGCTGTGAATAGTCAGAATGGTGTTACTTTTGTGGGGGTGTTGCTTATCGATAGGGCGCACCTTATCTGCCATGGTTATAGCCGTTGATTTCAAGTATCGCTCCAACAAATAATCTTAAACGTGAACACTAAGGAACAGTCGTGGGCGAGATGTCCTAGTATCTTGAAGAAGGCGAGCCTATTTCCCTGACTCAAGTGATGCGGGCGGGGGTGACGAAGAGATTGTCTGGAGGAGGTAGCCACAGAAATATGGAGGACGCACCTGTAGGTTCCATCGAATGTTCTAGGCCGAGCGAGAAACAGAAATGCGCACATTAGGCCCACGCCCCGCCAACACGCTCACCTGACAGTCGGCGCAAGCGATCTCAAGGATGCGCAGCGATAGCAGTACCGACTCAGAAAACAAGCGCAGACCAAGCTGCCTGATGTTTCGATCCCTCCAGTGAGCTCTACTGGCAGCTGAATGCAGCCATTCCTGAAGGGTAAGAGTTCTTCTCACCGTGAAGCCATCTTGCAAGCTACTTGCCTGCATGTTGGGCACGTGGGACGCCAAGAGACTGAAGCCGTGCCGCCAAGCCCGGCCCTTGAAAGCATCCACCTGCCTCAAAATTTGTTGCAATATTCTTTCGTTACGGAGACTAGCAATACTCAATACACAGGGGCGAAGGCGACTAAGCAGGACCGTTCTAGACAGAGGAAGGTAACAGCAGCAATGGCGAGCTTCGATGTCCCGGCCCTCGCGGAAAAAGTTTATTCTCGATGTCAACAAGAGCCTCCAAATCACCTTTTTCACTCCCATCAGATTCAAGAGATGGACGCACGGCTGGCATCGGCCAGTGACGCCCAGCATGTCATAAATTACTTGCTCAATGAAGGACTATTTAAAATCATGATGCAAGGGCGGGATACAGTGTTCAAGGTGGTCAGCAAAGAGGTCGTTGGCAAGTATGTGGCAATGCCCTCAAGGTAGCGGGACTGATGATGCTGATTTTCCTACCTTAGACTGGGGGCACTATCAAGCGATGAACTTATCATATATGAGCATATTGAAGCTGCGGGAAGAGAGGGTATATGGACAAAGGTTCTGAAATCACGAACCAATCAACATCAAACAGTATTGACCAAATGTTTGAAGAGCCTGGAAAACCGCAGATTCATTAAATGTATTAAATCTGTTAAGGTATATTATTGATCTCGAAGAACCGATTAGGCAAATCCATCATGCTCACTTTACAAAACTAGAATCCAGGACGCAAAATTTACATGCTGTATGACCTACAGCCATCGATAGATGTTACTGGGGGCCCTTGGTTCACGGACGCTGAGCTTGATGCTGAGTTCATCGATTCTTTGTTGCTTGCTCTGGAAAAGTATATCCAGTCACGCTCCTTTCCAAAACCTACTTCCAATCAACCACGGTCCGTTCCATATCCGGCATCATATACAGGGTATCCCTCGTTGTCACAGATTACACAGTGGGTGAAAAACACAGATTTAACCGAAGTAGATTTGGGAGAGCAAGACATTCGCGCGCTGCTGGATGTCTTGGTGTTTGACGGGAAAATCGAGCGAGTTCTAGGAGGAACGGCGTACAAGTCAGTGAGAGGGGCTAAGGAAGCAGACAGTGCCAATGGGCTTACGGAGGCTCCCTGTGGCAGATGCCCCGTATTTGCTCTTTGCGAAGAGGGTGGCCCAGTCAGCGCATCAAAATGTGTTTACTGGAAGGAATGGTTAGATGCGGCCATATAATAAGGCAGATTAAACGCTTCTTCTACTTCTGTTTCCCAAACAGTGCTATGATTTATTGCTCACACTACTTGAAGCGCATACACATAATTACTCGGCAAATCCATCCTATCAAAGGTTCAATTCCGCGTTGAACTGTGGCGTCGTCGGGAAGCCTAATTTGCACTTTATTCAATTTTATATCGGACATAGGTTTAGCATTTGGACTTGTATACTTTCGGAGTCATCAGGAGTTTCTTGGTTTGAATTTGGCCTTGTTTCTAGGGCTTGCTTACTGTTTTCCAGCGTCCCCGCTGCTTGCATATTGACTGACCCGTCTTATCTTACTGCAGCCTTTTCGTTTCCCGTTTACTGTTCAACAGCACTACCAAGGGACTGCCTTGGGCAACAAGCTGCTTTGCACGCTTGCTTGCGCGGAGACTATTGCACATTGGCCCCGGATCACCCCTGGCAACCAGTAGGCGGTCAATAAAATAATGAAGCCTGGGTGGTCTCAAGTTGGGAGCCTCAAGAGTCTGGGCACGAGAACAGGAGGCTTCATGGCTGTGACATCTATCGCAACCAATATCGCCACCGAGAGTGCGCAGTGCTGCCAGCTTTTGCGCAATTGAATAACTGCTGAAGATGTACAACGTTCAATTGCTTGATTATACTTTCTACAGAAATAAATGACAGATACTGGCGTTATTGCGACTCGCTGCATTGGTATCATGAACCATTCAATTGCTTATCAGGGATTCCTGTCGATCGACGAGTTTCTCGTAGTAACAGGCATGGCTATATCCTGGCCAATCAGTACGTTATTGCTTCTAGAAGCTCGAAAGCGGTCTGGCAGTTATTGACTGAAATTCCGACTCTACCCTATCGTCATGTCTTTAATGGAGACAACCGGTGAAGTGCAAGCTTCCGTTACGAGAACTTCATTTGGTAGGCTTCTAGACTCAACTGATGCACTTGCTGTTGCTGCACATGGCCCAGCGGACAGGATAGACAAATAATATTTCTGGTTGCCGCAATTTACCCATGAGCATAGGCTCACGTGGACTTTAACGATAATCGTGTCCCAGGGATGCCCCAGCAATTCGATCGGGTGCTGCTGCTCGCACTGGGCATGAAGGTAGATTACAGGTGCACTGGCGGGCTTTGGTCACCAGCCCGGTCTGTTGGAGGCTTTTCGGGAGCAGCCTTGAGCAGCAGGAAAGCTTAGATGCCCGCGCCGACGACAGGCGCAGGCGCAAGCACCAAGCAGCGCTGCATGCATGCTCTGCCGTTCGCATGCGGATGCTGTGGTTGTTCCCTTTAGTCAGCAAGCCAGGACTTGCGGTCACTGAGGATGAGCAATTGCTCATCACAAGGGCCATCTCAGCTGAACGCTGCTCGAGTGCTGCATCGCCGGCCCAGCATGCGCCAGCACTGCAGCTGGGACTGGGGGCCGCTTGGCGCTGCGGCTCCTGTTGCCCCAGACCCGTTGCCATAACATGTTGCCGTTTTGGCACTGTGCGCAATTGTGCATTCGACGTACAATTGGCATCCTGTTGAGTGAGCATGCTTGCCCCGCGCGCATCTCATGTCTCTTGCTGCTGGCAACATACCCGGTGCTCACTCAAGGGTGCTTCGAGTCATTAGTTTGCAATCCTTCACCAGCCTTCCACATTTGGTTCTTCACGCTGCCGCGTTTTGACGGTACCGACTTATAGCCATCTCTTAACCACAACAAGTTTGCACATCATCATCACTTCTCGGTGTTGGCGCCTATAGAGCCCAGTTCAGAGCCTCATGATGTCGCACGGCTATGACTCTTCGATCCCTCAATGCTGCACTCCGCAAGTTTTATATACCATAACTGGTGAGGGGTGATGCTACATGCCTGGATAGTGGCCAATCATAGGCCTGGGAACGATTTTCTCAACGCTGTTACCTAGAAGACAATCCAACTTCGTCTTCAATAAACTTTAAGGAAAAATTAATGCATCTGGAAGACTTCCGAGCTGCAACGTCATACGTACACCGCTGCTTAAGCCACAGTTTACACTGCCCTGCTCAGGTATCACTCCGCTCTACATCATGCCAAGGCACTCCATCATTTCCTACTTCTCTCCGGGGTAGATGAGGATGCGTTCTTGGGCCCAATGAAGCCCTCGCAAGAGAGAGTAGAGCTCAATTCTAGACGCATGCACATCCTAGCTTCTGGTTACCCGTCATACATCACCATTCAATTCGCAGCAGATTAACATTCTGACGTGAAACCAGTCATACTTGCTTGCCGAGTGTATCATTGCTGGCTAACCTAGTGGCATTGTCTATTAAAGAATACGGGGATGGCTATGGCGTCTAGAAGAGCAATATATGTCCTAGCATAAGAGCGCTATTCTGATAGGCTAGATGGAAGATGAATTACCGCGGTCGGCTGTGCATGCCAGTGGAAATGTGTGGAATCTGTATTCTACACGGCACCCCTGGTTGGGCTTCAGCGCTTGCTCGCCAGTGACATCCTCACCCGGCACGAAAGATGGACTGCTCTTTGATTCGGGAGAGGTATTTTGACCCTACAATGTTTCAAGCTGCCTGAGGTTCTGATGCAATGACCTGGGGTGGCCACAAAACTGAGACGAGTCTTGCACATTGCAGTTGATTCATAGATACCTCGAGGATTCAAGTATATAAGGGCAACTGTCCCCACTGAATATCATCCCACATAGATACAGCACAACAATAGCAAATACCTGGGCTCAAAACGAAGTTCTACGTCTCATACTGAACTTTATATATACAACTTCTTTAGTTACTCGATCTACTAGCCGTCCAACTTTCTCGGCCAACCTACAGCGCTCCCTTCATCTTTAACTCTTCGAACGTTTACAGCTTCTATATCATAAAGATAGCCATGTGGTATTGCGTATGTCATCATTATTTTATCCCCTTCAAATGTACGATGTTGCTATTTTACAACTAACAATCTTGACATGTAGAAAAAATGTGGCTTCGGGCCCCATGATCCTAGTATCCACCTTGCATGCATTATGTGTGGTGCGATCCACCATTCAGATCTCTCCTTGCGCGCCATCGGGTTGCTGGAGCCAGAAATCGCTAATGAGCTTTCCTTTGGATTCACCCTTACTGCTCCGGAACAACATGTTGCATATTCCTCGCGAACCTCACTAGATGGATTCGATGTCAGCTCGAGAACTCGATATTTGATCTTTGACTCATCAAGGTTCGCTCCATTTGAAGAGGCTTTGAAAAACTCGGACACTCTTCTTTCATTAGCCATTCGACAGTGATATACAACGGCGTAGCTTTCTGCGGCTACGGAAAAGCAACATCGGAGAAGATCACAGCTATCTCTACCTTTCCAGGCCCAATTGCGATCAATTTGACTCCTTCTCGCTTATCCAGCCCTACGAAGTCCAGCGGTATGAATATAACCTTGTTCAGTGTAGGTGGAAATGCCTTGCTGATATTCCCTGTATTGAACGGGTGTGGTTACACACAAACGGCTTTCTTGTTGTATGGGAGCTGCACAGAGTATAGGTTTTTTTTTTTTTTTTTTTCTTTTTTTTTGCTAGGATAACTTTTTGCATGGGATGTTTCCTCTTATTGGTTGTTTATCTAACATTTATTATTATCATTCTGCATGGTTCTACTTTTGTTATTTTTGTTTGTGACAAGTAAACTGTATTGTCTTTGTTTTATCTCTTAATATGCATGCGATAGAGGGTTTGTGCAGACAGTAGCATTTTTTCCGGTCTCTGCATTTCGCGGCCTGTACTTCTCCTTTCCATTTTTATTGATATCAATTTCTGCTGGCACTCTGTCTTCATAACTGGCTAGGGGCTTGGTATGAGACTAATGTCTGGCGGCCAGTGGCTTTGTGTTCGGTAAATTTGTCTAATAGTACTAAATTTCTGTATGGTTGGATAGCAATATATTTGATTATTTCCTTTCGATCCAGACGAATAACATGAGAACAGACGCATGAATTCATCAGAACGGATTTCCTGTGACTTAGTCGTTGTAAAGCAATCATGTACCAGCCACTGGATACATACAGACAATAATTCTCATTACCTCCCGCATGCTCTTACTGTCTCGCGGACCACCGTTCGAGATGTGACGCATTACGTAGTATTATTTCCATGGATATATTATTGGACCCATGTGTAAATGCTTGAGACCACGGCTGTCGCTTAAATATCAGTCTCGAGATTGTTTAAGCATTTTAATCTAAAAAGTAAATTACGGTTCAATCATGCCACGGTTCAATCATGCCATTTGAAATCGGCGGGTAGACATAGTCTCGTAGGGTAGACCTGCACTGCAGTGTCTTGTAGGAGAACTGGCAATTTGAACGGGATCAGCAACCGTGCAGGCAGCTAGGAAAGAGTCCTCCAGAGCGCTTGGCCGTCGTCGCAACGGGACCAGCACCGCGGCACCGCGGCTCGCTTGCTCGACCACCCCACGATACTTATGTACGACATGTGCATGGTAAGGGTTACCGATCGCCGGGCCTGGGGTGCCTACAACTGCAATACGCCGCATTGCTTTGTAAGAGGAACGATTCTGGGGTTTCTTATCACGTTATATAAATATTTCGGACGATAGAAATATTCTGAGAAGGAAGATAATCAAGTACTACATAGTGTAGATCTACGCCTAGACCTGGGGCCCGGCGTTGTAGATCGTCGCAGGTGTTGGGCCGGGGCCAAGGCCGGGGAGGCGGTGACAGGGACGACCGCCGCATAGGCCACCATCTATGTAAGTATCTAGAGAATTCCAAACATGGGTTATTCAGGATTTTGTCTTCTGACTCCTGGTGAGAGTGGGTCTGTGACGTGACTATGGGATAATTCCCTCTGGACTACTGTCTGATTTCTAGCCTCTGTTTGTTGGTGTAGAAAAAGTGCATGGAGAGAATAGGCTACAAGCTCAAGTTGTACAGCTCGTACGAGCGCTCACTGGCCCAGTTAATTGGCCTCCATCCGCAGGACTGTTTACCGGAAATTATTGTTACAACTGTATAGAAGATTACCAGTCCACAGCCATGATCTCTTCGTATTGGTAATCGAACGTGATGTCCACGGCACGTAGTCGGATCATCCCCAGCGCCAGAATTAACGGTTGCTATCTCCACTTATCTCCAGCGCGGAATTCGTATATCTGTAGCCGCCGACATAGCACTGACATGTGTCAGGCAGCATGGACCCTTTGCAATATCATTATCGGCCGCATGTCCATTTTTCCGACGGCTTGGATTTAAGGTGTGAAGCCTGACACAAGGCTGGGCTACCTAAACAGGTAGTTGTGGTTGAAAACGGGTTGGTCTGGTCTTGGCAGGCCTGTACATGCAACTTGAGGTTTTCGATCTCAACGTTACACCACCAGATGCCTCTTTTGTTTGGACGAAAGGAATCTGCGCGGCACTTCTCAATTTAACTGTCCTGTTCATGTACTGTATCTCTGCAGCCCTGCGCCAGCACTGATGCACGGTTGTTGCACTCTCATGAGGCGATTGCCACTGTGCTTCATGGATATGTAGGTAGCGTGTGCAGATGCACATCTTTATTTCGGCGTTGCAACCTTGTTAAACTTCCTATGAGCAGAGCCTCAGGATTAAAACGATGAACGATCAGCCTGAGGCGAAGGGTTGGAGGGTGTAGAGAGCCAGGAAACGTTGGAAAAAGCTTAGAGATACAGATGCGCTGCCATGCGGCTGTGCATAATTGTGTCTGCAGGAATGCCTATTAGCTAGTCTCATACCAAGCCCCTAACTAGCCTATCAGCGACATTCTGCAGCTGTTGCAGAGCGTGCTGCTGAGTTGTTGAATGTGAGGACCACACCTCAAAGCGGCATCCACTGGCTGTCAAAAGAATGAAGCGACGTTTAATTAAATTAGAGCGAAACCATTGCCTGTATCTAGACTTATTACCCCACACATTCAACAGCGTATGCGCGGCCGGTTGAAATTAATAGACTCGCTGATCCGAGAGCTGCTGCTTCTGCGAATATGCGCAACGGAGGATGAACGCGACGGAGATAAGCAGCCGTCACGGTTAGTGCATGCAAATGCCAGGGTTGTACATACAAGTGCGGATGGCCTATTGTACAAGCAAGGTTGAAACCACGGAGCTGGATCGAACCTCAGGCTCGAGAAAAAGAACTTTTCACACGAGATTTCTCGGTGGTGTGGGCGTGCAGTGATGGCCGTGCAGGGTACATGCCCCTCAATTCCCACAGAAATGATATAAACGGAGAAATGCCTTTCCGTATAAGACTCCGTTTTGATGACTAACTATGTACTGATTCATCTGGCTATAGAGTAAGATCTTCAGCAAAATTGTCCACAACTTCTATTTCCATTCCTTGTGTTGAAGCCTAGTAATTAGTATTCACCAAATTACGTCAAACGGTTTTCCTGCGGCATGGCCACACCCCACAGGCAAGCCCACAATGTCTCTGACGTAGTATATGTCGCCTACGAGTTGTAGCAGGTGGTTTAGGAAATCTGTCATGGGAATGTGGTCGAAACAGCTGTAGTACACTTACTATTCACACCTCCTTCACGAGTTTATGTACAAGGGTGGTTTTCAATCAGGGCTATCATTCCTTTGCCACTCAAGAGCAGGGCCCCTTATTGCCATCCATGGAATACAGATGTCTCCTGAGTTTTAAACACATAATGCACCCACCAAATATAAGTTGATTCGCCTATATACATATACTGTGACACAAGGTTTTGTTCTCGGTCTCCAGTATTATTATCGATGTTACGGTCGAAGTTCTTGAGTTTTAGGTCTAATTTAGTCAAGATCTAATAGGAATAGACTTTACTGTAAGTGTAGCCGAGCAGCATTAGAGCATTTACAACACTGTAGGATAGCACGCATTCTAAGCAAGCCACGATGGAATATATGGGAAATCCATCATACGCAGTTCTGAAATGCACTACTCGGCAGCTCACTAGCTCACTGTGTGGCATTGGATATGACTTTGGATGCTTCCATCAGCACGCGACTCAAGTATTTGATCGATCAATAGGGAGCAGATGCGGTTACTCTCTTTGCAAATGTAGCTGAATCGAGTTTGCTTGTGTCTGGAGAGCGAGAGAAATTTTCGCTTGGCAGAGGTTTCTCATCTCATGACAGCTGCACACACCGTCACTTCTTGCTCGATAAGACTTCTGCGATTGGCAGTGGAACGTTAACCGTATTTGAGGTAAGTATAGTCTAGCGCTCCATAGAACAACACAGAACAGATTAGTGGATGACTTCCCATAGTCGCAGATTCACAGACTCAGGTTCCTTGTCCAAATTCCGTTCCAGTCCCGACTCCCATAACAACAAGGAAATAAAATTCTCAGACGCCTGATTTTCAGGTTTGTCAGCATCATACGCCAGCACCACTACAAAGGTAAGTACTTTATGTACGTATCATTGCATGCAAAACTATCTACACCCACCGCTCATACAGCTATGACTTTATAGCACTTCGTAATGCTGCTTGAGTCAAATAAAGTCGCTTTCATCATTGTCACTTAGTTTGAAGACCCAATAGACTTAAGCAAATAATTAACAAGAGAGCTTCTTCCAACCTATCATCTGTATGAGTGGAAATATTTCGGCATAGACATATATCACAGGGTAGATATGAGGGAGGTTACATTTTAATCTTTTGGTGTTGAGGTTAGATATGCAAATTACAATCTATGCAGTTTTAATATTACATTGCCTAACCTCTTTTGTTTGTCTTATGGAATCTGCGCAGGGGTGATGGGTGCCACCAGATTTGAGAAACTGGAGTGTGGTGTGAATCTGTGAATTTGCGACTATGGGAAGTCATCCACTATCGCCAAAAGGTCATCCAGACAAATTAGAAGGCACACTTTCTCGATTTCTTTCTCCGGAGAAATGCGATTCCTCGCTGAGTGAAATTGCGCATCAGCATCAAAGGTACAGTATTCTTCGTCACAGCTCTAAAGTTAGTACAAATCCCGGGTACAGGGGACCTTCAATGTTATCGATGTCGCTTGGGAGAACGGCAGTCTCGGTGCCTGATCCGAAGCCCAAGAGCAGTGTAGTATATTTCTACAATGGTTTGTTACCATTATCGGAAGTTGCCAATTGGCCAGTACCATTACAGGACCGTATCCGCTCAAGCAACTGGTAGTACGGTCGGAGGGTCGGTGCAACCAAACTAAGCAACTGGACGGAAAAGTACTTACCAAGCCACTTACTAAGTACTATTACATAGAAAGCCTAGGCCTCCTGACATTAAAACGCACGAAAATACTTGAAACATTTATTTCGAATACAACATCACAAGTCGTTGATGACTTATTTATTAACATATGGAGAATTGATGACTCAGGATAAGAACAAGTACAAGGGTGTGGTGAATGTGCAGCTGTCTAAAGGACTGCAATTGATTACACAATTGTCATGCTTACGCTTGGGTGATGAAATACTAAGGCATTTTCTTGCCAACATGGATGTCGTCATTTGATCATGGAAACGCAACTGATAGTCGGGAAAGCCTAAGCGATTTTGGTGCTGGCGGGGGCTGGAAACAGCAGAATTGAGTAGTCTTGTTGCACTACCCCCCGCAGAGAATTGAGTATGAGTTCATGTTTGCGCAATGTTGGATCATGTACAGAGATGTACTGAGTACGTCTATTGCTAGGAAGGAGCTTGCAACATGCTTGCAGGTTCATGGTACATTCTAACGAGATATAACTGGAATCTTTGTGGAAACATAAATTAGTGAAGAATTGTATACTTCCATGCATATAAGTAATGCCAAATGAAACCAAGCAGGACTTTTGACGTACTCCCTTTCGTCTCATGCGTATCGGTACATCACAATATGATAGCTAGGATGGGAATTAATATTGTCCCAAGATCTTGAGACAAAGTCGATTCACCCATGCTGACGCTGCATCGTATTGCGCAATTTCTCATGCATGACGTGATGGTCTTCTCAAAGGCAGGCCTATGACGGGTCATATTATTGGTTGGGGTCCTTAATTCTGCACCCTGAACTATTCGATTTAGCCCGTCAGCCATATTTAGCATTTCTCATCGCATCGTCTCATGGCGTTGCAATTGAACGCGAAGAGTCATTCCCAGTAAACGCCAATGCGCGGCCCCGCTGCGCTCGGAGAGTGCCCTAGGGGCTTGGTATGAGACTAACCCCGCGGCATCCCCCCACTCTAACGATCATCCCACCACCCATGTTTAAGGTTTATGCGCCACTACCCCACCTGCCATCCACGCAGAATCCCAACCACCCAATTCGCGTCCGTTGTCGATCTGATACCAAAACATTGACTAAAGTGAGAGAAACAATGACCCAAGAAATTTTCTTTTTTTCTTTTTTTCTTTCAAAGCAATATCATTAGCCATGCTGCGCCCACATTTTTCCCCCAATATAACACGTTCACACATTTTATTACGTGCAGAATACACCCCACCGCCGGTGTAGGGAATCTCAAAGACTGATAAAAGTTAAGTCGAAGACCATGGGTGTGAGTAATGATGACTGCATGAGTAAATCATCTCATTCAAGATTAGAATTGAAGTTCTTGATGCGTTTCATTAGTGCTCAAGAGGGAAGAAATGGTATGACTCTAAGGCAGATCGTTTAACTTACCATAATGAAACTGTATTTGCTTTTGTGTACTATTATAACGGCGCCCAAGCTTGAATCACAGTCATCAGTGACACTGTGAGTGGTATTTTGTCCTGATGTGCAGGCTGGACTTGTACATTTTGAGATTGTCTCTGCGGGATTAGTATAGTGGGAAATATTAAGTGTTGGATGTCAGGCTGCGATAGTGAACATGAGACGCCTGCTGAGTTGATCGATTCTTGAAGCCTGCACCTAGTCTTCTCATATTATAGTCACGGAATGGTGTTACGACTACATACAAATCAACTCGATATCTAGACTTCAGCACAAGCTTGGTAAAGGTCAACAGGATCGCAATGTTCAAAGCAAGGACACTTATAAAAGATCAGCGTTCATGAGTCGTTAAACAGTGAAAACTCACCGCAACTGAGGGGTTACCGCTGGGGTATAAAAGATGACAAAAAAAAGGTCATGTGAGTTGTTTACACTCACTATTGCTCCCGTGTCTAAATGTGTTTGTTACGGCAGCGGCATACTCCACCAAGCGTTCGATCTTTACAGGGCCGTCGATCTAAGCAGCCTGAATCGGCCAACCCTACTGTAGCTATCTTAAGGTTTTCCAACGGTTGTGTCAAGTTTTACAATCGAGTTGATGTTTTTTCATCCATTCTGATTTTTGACTCGTGTCTTCGCATGCTAGACAGTTCTAAATTGAATAAATATGACAGTGA